>OX375878.1:38559084-39011584 GCA_947359465.1 Metellina segmentata | reverse complement strand
AGCAGTGGTTCGAAGGCTATATTTATGCTCTTTCCGAAGAGAGATATTCATATTCCGTTATCCAAAAACGATGTAAGAGTCATGGTTTTGTGATATCTAAAGCGTCGATAGGTAATATCGTCAACAAGAAAGGAAAAAAACGTTTAATTGGAGCCTCAAGTGGGACAAAAATTCCAAACAAGTATCCAAGGAAGAAACGGACATCTTCGACTATTGCAAAGGTATGTTGTTTAATGTTAAAAGAAAATCCCCCTAGTCAAAGGACAGTTGCAAAATCATTAAAATGCTCGGTGTCCACTGTAAACAAAATGATAAACGTTGATTTAAATCTTAAGAAAACGAAAAAATGCAATGTGCATCATCTTTGTCCAAAGCATATCGCTGAACGCAGGACAATTCTATATGAGAAACACTTATCCAAAGAAAATTGATTGGAAAAAAATTGTCACAATAGGTCAATCATGGGTGTATTTAAAGGATTGCAGCAAAAAAAGAGCCATTTATTATCATAAAAGGGAAGAAAAAAAATTTAAGTACATGGTTCACAGAATCGAAAGAAACTTTTTCTAAGGGTTTCATGATTGTTGCTGGTTTTTCATATCATGGCAAGTTAAAAATAAAGAGAGTGTGAAAAAAATGTCAAGATTTACTCCAAATATTATCAGTAACATATTTTATCGCCAATTTTTCTGAATGAAATACCATCGATTTACCCACAGTGCCATCAATCTGTGGAACTCCATCCAGACAAAGCTAGCAGTCACACATTAAAACCCACTGTAAATTTCCTAAAAGAAATGGAACAAAAAACCGGTTTCAAGGCCATACCCTTCACGGATATCCCTACTAAATCTCCCGATGTATCACCTATGAATTTTTTTGCTTTCGGACTTTTAAAATCTGCATTATCCAAACGTCGTCCCACGACCCTTACAGAACTCTGGAAAGCTGTTCAGGAGGAATGGGATAGAATACCTCTTCTGACACTTCAAAAGGCATTATTATCCTGGAAATTACGGTGTCGAAAGATAGTTCAGAATAAGGGCTATCAAATAGAACATTTAAAACACAAGATTTGTATGTAATTTAGTTTTGTTAATACAATATACATTGTCTAAAAAATATATGAACAGCCTCTGTATATACATTAGAACGTAAATTATCCGACCTCCAGTTATACGAATCGCCTATTATCCAGATTGCTTTGAGAAAGAAAGAAATCAGCAAAATCAGCATTTTAAAAGTTTCTTGTCGGTGAATGACGAAACCGGAGAGAATTAAGTGTCAGTTGAGGCAAAATAAATATTACTGGATGTTCCGAGTGCAGTGCAGAGGACGTAGGCGAGTGGATGGTTTGTTAGTCTTCGGACCCTGGATTACAAATTTTCAGTGACGATGAACTCAATGAGATGAGATTACTCCTTGATCACACGTAAGAAGGCGTGATATTGCTATTCAACCAGAAGCAGGACCGTCAGCTAGTAAGGCGTTTGAGTGCTTAGACACAGCGGGGGTCTAATATGAATGGAGTGTCTGCCTGAGTGCGACCATCTACAGCTCCTCACCGCAATTTCATGGGAGACTTGGCAGCACGAAAACGTGTAAACACAGCGAAACAACTACCTCTAACCCATGAGCTCAAGCAATAATACATTTTAATACAGTATGTAAGTACAAAATATAAACAAACTAGCCATTAAATTACATTACATACTAAAGCAAAATTATTTTTTTATTAATAAGAACTAACCTTTGTTTCGTGAATTGTCCTATTATCCGGATGGGGTCTGGTCCCTATTGATTCTGATAATTGTTCTACTGTATTTCAATACAAATCTAGAACAACATTTGGAATTTTATAAGAAAATAACCGTGAATGAATACTTATTTTTTAAGGATTTCTAAATCCTCCTTGTCGGGTAATCTCTCAATAATAGAACTAATTTTTTATATTTAATTTAAAGATTTACATAATAATTTTTTGGAGAAAATTATTATGTTTTTTTAAGGGGGGGGGGCCTCCCCAATTTTTTTATATTATCAATCAGTTAAGAACATTAGACATCACTTTTAGTGTCAAATCATTTGTGATTTGAAAGGGTTTGTGGATCGCAGCAACATAAAATTTCCATGCTTAATCCAAAATTTATCGGATATTTGTTTTCTTCGTTCTTATAATAATTAGTTCGTTGAGCCTATATAATAATTAGTTCGTTTACTAACCTTTGTTTCGTGAATTGTCCAATTATCCGGATGAGGTCTGGTCCTGATAATTGATTCTGATTGATTCTGATAATTGTTCTACTGTATTTCAATACAAATCTAGAACAACATTTGGAATTTTATTAGAAAATAACCGTGGATGAATACTTATTTTTTAAGGATTTCTAAACCGTCCTTGTCGGGTAATCTCTCAATAATAGAACTAATTTTATATATTTAATTTAAAGATTTACATAATAATTTTTTGGAGAAAAATATCATGTTTTTTATGGGGGCTCCCCAATTTTTTTTATATTATCAATCAGTTAAGAACATTAGGCATCACTTTTAGTATCAAATCATTTGTGATTCGAAAGGGTTTGTGGAACGCAGCAACATAAAATTTCCATGCTTAATCCAAAATTTATCGGATATTTGTTTTCTTCATTCTTATAATAATCACTTCGTTGAGTTGCTGTTTTATCCCTTTCAATTTGAGTAAAATTTCGCACTTAGAATGCAGAAACTACTGCACTTAAGGGCCAACCCGAATCAAGTCGAACCCAGGTGAAACTGATAAGTTCGGGTGCATTTAATCGGAATGATTTATACATGCAGTTAGAAAGGTTTGGAGGGGGGAACAACCTTTTTTTTACTAAAGCGAGTTTTTCCAGAATTCTCGATCGTCAGTTTCTAACAGATTCGGAATGACCTTGACAATTTTCATGTGAATTGTGTGATCTAATGATCTAATTGACCTCTAATTATGTGATCTTAAAAAGAAGATAAAGTCACCATACTCATGTTAATAAAAGTGCTCAAATAATTATGTTACCACTTCTTAATTTGCGATGCATGTTAATGTGAGTATGTATGCTCTCTTCCTACCAAGAAGTATCTAAAATTATTTTGAAATTTAATTGATCTCTAACATAAAAGCAATCAATCAGGAGCTCATGAGTAGTAGTACGCATTCTAGATGTTTCTAGTACATACAACGCAAAATAATACAAAATCTGAGTTGATTTTGGAAAATAATACAAAGGTTGTTGTGCCTGTTTTAATTCTGTGTAAATGACCCCCCCCCAAAAAAAAAAAAATATATATATATATATATTTATCTGGTAGCGTGTGATCGCTTTTCTACATATTCTTTGTCTAAGCCTTTTCGGCGAAGATTAAGAAAGTAACCCCAGCTTTTGGACAATCTAATACTTAGATACAATGGGTCAACTAATGCTATTTAGTAAATGATGAGTTTTGTGTTCTTCCAAACACGAAGACTTTTTAATGAGTTTGATGGGTATCCATTCGAAAGAACATTTTGTTTTTAATTTACAATTTAAAAATCCAATTTTGTCACAGAAAGTCAATGATGTGTGCATAAAATCATTTCAGTGTGAAAAAATCAAATTAAATTAATTATTAATTAGCTAATTAACACGTAATGAACTAATTAGTATGATTTGTGTTCCAATTTGACAACATCGCCTTCACCAAGAATTATTGTTCTGTGGCAGCTAAACTTGTAGAAAGAGATCAATTGCGTCAGTCAAGTGGAAGCAATAGCTGCCTCTACTAGTATTTGATCTCGCAATGGCTTTCGGGTGTCGGAGAAAAGATGAGCCAGCATTCTATGCTTCAAATCTAATTTCGTCATCATGGTCATGTGGGTGGACGCCTTTTTGATTGTCTAAGGATACCCGCAGGATAACCACTCGGAAGACATGTTGGTATTAGCTTAAATACACTTTGCTGCTCATTCGAAAGAGCCCCTTTCTGTAATGCAATTGAAGTTTTCATCACACTTTTACTTTAAACGATGTTCTAGGGTTCCATTAATGGTATATAAGATATAGTAGGGTGCTATATTGCTTAATCAATTACATGTATTTTACGGTTTCATGAGTAAATGAGGTATGGGTGCTCTTTGTAAGGTTATAAGTAACACTATGCAGTGTTGAATTCAATACATTATTTAATGCACTTTTCGATCAATAAATCAAAATATAATTTATTATAAATAAATGAGCTGCCATTATATCTGCATACATAAAGTAAACTTTTGAGGATGTACGCAAAATTTTATTTTAACATCATTCTTACCACAAACCTATTTTTATGCGAGACACTGAGGTAAGTTTTCATTACACTTATATTTATGAGATTTTAATTCATCGCTAAGAATGAAATTGGAAAAGGCGACACCATGCACCAATTGAACAATGTAACTTTATAATAAAAAAGAGATAGAACTTTGACGTTGGTGCTGATTAGTAGAAAACAACAGGAGATCCACAGCATCAGTTGACAATAATAAGCGATAAAGTAAAATTTGTAAGGTTGTACGTCGATAAGTGTGCTAAGTTGAAGGAAATGTTCATAATGTCGGGAAAATTGGACAGGAAATACCAATAAAAATGTAAGAAATAAATATCAGTGTAGAGAAATATTGGAAAAAGATTCAGAATAACCCCAGTTGACAAATGCCGAAATATACATATTGTATAGTGAAAGTAAGAAAGACAAGTCAAATTTTTTTCTGAAATCATAGAATGTTAATTTTTCTTACTTTATACTAGCTGCATCTATTATTATGCTAAATAGCTACCTATAAAACATTCGACTATAAAAAAATGATTTTCGTTTTTTAAAATACTTCGAAATTTACATGTTTATTGAAAATTTTCTAATAAATCACTTCAGCTCTTTCTTTACTCCAGTCGTTAAATCTTGAAACAAATTATAGTTGTTGCGCATGTCGCTGAAAGGAATTTTCAAGACAAAATGTGTAATATCTTGAAAATAAATTTACCATGTATACCATATTAATTTAATTTGTCATAGTTACATAATTAATGTGGGGGAGGGGTCCCAAATAAATTGTAGCAAAATTTTATTTTTTTAAATATTTTTCCGTACACTTAAAAATGATATTTGCATTATTATTTTGAGAAAAAGTGATTAATCTATTAATTTTCTCATTCAATAGTTAACCAATTCAACCCCAGCTACTTGAGTAAATTCGTTTAGTCAGTTTCCAAAAACTTCTTCTTAAAGCAATTTTACTGTCAGTCTGTAACGCATACAAATATACACCACTAGTACACTTATTCCTTACGAAACTGAGAAAATAAAGGAGTTACTTATCAACTCAATTTCGATTTATCTTGATTGAAAAGGGGTTGTAAACAATTCGGGAGGGCAATCGGAATAACATTGAACGTGTTATGGTAGCAGCTGTAAACTCTGGTTGCGTACAAAATTCTACACAATGGATTTGATATAGTAGTGAGAATACATCAAATTTTAAGTATTCAAGACCACACCTCTCACCTTTATTGTGCTATATACCTTTTCTTAAGTCGGGAGACAGGTTATGCAGTATAAGTATTCAAAGGCCAAAAGGACCTATTGAGGTATGCAGGCTTGTGTTATCACAAAAAGACGAAATACGAAGTATAGTAGACTTAATATTCTACATTTGGGTCTCAAAAGATATGCAGTAAAATCCTTTTAAATATGAGTATTAAGTCACACATATCCATATTTTAACAAAATTATTTGTACAAATTCCTAATACTACCGATTGTAATAATTTTAAATCAAGCTCAACGAAATGTGTATGTGTAGTTTCAGTGATTATATGTATATTTAAATACCCAAAAATTAATTTATTGCATTCTAACTTTTTATGCCTGACATGTATGAGGTGTATAATATAATTCAACTAATGTCGTCGAAGAACACTCTTGAAAATAGGCCTTGAACAGTCTACGAAAACTTTTCAACTGCAGTCAATCGTGAATTCATTTGATGAATGAGACCTTTCTATTGAAAGAATATTCTGGATGCATGAAATGTCATTTTTCTACCATCGGACATAAAATGGAATTCTTTTTCATACTCCCTCAAGTCATAATTCCTTTACTTTTGCTGAATGCAAACACGTATTTTATTTCTCACGAACGCTGAGATATACACTAAAATAAAGAGTTCCTGGCCATGACTTGTACGTCACTCTTAGGCGGTTAAGTGGGATAAATGTGCTAAAAATACATCTAATGCAGCTCTCAGTTTTCACATTCATCCATGAAGACAAATGATCTCTCCTCTCAAGGGCTTTAAAATTTAAAACAAGTGATAAATATCCTTTTGAATCTTGTTACACATTTTCCTATTTGTAGAGTTCCAGTCGATCCATTTTTACGTCAGAAGCTAATGGTGGTTATGCTTAGACCCTGTTACCGAAGATAAGATTTCTTTGCTCTTTCTTACGTGACGAGAGTTTTTCAGCAAGGGCTCTGATACAAGACGAATTTATGAATAATAATGACGCCATGTTGTTTATCTTGAAACATCAGCATTCCAAATGTTTGAGGAAGAGGAGTGAATTCAACGGGAATAATCTTAGGCCGGTGTGATAATAAAGTTCTCAAACTAATGCAGATACCGACAGGCATGGTGAAGAATATTAAATACAGCTTCACACGCATAAGCATTCAAAGTAAAGTTATCTGTGAAGTCGTTCTTGTTTTTCATAAAAATTTTGTTCAGCCGTAAAATTGTTGTATTGATAAGATACGTAGATTCGATATCTAAGCTTATTAGCTATGAAATGTTTTAAGATATATTAATACGTTGAAACTGGTTTACGCATGAAATACACATTCTTAAGTATTAGAATACTTGAGTACTTTTAGTACAATATGGATTTGGGTCTAAAGTATATTGCTGAAATGAAATATGTCATAAAATTAGTACTTATTTGTACGGCAACATTTTTAATGTGGTCAAGATTATCAAGTGATCAAAATGTTTTATTCCATATATATATATTGAAACAGCATAAGTCAATCAGTAAAGAGAATATAATTTATATATATATATATATATATATACCATAGTGAAAGTAACTAAAGCCTTTATTTAAAGCGAAAGAATGAAATGATGAATGCCTGTTTAACACTAGCGCAGTTAGATGGTGGAAAATTATATGTTTACAGGATGTAAAATGCATGTTCCTTTTCACGTAGATCAAATATGTGTTCGACCAGGTGCTAAATTGAAAATAAATTGTTCATTAATTTATTTATTGTACTGTAGATGCGATCGAGTAGCGTATGTTTAACAAAACTAGATGGAACACTTTAATTTTAAGAGGCATTCCATGTCTTTTTCATGACTTTGAGTTGCATAACATGGTACAGGTCATCTTAAAAGCCAGACTTAGTTGATGCGGAGCTCTTGTCCCCTTGTGATTATTGTGCCACTGTGTTGTGTTCTGTTGAAATGAGTGGTAAAAGAACTCAGAATAATTTATTGGGAAATGAGTGGACTTGTTGGAAGGAGAGGAAATTGTAATTTCTAGTGCAGAAAAGACAGATCATTTTTGATGGATGGTGTGGACATGTTACGAGAGTGCTTCTCGAGGAAAGTAAGAAAGGAAACTATACCTTGTAGGATTACGTAACAGAAACCACCAAAAACTCAGAATATTTAGGAATCATATATTGGTGATTCTACTCTCCTAAAATTTGATGTGATTTGAGGGAATTTATTCACAACAGTTAAACGAACTAAGTCCCGAAAAAATATCCGTTATGACAACTGAATTGTACTCATGTAGTTAACACGGAAATTGTGTTAAGTAATAATATGTTCAGCTTGGCACCATAACTCTAACAACAATAACGATGCAATCTGAAGACAAGACAAATACATAGTAGGAGACAAAATCCGGAGGTAAGAAATAATTTATATCAAAATATCTTAATTATTTAGCGTATTGGAGAGGAGTTAAATAGAACATTCTTATTTAAGCTGGTATTCATATCGTGAAAGCTTCCAAAATCACTAATAAAGAAAATACTTATCTATTTTCCAATTGCTCAATTTCATCAGAAGTATTTTCTAGCCTATTAAAACAGCCACCAATTCTTATATTAAGTGCAATGATGGCAACGTAATTCACTCTTCTTATTTCTCCGTAGTATCAACAAGGACGAGTTCTAAGTGAAATTAGACAGGCAATCAATGTTGACCCAACTCCTGAATCCTATCTCTTTCCACGTAATTTATCTACAAATAGTTATCCATTGTAATGATATACAGTAAAGCTGGTATAATTCTGCAGTTTGCAGCAACACCTTTGAAAGTTGACTTGCGAAAACTCTTGATGTAAGCACCAGAGAGACTCATGAATTGCTGCGACAATTTTTCTTGGTAAGCTCGATCGTAGACTGGGATCCAAAAAAATTGGTTATGTTCATACGACAGCGGATAGGACAGGGTGGTGGATTTGATCTCGAGCCAGAATAGTATAAATGTAAGCTTTATTGTGATTGATCGCAAAAGTGGAGACGCGTATGAGTTGATGTCTTTATTGCTTCATTTATCAAAGACCTCCAGTCGTCTTGTCGTATTTGCCTTTACACAATCAATGAAACTCTTTTGGGTTAAGAATTATACTTATCTTCAGAATTTGAATTTTAAAATTATAATCTGGACATTGCTATAAACGTATTTATGGGAAGGAAAAATCAAAACCAATAAGGGTGGTAGATACATGAGTAATACAGGAATTGCATTTATTTCCAATCCTTGTAAAGGTATTTATTTCTAATCCTTGCAAAGGTATTAATTCCAATCCTTGCAAATGTATTTATTTTCAATCCTTGCACAGTATAAATACGTATATTAATGCAAAACAAATTACCCTTTTAAATTGTATACAATACCATTTTGCATAAACATTCAGTATTTCCTCATATATTGTATCTCCAGATTAGAAAAAAAGCAGAATCTCCGAAAAACTTAATTATTCTGACTAATACACAAGAATCCAGTTAAGTAAAGAGGAAGTCGTAACATATCGGTTTCTTATAGCTCACTTGAGTAATAATCAATTGAAAGTTATTTTATCTCGTGTACAGCATTTAGTTAAGTTAGAAAAGTAGAACCATTTCAAATGTAAAAATTTCAAATGGTATTTGTACTCTTAGAAACAGATTTTGGTACAGATAATAACTGCTTGTCGAATCAGGAAGTCAACTGTTCCGCAGTTAAGTTGAGAGCATGCAGCTGCCACGGAAACTGTTGTATCACGTTAAACTTTATACAGAAAGTTACCAGTTAAGTAAACAGGAAGTCACAACTTATCGGTTTCTTATGGCTCAATTCTAGAGTAATAATTAATTGAAAGATAAATTATTTCGTGTTCAGCAGTTAAGTGAGAAAAGTAGCATTCCTTCAAATGTAAAAAATTACAATAGTATTTGTCCTTTTAGAAACATAATTTTTTTAGTATACGTTGTGATGTTTCAGAACTCAATGTATCTATGAGAAATGACTATATTTATGTATAAATCACGTTTTTCGACAAGGAAATCTTTGCAATGTACCAATTTATAAAATTGATTTCTGAAGGCATAACTAATTGCGACAAGATGGGATTTCAAGGAAATCGCATTGTTTTTAAATCATCAAAATATCTTTATAAGCATCCCTTCTGTACAATTATTGACACGATTTCAAAAATTTTAACGATTATAAAAAAATTAATGCATTTACGCGTGTAAATTTTTAAAAACCTTTTAGGTGATGTTTACTAAACCTAAACTCAATTAACAGTATTTACCCAATCAAAAGTGTTGAAACGGTTTTTGATATGCAAATCAAGGCGTTACGTCATCCGACGGTGAATAAAACGCTTTGCGCAAAGTGAATATCTCAGTGAATTTCTACAATCCAATGTTTGATTTTAGTGAGTAAGGACTTGAAGCGGTTTGTTATAGTTCCGAAGTATAATTTGGAAGAATGTGTGGCGTATTATTGGTCGTTTAGAAGAAGTGCAGACAATCCCGGAAGCAGCGAGATGTGTGAATATTTAAAGACAGACAGTCTCAGCGCTATGAAAACAATTTCAGAACTCTGGAACTGTATTAAGAAGGTCTGGACAAGGTCGTACATGTATAACAACTGCTTCTCAAGATCGATATATGCCTTTCCAAAATCAATAAAACTCTTTTAAGTTAAAAATTATGCTCAAATTCAAAATTATAATTTTAAAATTAGAATCTGGACATTACTATAATTGTATTTATGGGAAGGAAAAATCAAAACCAAAAAGGGTGTTAGATACATGAGTAATACAGGAATTGCATTTATTTCCAATCCTTATACATGTATTTATTTCCTATCCTTGTACAGGTATTCATTTCCAATCCATGGAAAGGTATTTATTTCCAAGCCTTGCACAGTATAAATACTTATGTTAATTTAAAAAAAAACAAGTTACCATTTGAAATTGTATACAATACCATTTTACATAAACATTCAGTAAATTCCTCATATATTGTATCTCCAGATTAGAAAAGCTGTATATTCGAAAAACATAATTATTCTGACTAATACACAAGAATCCAGTTAACTAAAGAAGCAGTCGTAACTTATTGGTTTCTTATAGCTCACTTAAGTAATAGGCATTTGAAAGTTATATTAACTGGTGTACAGCATTTAGTTAAATGATATAAGTAGAACCATTTCAAATGTAAAAATTTCAAATGGTATTTGTACTTTCAGAAACAGATTTTGATGCTGATAATAACTGCATGTCGGAACAGGAAGTCTACTGTTCAGCAGTTAAGTTCAGAGCACGCAGCTGCCACAAAAACTGTCGTATCACGGTAAACTGTATACAGAAGGCTTGATAAAAAAGGCCTTTTTGCCAGAAAGCCAAGGGTATGTGTTTCACTGTCTTCACAACACAAGAGGAATCACTTTAATTGGTGCAAAAAACATCAGAACTGGAATAACCACCAATGGACCTGTATGTTCTATTAATTGACGAGTCGATATTTAGTGTAACATCCTA
Source organism: Metellina segmentata (assembly GCA_947359465.1). Classification (NCBI taxonomy): domain Eukaryota; kingdom Metazoa; phylum Arthropoda; class Arachnida; order Araneae; family Tetragnathidae; genus Metellina; species Metellina segmentata. The sequence continues at coordinate 39,000,507 of OX375878.1, read as the reverse complement.
TTCTAAACGTTTCTACTTCTGGAAGGAGACAGGAGGGCTGAATCTTCCTTCGAACATTATGGAATATGACTGTTTCACAACACAAGAGGGATCACTTTAATTGGTGCAAAGAACATCAGAACTGGAATAACCACCAATGGACCTACATGTTCTATTAATTTACGAGTCGATGTTTAGTGTAACATCCGATTCTAAACGTTTCTACTTCTGGAAGGAGACAGGAGGGCTGAATCTTCCTTCGAATATTATGGAATATGACTGTTTTGTTAGTGCAAGTGTGATGGTGTGGGGTGAAATAATGATCAATGGACGTGCGCCCCTACACGTTTTTTTTCAACAAAGGATCTGAGACCGGCCAGAGATATCGGTATGAGGTCTTAGAACGTTATGTAGAGACTTTTCAGAGGTGTATAGGATCTGATATTTTATTTACGGACCATAATGCTCGTCCACATCGAGCATACCTCGTTGACGTATTCCTTGAAAATGAAGTCATTGAGCGATATCCGTGACCAGCAATATCTCCTGATCTGAACCCGATAGAGAACTTATGGGACTACCTCGGAAAAGCAGTTGCACGGAGTCATCCTCCTTCTAGAGTTATAAATTTCTGAAGATCGGATTGCTGGAGTACGGGTACTTAATTCCCCAAACTGTGGTAAACGACATTATTGCCAGCATAACATCTGGTTGCGATCATATTCCATATTAAATTAATAAACCATCTTTTTCTGAGTTATTAATTTTTTCTGAACCTCCTTGTCACTTATTAATGGTTTCATATTATTTCTCATTCCAGACAAATTCGTACTATTATAGTTCACAGTTTCTAAAAAATCCGTGCTTCTTTGCATGTAAATATAATTTTGGACACAAGTGTATTTTAAAAGGTTTTCTCTTTGACAAATGATAGAAAATGAATGGTACAGATACATTTTGCTCACATAAAAATGTGTAAAAATAGCCACTATTTATAAAACTATTACTCTTGTGTATAAGTAAAAGCAGTATATAAATTGCCATATTCCGTTTCAATTTATTTATGTAATCAAAAATATTACCATCATTACCATTTTTCTCTTTCACAGACAAATGCTAATATCATTAAAGAGACAAAAAATTATTCTTTACGTCTTTTCAATATTTTTATTATTTATGACGTGAATTCTATTCATGTATATCTATCATATAATACATTTCGAGTGAATAGCTTACCCATTGTAAAAGGAAATTACTAAATGTGATTCTGAGGTGAGTAATAAGTAAGTCAATTTTGAGATTGGGCCCATTATTAATGCCTCTTAAACTGTTTCCTGTAAACAACTATAATTCAAATCGTATAAAAGACGAATGTACGACGAACAGTCCTTCATAGTTGTCTTAGTATTATATTTTAGCTCTTGGTATTCTTAGTAATGCAAAATTTTCAAATGCCATCCGTCTTTAAGGAACATTTCTAAACCCTTATTTCATGTAAGATGTTTATATAAGCGAATGCCTTTTTTCCTTATAAATTCCATTTAGCAGCACTTACATTAATCAAACACTTGAATGTTTTAGTACAGGCGAGACAAAGATACAGATTACCATTTTTCAAAAACTGGCAGTCCATTTGACAGATTTTCTTTAATAGAAAATCTCTCTGCATCACCAATATTTTCAAAAATGCAATCTACTGCTTAAACATAGATCCAACTCTTGAAGTAGGTATCTTTATTTAAACTGACATACAGTTAATTTAAAATATAATCCGTCGTGGAGTTTCCTAAGATATATATAAATTATAGTTTGTAATATGATCAGTCAAGAAATTACTATCAGAGTAAAAGTGTGCAAAATTTCTGGGAAATACATCTAGCCTTTTAGACGTAATGCGGGCAAACATAAACAGGTAAACACTAAAAAACGGAAATTTATTTTGCATTAAAATTACACAAAACTAATAATAATTCAACTTAAAATGGATCGAAAATATTTAATGTACAAACAAACACTTTTTTAGTTTACATAGAATTTAAGTGGTTTTAGAAATAACATGCACGTTGAAAAACAAACACAATATTGGCATACACAAAAGAAAACTACTTACCCGTGGTTCTTTATTTAATCATATAAAGCGGAATAAATATTCCATTTCAAAATAACAAAAACAGAAAGTTAAAGAAAAATGTAAAAATAAGTATTAACTTTATTCCAAAGGTCATTTATTTCAAAATATTTTCTTATACGAAGTGTATATTACAGTGTGATAAATCTAGCAAAAACGGTTTCAATATTTAAACAAGAAATACACCAATATTTTAATACATTTTAAGTAATCAGAAAAGTCTCATCCTTCACTGACTCAATATTAAATTATCGTTTTTGCTCGAATTGTTTGAATAAAGCATGCTCTTAACGAGAAAAATTTAATTATCTTTGATCTTAGTTGGATAACCTCACTTATTAAATAAACAACTTCTTTTTATTGTTAAGTCACATTTTCTTGCGATCTAACAAGGTATTGGAGTTTAATCCCATAATACTAGAAGTTTTAAATAAAGTCGAACACAAATTAGCTGTGTGGTTTAACAAGCTTTCTTGTAGAAGACACAGCGATGTGAAAATATTACCTTTCCCGACTGATCTTCCAAGTTAGTTTTTAACGTTCATTCAAGTGGAGTTTTATTGCTTGATGTGGTGGAATAGATTTGAAGTCATTCGCTTCGCTTCTGCTGAGAAGTTATCGATAAATATTTTAAAATGGCTTCGAATTTCTTGGGCTTAAATAAACACAACTTTAGGATGTGTTTTCCATAGATACGGAATGTTTATCTGCTTACGAATGATTAAGTTCAGTCATTTTTTATTAACTTATATGTATTGTTGAAATGTATCGTTAAAATACGAATGAAAAAGTTTCGGCTAGACAGCATTACATAAAATAAAACATACAGCGCGTTATAAAATACTTTTCATTTTCAAATTTCTGCATATTTTCATGCACAGGGTGTTTTTGAGAGAACTTCCTAACTTTGAAATAGCATAACTTCGAAACCATGATGGATAGAAATATGAAACACAAGTGGTACATTTAACGGACATGTCTGGAATTTTAAGTAGACCAATTATAAAATTAGTTACAATGTAGGCTAATGGCGTTGCAGTCTTTGTAAGCATAAAATATAACTGAGAAATAGCTATACTTCAATCTTCTTTGTAAGCATGAAATATAACCATCATCGTTATCTGAACCAAGCATGAACCAGATCATGTTGAACCGACAGACAAGGCTAAAATGGCCATTAAAAATTAAAAAACCTTCATCATGCCTTAACGTGATCCCTACATGCCTATTTAACTTCTTTGTTCATCCAGACTTTTGTTCACTATAGAAGAACTTTCACAAAAGAGATGCCTAACTTATAAAAGATAACAATTTTCAAGTAATTTCGTACTTCAAGGAAATCAATGCATTATACACTGTCATTTGAAAAACAGTAATGAATATATCAAAATTTGTCAAGTGATGTATAGTTTAAAATACATAAAATTAAAATGCACGTATCATGGACATTATTTAACTACGCTACAAGATCATTTCAATGCAAACATGAAAAAACTAGCAGAAAAATGTTTCTGGTTAACAATCTCCATTTCGCGTATTTTTGGTGTTTTAATTTCAGTAACATAACAAAATGGCATGCAAGAATGAATTCCAAAAGTACTTTACCAATAAACTAAAACGCTCTGTACTTATTTAACTTTGAAGAAAAATCCTCTATTAAATTGAAACTGAATGAATCATAATACTTGGAAACCGGTAACCGATAGACATATTGATTAAATGGTTAAATTTATAAATAACTAGGATTATTTATATTTTAAGGTTATGAAATGCTTTTAAGTAATTGTATTCTGTGGATTGGCGTTTGTTTTGTTGCTCTACGGTCATTTCTTGCTACACGAGCACAGATTAGAATGCAATAGATAGCACTGAAAATAATTTTACTCTTTCCCAACATTTCTGAAGCTGTACTATAAATCCATTCCTCAGACTAGTCGAATTCTGAATATAATAACCATAAACAGCCTAAGCTTGATAATTACTCATTGCGGTACGGCAGAAGTTTTGTTCGCAAAAACGAGTGAAGCGAAACCAGCGCAAAAGCAGGGCTCACGTCTTAGTTTCACTGCCCAATTAGGCAATACCCGTCAGAGCACTTTGGCCGTAATTACCAGAACAATCTTCAATGAAACGCCTTGCTTAATTATGCCCTCTCCTAGGAAGAGAATCTGGCGCCAAGAATTCATTAGAAGGGGATAAAATGAGGGTAGGCATCTTAAAATGTCTTTGCGGCTACGCTCAAAGCGCGCTGTATGCGGGAAATTTTTATAGCATGTCATCAAACCAATGAACCTTTGGAATGAATGCATCACTTGGTGTAACAACCCATTCAGGGGAAGGCAACCGAAAATGTTTAATAAAATAAATGCTTATCGAGGAATCTTTGAGGTTATTTTTCGCGTTGCATTACATTTCATTCATGTAATGCCTTGACGTCAAGAGTGTGCGCCTTTAGTTAGTAAGCTAATGTGAGTTAGATCTTACGTCCGTTATTTAATCAAATTCAATGCTTAAGGAGTATTGAGAGTAGGTATTGTTCAGAACCTTATAAACTGAAGTTTTAGTAAAACTATACATGGATAAACACATCAAAAAATATTATTCGGTAAGTTTTAAAAAAGCCACGAAAGATATAACACGTTGAGATTAAATAATTTATCATTTAATTAATTAATTGAATAATTTAACTATTTAAACATCCCCTGACAGTGGTTCAAAATTATTTAGAAGTGTCCGATCTTTCTCTTTGGAATTGATCCCAAATATCGTCAATCTGCTCAATTAGTTTCCCTTCTTTACTTAATAGGTTACATACAATAACGCGCGCGCGAATGAAGGATAGTTATTCCAAATAAAAACAATAAAGCAGTGAGTAATAATTTGAATTTGACGATGGGTCAAATTCCAAACAATTGATGTTTGAGAACATTGTATATCTTAGTGAGGGCAAAAAAGTTTTATTTAAAAATATATTTCAGGTCAACATTGGTTTATTACGAATGATAAATATACACGAATTCATGTATCTAATGTAAATGAAAGAACAAATAAAAAATTGAAATACTCTAGACTGAATGCATAATTACTTACAAGATAATAAAAATTAAAATATCGTATTTTATTCTGCAATTAAAATAATTTGTTCCTTATTTATGTGAAAATTTGTAGAAAATTAAACTTCAAAATTCTGAAATAGAGCAAAAAAATAAAAAAGACATTTTACAACAAATGAAATATATATATATATATATATATATATATATACTCAGTTTACAAAAAATATCTGCATAATTTACATCAAATCCTTATGAAAAATATTGAATTAGAGGCACGAGAAACCCTGTACGCCTTTTATGAATATATATTGCAAACTGTAAAAAACATGCTATTGACTCTCAAAATTGCATTTATATAAAGCAAAACATGGCCTGAACAAACCATATTTGTATCATTAAATATGTAGGCCATTTAGAAAGTCGGAAACATGTTTTAGATAAAATAAATCTTATCTAAGAGTTGTTAATATTCAAATCCCGTTAAGGTTTCTATCTTGATAGAGCCTTACTCAAAGCATTAAATATACACATGCTGTTAAGGGAAAACTAGTTCGAGTCTTAAATTGGACTAACGTCCCTTGGTAGATAGCGAAAATTAAATTCGGTCTCAAAATCTCTTGAGAAAGATTAAAGCTTGAGCATCATAGGGTAGGAATTCCCTTTAAAGATCTTTGCACTGCAATCAATAGGACGAAATCAATGTTTAAGCATTGCTTGCTGCTAAAAGATACATGTTCAAGAACATTGTATTTGTTGTGGGTAAAATGTTTAATCAATCTAAAGGGATCAAGAGTGTAATTCACTTAATTGCATTTTATAAGAATCTGATTACGTTTGTAACATATTACAATTTCAATTTACAATTAGAACATCATCTTTAGGTTACAATATTCAAGTGGTTTGACTTTAATGTTTCAAAAGAGGTAGTGCAATGCTTGCTTTTCAATTTTAATTGTCAATTTAAATTATTATTTTGCAGGTTCGTTGCATGAGAATAGCTTCAACTTACACATAACAACACTGCAACATAGAAATACTGACCTGCTGTAGTGAAAGCATGTTTCTGCTTTTAAAATGTCCTAGTTCTGGTATTTGCTAACATTAATAATCTTTCAAAACTGGCAAATTTTCATCTAAAATTGTCTTTAACCCAATATGCATTCAGGTTCAAACCGAATCCTTCTGACATATGTTTCAGTGTATATTCTATTTCGTAATAGAGATTACGTGGCTGTTCAGAATTTTGTACACAGTTACGTAACTGTAGAGTTCAACTTTCACAATGAAACCCAATAATTTGAAACACAAATTAAATATAGCGGTTTACTAATTTTAATCTTCTTATAAAAAAAATGTATCGACCTTTTAAAACTGAATAATTTCTCTGAACGATTAGCAAACTCTTATTTTAAAATATTTAATATGAATGGATTATTTCATTTTGTAAAGTGGAATTCTACAACCATTTATACTAAACAAAGGAGTTTTGTGGAAGTTGGTTGAAAATAAACATGAATCATCGAGAAAATAACTCACGTCTATAGCGTTGTTGGGCACAAACTAAAGGATTAGTTTCAATCTAATTACTAAACATTTTATACATAAAATAATAATACACATAAATATAACAGTGACAGCTTTACAGACAAATATAAAATTTTTTTTTTCAAAATATAAAATTCTGAAAACTGAGAGATGTAAGTTAACTCATCGTTTTTTAACATAAAATCGACTGAGAAACTTATTAATTCAAAAAATAATGTCACTTATGTACCTATTAAAACAATGTTTAACTATTTTAAACAGAAAACATACACTGAAGAGCCAAAAATTATGACCACCTACTCAATAACGCGTTGCGCCTCCTTTGTCCAGCAAAACACCTGCAACTCAGCTGCATAGATGCACAGTACTTGGACAAATTAGCTGCATATATGCCACAAGTTCTTGGTACACGACTGGAGACAGGTTGTACTAAATGTCTAAGCAGCGGTCACGCTAAGTCAAGATATTCGGACATGGTGGTGATTGAGGTCTGAGCTGCCGCTCCATGACAACCCAAATGTTCTCTATAGGATTAAGATCCGGCGAGTTAGATGGCCTTGACATTAAATGGAATTCATCAGTATGCTCCTTGAACCACTCCTACACAATCATCCAAGCCTTGTGATACGGCGCGTTGTCCTGCTAAAAGATTCCATTTCCAGTTGGGAAGACAGATGCCATGTAAGATCCGCAATGATGTTCAGATAGTTCGCAGCGTTCATGGTATGTTATGCCACAACTACGGGTCCCAGAGTCGCCCAAGAGAACGTCCCCCAAAGCATAATACCGCCACCACCAGCCTGTGTATGTCTGCTGTACAAGAGGGGATCAACTATTCACCTGGCAGACGGCGTACCCTGACACGACCATCGACGAGATGAATGAGAAAAAGGGATTCATCTGACCAGGCAACTTTCTTCCACTCATCCATAGTCCAGTCTCGATGTTCCTGGACCCACTGTAGGCGTAGTTGACGATGACGCTTGGTCAACAGAGGCACACGAGTGGGACATCTGCTTCACAGTCCCATATCCAACAGTGTGCGCTGAACTATGTGTTCCGAAACTCTTGCGATTGAACCTGCACTGTATTGGTCTGTCAGATGAGCCACTGTCTCGGACCGATTTTGCTTTACCAAGCGGGACAGTCTACGACGTCCTTTTTCTTTGATGACGAGTGGACGACCAACGCCTTGGCGTCTAATGTTGGTGTCACCGTCATTTATCATCATTGCATGGATACTAACAACGGCAAATAGGGAACAACCTACCAGTCGTGTAGTTTTAGTGATACTCGTTCCGAGTCTTTGGGCCATTACGATCTGCCCTCTATCGAATTCGCTTATATCAGCAGCCTTTTCCATCACTCGAAAACGTAAGTGCAACTTACCTTCTCCAGCAGCAGTTAAATACCTTTCTCACTTAATCACGTGTCTTCCACGTCATCCAGACGAGTTCATTGAATAATGTGAGGATGGTCATAATGTTTTGACTCGTAAGTATATTCATTATACCTACAAATACTCACATACGAACGCATTTCGTTGTCTAACTCGTTACATTAATTTTGGCTTTGCCAGATAACGTTCAATAAATTTAATTTTTGCAATCAGTAGGGAGCTTCTATTATAGAATAAAGATTTGTTTTCAACTAAATTAAAGTTAAAGTTGTAATTGTGCCAAAATATTATGCTTAAAATTAATTTCCATCACTGAAATTTTGAAATATTAACAGGTTTTAATGTTTTTTATGCTATTCTTTAAATATTCGAAAATTTTAATCACATTGGGGAGGATTAAGCAAAAGCTAATTTTAGACTCAAATAAATATAATTTAGGTTCCGTAGAAATAAATTTTGAAAAAAATTGCTTCTCCTACAATACTGATTTTTTTCCGTCGAAAATATATTCGTTTTTCTTAAAAGTTTGAAGTGATTTATGTTTTCGAAAGGCATCTGTTTTAAAATCTCCCATTCTTCTTTTTAGAAAACAATTTTAAAATTGAAGCTTGAGGTGAACATTCTCGGTACATTAGCTACCTTAGGGCAACATACCAGATTTCTATGGTGCGCAGTTTTTAAGTAATGTAAATGATATGTACCACTCCCACAACCATAACTTCGTTTTATCAATATGGATGAGACAGTTTTTCTAGATAAAGCTCCAAAAAGAAGTGTCTTCGAAAATGAGGCAATGAGCTAAAAATGTTTGGGAAACTATCCTTTCGAAACCACTTAATCCTTGTGATATCGTACTCATGAAGTAACACAATAAAACTCACATCATGAAAAATACATATCATGAAAATTTGACATACTTATACTATATGATATTATTTTTATAAATAGGGGAAATTAAAAATTGGTAAATATGCAGTATCCAAACGCCATGATAGAATGATCGTCCTTTGTACACTCTATAACAAAATAACAAGAAGGAGTTGTCCGATGGAGACAAAAATTGGTGGATAGGAAAATTATGTACAGAATAGAAAATGATTAAAATTTCAGAACAATTGAATGATTTATTTCAGAGTTACAGTAACGAGCTCAATAAAGTGTTCACCCGCCTCTAGCCTGGATGCAAGCTACCACATGGCGTGGCATAGACCGATAAAGGTCCCGTATGGTCTCCTGCGGTATTTCTTGCCAAATTTGCTCCAATTATCGGATTACGTCATCAACATTCCCTACCGGATGCAGTCGCCTTCCCATCATATCCCAGACATGCTCGATGGGAGAGAAATCTAGTGATCTGGCTGGCCAAGGAAGTGTTTGACAAGCTTGAAGACATTTCATAGCAACACCTGCCGTATGTGGTCTGGCATTGTCTTGCTGAAAAATAGGTCCAGGGTACTGCGAAAGAAACGGTAGCAAAACAGGTCTCAGAATGTCGTCAACGTACCGCTGTGCAGTAAGTGTACCTCTAATGACGACCAAAGGGGTCTGGCTATCAAGAGCAATGGCACCCCAGACCATAACTCCTTGTTGAGGGCCCGTGTGGCTTGCAATAGTGAAAGCAGAATCGGCACGCTGCCTTGGGCGTCTCCAGACACGTCTTCGATGATCGTCAGGATACAGTTGGAAGCAGGATTCGTCGGTAAAGACTATACGTCCCCAGTCAGCATCATTCCAGCCTGATCGAGCCAAGCACCACTGTAATCTGGCTCAACAGTGTGCGGGCGTGAGGGGCAGGTGTCGTAACGGTCGGTGCGAGCGTAGATTTCGCTCTCTCAGCCGTCTGTGAATGGTCATGATGGACACTCGTGTGTGGGTCGCACAACTGATGGTTGATAGCGATGAATCAGGCGCTGTGACAGCTGGTCTGACAATCACTCTGTCCTCACGATCTGTTGTGGCCCTACGTCGACCGCTACCATCACGACGCTGAAATCTACCACTGTACACCCACTCTTGCCAGTATCTTCTAATCGCGGCATTGCTTCGACTCACATGACGAGCGATACTCCGATTTGCCCAACCTGCCTCTTTCAATCCAATGATACGACCTCTTTCAAACTCTAAAATTTGCTCGTAATGAGCTCGAATCCTGCGGCGAGGCACTTTTTCAGTGTTTGAAAGGTATCCTAAATCGCAAATTTTTAACAACAGTTCAAGAACAACTCCTTATATACATCTGCTGGATGCACACTTCCGATGCGCTGGAGATCACACTATTCATTCATAGGACACCAAATTTTAATCATTTGCATATTTGTCAAAACATTTTTGCATACGAAATTTCAAAGCAATCGGATGATTCCTTCTTGGTGCTTTGATATTTTTGTTATAGAGTGTATTTAGGCATTAATTGTTTTTTAATGTTTTTTTTCCTTGACACGTATTGTCACTGTGGGGAATTTAAATATTTCCAAATTCAGACGTTCAATATTGCCATAACTTTTTAATAATAGAATTCATAACTCCACATATTTAAAGTAAAGGGATCATACACACACAATGCGAAACAAATGTTAGAGTAATAAAATTTATAACTTGCTTTTGAAATATTAGGAGATAAAGCATAAACGCGTATCAAAATTCAGCACATGCATCTTAATAATGTCCTCGTATTCATTTAAGTATGTAACCCAACATTTATGCTCTATTCAATGTAATAGGATGTGTATAAATATTTTATCTTCGATACAAACTGGTGAAAGTAGGAAAGAATCTATTCATATCGATATTTCATCATGTAATATATCGAGATAGATCGATTTTCGTTTATGCAAATGCAAGAAAATATGTAAAGCATTTATCTTCCAGTTTTCGTTGATAGTGGAGATTCGGAAGGGGAGGAGATTTCACAATGGGGATGCTCGAACACTGCACGCCATCTGGTGTGAGGCTATTTTTATATTTCGAATTGGAGTTTCATTTTGTTGTGGCTTGCTGCCAAAAGGGGAACCCTAATGACAAGAAAGTTTAAGAGGAGGGATTAAAAAGAAAGGATATCGTGCTTTCCGGTGAAATCCACCATTTGAATAAAATTATCCGAGCGCAAATCATTTTATTTATTTTATGTTCTTTTTTTAATCCACCGCTGTATGGTAAAATGTCATTTGCATATCCTATATGTATGAATTTAAATGGATCTCGTACTCCAACTCACGATTCTTATTGAATGAAAAAATCTTATCTTGAAATGAACTGTGCGACGATTTTTCGTTCTTTCATTTTTCGAGAGTGAAGAATTTTTCATTCAATCGAATATTAAAATTAATATATTCACGAATGTGTTCCCATCAAAGATAATGTTGTTGTTGTAATTTGAATCCATGAAATAATTAACTGTCATAACTAAAATTGATGCGAGCAAGAATAAATGTAACAAGACATTTTTAACATTTATATTAAAAGTCAGTTCCTGCTCAACTTTTATCATCTTGGCTTCGAGTCTTTTACTATGTATTATTTGAAAAGAAATTGAATTAAGTTCTTAAATATTGTACTTAAAGTGTCGAATCAGCTCAATACTGGTTCTTATTAATTCATTGTCATTCATTGTCTTGCACTGAGTTAATTAATTAAATACTTCGCCGTTTCATAAAGGAATAGCAACATTTTTATACGCCTTGGAAACAATTTGCACCTTTCATTAATGAATTTGTTAATTTATTCATTTAGCGAACTATACTCTCTATCGAACGAAATGCTGATTAAAGGAAAACATGACTAATTACATAAGCACTAATAATTTGAAGTTAATACATATCCCGAAATGAGCCGACCAACCGGTATGGTGGTTAAGGTGTTGGCCTCTAGATTGGAAGTCCTGGTTCGAATCCGAGTCAGGTCATGGATGTTTGTAAGCATATGGTGTCGAGGCGGCTGATCAACCTTAAATCTGTCTTGGCCGAAAATCCTCACTTTGGGTTGGTGTGGAAGTTTGGAGAGTGGTGTGCCAGATCGTCATCTGACCGTGGATCAAAATTACGTGGCAGTACACCGAATGGCTTATGCTGGGACTATAGTAACTAGTTGAATATCCCAAAATGAAAATAAAAACTCGTATATTTAACTAATGATTTTAAATTGCTAATTTTATTAAGTTTTAAAATCAGTGAAAATATTGCATAATCATTTTTATGAAAACCTGTTATTAAATATTTTAAAATAAATACATAACATTTCTTGATATAGCATAAGATAAAAAAACTTAAATATAACGCTGCGCAAAGGATGTCCTTCGTGACAGCTTATTCTCCATCCTGAACTGGTTTTAATGGTTTCTTGTCTTTTGGGCTTGGTGTGTGATCTACTTATAGCAAAGATAATAATACGTAACAGCAAATTAAATAGTAAATTTAATCATACATAGCGGAAAGTAGAGTCTTAAAAAACAATTAAATTAAATTAAATCAAATTTAATTTAAGGTTAATTAAATTTCAAGTTATTATCGTCGGTCAGTGCACTTGATTTTTTCTACTTCATTGACATTTTTCAGTTAAATGCATTTGTAACTATAAAAAAATTGTGTATTTTTATATAAATATGTCCTTTATTTGCGCATAAAATAAAATATTATTTATAGTTTAAATGTGATATGTGTTATGAATTTGAGAATCGCACTACAGGCTGAAATTGGCAAATGTCCAATCCAGTATGTCTTCACTATACGTTGAACATCCTTCACACAGCACTTCCGCTCTCGAACATGTTATGACATGTATAATTAATAGGAATTCCATATAACATCTATTTACTCTCCCGATTCGCATACGTAATAACCCACAACATGAGACTGCCGTAACTACTGCTTTACCAAAATAGAAAATAAATGTATTGCGTTTGCTTTACAGTATTGCAGAAATTGGATTTTAATTAATGGCTATAATATAGGGATATAATAGATTAATGCCTTTTCTTTTAACTGTTAGACGTAAGAAGGATTCAGTATGAAATTCCTATTAAAGAAAATCTATACAAGCGCATGAATTGTAGGGAAGTAAGTTATTTAAACGTTTAACAAATGGCAGACTATTCTTTTAAAAATGAACTATGGTGTTTCGGGTATAGGCTGGAATGTCTAAAGTGATTCATATTCAATTTTAGTTAACACAAATCAATATATCAGTCATCCTTGAAAATATTAGCTACCTTTCATTATGATTTCTATGGATAACTTTCGTAGAATAGGCAGTACAATATTAACATCAGAATATGAATATAATAAATTATTTTGCTCTATTTACGAACTGGGCATTATAATTTAAAATCCAAACTTACATTCTATATTTATTTTATCGTCCATTCAATTCCGATAGTTTAAACTTAAATTCTAAATATAGGTGTGCTTTTTGAAATAATTTATATACTGCTTCAATACCGCTCAACAAATTACGTTTATATTCTATTTCCGAAATATCAAATTACTTTGTAGAATTATATTGTAATCATGCAGAATATTTCTTAAGGTATGAATATATTCATTCCTGGACGTTAAGAACATGTATTTCAGTTCAAAAGAAAATAATTTCCTCTTAATTTGAGATCTGTGCAGACAATACATGCGATATCAGAGAGTCCCTCTAACATATGAATTTTCTTTTAAGGGTTTGAGTTGGAATGCCTAGACTAAATTCTTGTGGGGAGTAAAAAAAATTAAATTTATGTTTCGAATCGAGCCAATTCTTAAAACGAAAAGATTTAAGCGTCCCGTTTAGATCAGTCTATACAATCACTCACTGAGCCTAGGTTAGTTCAAAGTTGAAAATATATATTTCATATTTAGAGAGGAATAGTTGCATATTTCAATTTAGAGTTGTCAGATCGGTGTATTTAATTCTACCTACCCATGAAACTTAATTTAAATACATTTGCATTTATGAAAATATTGAATCGTGCATTTTTATAATGTTGTGAGATTTAATTAAACGAAAAATAAATGGTATGTCGTTTGTTTCAATGTGAAATGTGTTATGAAATTTATCTTCCTTATAGAATAGAATTGCTGGATAAATTGTCAAAATTGAAACCTGCAGATTTTCCTTTATACTTGCAATGATCAGAGGGTTACTTTTATTCGAAGTTAATAAATGTTTTACTGAAGATACAGAAGGTCAATCTTCTGGCGTTTATTAAGTCCCTCAAAACACCACTCCATCCAAGGGTTTTTCCCACTAGCCTCAGTGATAAATCGATCACAATTCCAATGTGTAAATTTAGAAAATTGATTAGTGAAACATTGAGACCTGCAATGTCAATTGATTTCTTGAAGAAAAGTTTTTTCACTAACTTGTAGAAGTCAATTTATTTGATGAAGTAGGTTGTAGTGTGGTTTAATGCCTTTTAAAAGATGAAACAGATGCGAGTGATGAGCAATTCATATAAGATGGCTAGTATGAGCAATGGTTAGTATGTCAATTATCTTGTATGAGCAATGGTTAGTATGTCAATTATCTTGTATGAGCAATGGTTAATATGTCAATTATCTTGTATGAGCAATGTCTTGAACGTCAGATGGCTAGTATGAGCAATGTCTTGAACGTCAGATGGCTAGTATGAGCAATTTAAAAAAGTATTGAAATGAATACAAAGTTTTACCCATGAAAACAAGCCATCCATCCTAGGGATCCAATCAACAAAATTGATAAAGCGTTCATTCTCTGGCCTCTTTACATTTATGCGTATCTTCCGTGACACATTTTTTCAAAATAAATGGTTGAAATAAATATCGGAATTTCATTCATTGGGTGTCACGAATCTAGATGTAATAAAAGTTGCAACTGCAGTATCCTGGAAGTAAGTAAATTTACAACTGAACATGGAAGTTCTTACTTTATCTATTTCAAAAGAAAGCCCATTGAAATATTTTATAGTGTCCAAAAAGCTAAATGCAAGCTGATAAAATTTATAGATAGAAAATAAGTATCTTTGATAAAAATATGCAGCTATTCTTCTAATCCACATTATAAAAGGTAGCACATACCCATAATGGATTAGTAATTTGTACTTTTATTTTAAAGTACACGTCATTGTTGGGGAATTTTTAAAATCGAACTTTATAAACCTGTTATGTCGTTTTCTGTAAATGTCATAAAATAAATTTATTCACCTCAGAGGAAGTGCTAACGTCACTAATGGTTATACATGTTCAATTTAAATGCGAATTTCGGATTGAGTTTTCAAAACTCATTAAACCTTGCCAATACATTTGTATATGGTTAGAACACCATATGCGCAACACAGGGATGAAAGCCGAACCGTCTTAATGATTAATTTATTTTGAACATTCATGGTGAGTATTCTGTGGCAGATAGCAAATCAATAATGTAAGAGATGTCTTAGGTCTTATCTTATTCAAAACGGCGTCATTAATACGCACCGCTAATTTCATGACATGATTCGGTAACACTACATTCATTACCTTAGATCCTGAAATTTTTATAAAAGTATGTCATGTTAAGCTTCAAATCTCTGCATTTCACACTCGGTTAATTTTAAAATTCGCTCAGACGTCATTGTAGGTCGAAATATTTTCACCTCTGATACTGTCTAGATGTAGATGTATGTGAATATACCCGTAACGAGAATTCAGAGAGGGGTTGAAAAATGACTCGAGTTAAATACTAAGCTTGTTTACATTTGGGTGAGAATTTCTCCCCTAAATATGCCTTCAAACTGAAAGAGAAAGGTTTATTTTGCAGCGTATTTTAAAGCATTGCACGCAGATTGGGGAATAGGTTCTTCAGAAAGAAATCGAGATAAAATGACATGTCGACTTATGTTCAAGAATGAGCTGCGATTAAAGTTAATTGCTCTTAATTACTCCATTTTTTACAGACCTTTGTTTCGTTTCAACTAGAAAAAGGCGGAGAAAGTGCAACTCTGAATTCCTTAACGATACTTTACTTAATTACGGTTGGAAGAAACAGACGTATCAACATAATAAACGCCGAGTCTTAAAATTATCAGTTGATTTATGCTTCTTAACTTTGGATGGAGGGATTTTACTTCCCTCTCTCAACCAATAACATGACATTTAGACACTTTTAGATTCAAATGACATATATGTGTATATATATATATTTGCGTTTAAATTAATTTTAGAACATTGGCAAACGTTACTTGATTCGGTTGATGTTTTTAACACTATAAACCTATTAAATTTTATTACGCAATAATAATTATTTAAATTGTTAAAGAAAATAAACTCGTTTTTTTTTCAAAGTGGACTTAAACCAATTTCAAAAAGTACTGCTCATATATTACTTCTGTTAATATCTTTGGCTAAAATTCACACAAGTACAGAAACAAACTCAAAATTTCTCTTAAAATTGTAATTCTGTATCACTCCCTTTACAAAGTGATCTCGGAAGTAAGTGGGTTTACTCAATCCCTTTAGCATAGCATTTCGAAAACACTTGTGTTGAAAATTTAAAGACGCTTCTTTGGGTCACTTGAATCTTCAACTCTAATGTCACCATACATCTAATTGTTATCCCTGAGATCGTCAGTATCTAAGAGTAAATTGGGACACGTTTTTAAATAAAGCACCATATGGACATGCATTGATGACTTCATGGCTAATTGGCTTGAAGGTAATATTACAAATAAACATTCGTGACAAAATCAACATATCTCAGCTAGTTGCTGGACAGATGGAAGAGAAAAGAAATTTCCATTTATAAGTTTACATGAACTCAATTTGATCTCCACACCTGTCCATGAAAAGGCACTATGCCACATGGTAAGTCAAAAGGCATGAACAAGTTTTAAGGTAGGTGGGTAATTATTTAAATTACGTTGCACTGAGTTACAGAACGGGCTATTTGAGCCCTTCGAAGAAGTTTAATTTGCAAATTCGTGTCCGGAGGTGTGCGCATAAACTATACCCTGTTTTGTATGTATTATACTCTGTATTATACTCCTCTCCGGAATGTTACGTAGAAATACGTGAACTGCCGTCCAAACACTGTTGCGGACTGATTGTTGACAAAAAAATTGCATGCTATGAATATTTTATCTACTTAACCTATAATTAATATGTCTTCTAATGCTTTATTTGAGTACCTTTCAGGTTTGTGCGTGAATTCTCAAAGGATATTGACCTAAAAATTTAATAGGATTTAGTCTTTGATGTGCGTATTTGTGCCCAAAGTCCCAACAGCAAAAAATTATTAAAGTTATTTAATAATTCAAAATTTATAAGGAATGAAAACCTACTTTTACATAAATTTTCCTAACATAATAGAGCTATGCAGTGACTGTGTTTAATTTATTTTCTACTAGTCCCAAAACTAACTTATTTAAAACAGCAAAATGTTTTTAACACTTGTTATCAATACATACAAGCGATAGACATCTACGAGAAACCAACTACTCATTTAAATTCCTTTACTTTAAGCATTTAAATAATCGACATTGCTTTAAATGTAATCCTCCTCATTTTATATACTATTATAATCTTTTTTTAAATTGATGCAAATTAATACAAGTTTCTTAACGTCACTAAAATCGTCTCTTGCAATTTTTCAATCATCACATCCTTTGAATACGGAATTCCTCAAAGTCTGTTTAGTTCTTCGGACGGAAACAGTCAGTGGAGGGTAAATCCGGGAAATAGAAAGAGTTATAGAATATATTCGAAATCGACAAAGCACTTCATTTCAGAAGTCACTAAACTTTGATAAGAATCATTACCGTGAAATGCTCATCATCCTACATGCAATATTTCATATTGGTTTTGTCTTTCTCACTCAATCTAATAACAATTTCGAGGGAAAATGTAGCAATACTGCTATACTCTTTGAGTATTTGGCATAGCGAAGAAAATTAGTTCATTCCCGGTATTGTTTGTATCTACATCATACATATCTAGGTCATAATTGATGGCAGAGGATAACCATAACAAGCGAATCCTTGCCGAAAGTGCGATACCACGCGATTACTTCCTCGAGATCTACTGATATTCTCCGAACCCAATAATTCAATTTTATACTGTTATATTATATATTTATTTCCTTATTCGTCATTCTTTCTATTTTACATAAGTTTTCTGTGAATTAGGATGTCATTTAAAACTTTCCAAAAATGCCATAGTGAATTTCTGTGAAATAAATTTAAAATCCGAAATACAGTAAGTGAATAATTTTCCAGGAGTTTTGGATTGTTTCGTATTTATTAAAAATATTTTGGTCCTATGATTGTTATATATTTTTACACAATAAAATGTTTCTCAAATTTACTTGCACCAACAATACACAAAGTAAACAGTGTAAGATACACAGTGTTACCGGAGAAGTACTAATATGGTTTAGCCTAGAATTTTTTTTTTGCAATTTTTGTGTCCAGCCCTAGTTTTGAAATTTAGTCTAGAACATTTAAAAATTATTTTAATGGAATTTAAATATTATTGTTTTCTTTTGAATGACAACAGTATGACAACATTATGACAATTCTAAATTTATTTTTTCCGTGCCCCCGTTTGATTTTGCCGTGGAACTCTTTCAGCCAAAGAACAAAACAAGTAAAATTTTTAACTGGAGTTATATAGTTATTTTTCTACCTCGTAGACCGCTAAAAATATCGTCGGATTTGAAATGTGCGTTAAATTTCTTATTAGATCACTACCTAAAAATATGAATTTCTTTAAATATTTTTAAAGTGAAACTTTTATATTTTTTTCAATGCAAACGCCGCTGCGCACCTTCGTTTGATTCGAGATTCGAGAAATCACAGATTTAATTTCCTATGCTCAGCAAAACAAATAAAAAACATTTTGAATGGCATTGTTCAGTTCTTTTTTAAAACCAGTATCGTTACAGATGGATCAAAAATTTCATGTCTGAAAATCTTTTTGAAATTTGCCGAAAATGTTTCACCAAATAGATACGTTATACATTAATAATTTTTCAATTAAATATTTATACTTTCACAAGAGATTGTGACGTCACGCCTATTGGATGTCTTCGCTATTGGAATTTGGCCGAATCTGACATTGACGAGGCCATCACGGCGATACCCGTGGTTTTGTTTTGTAAAGCAAACCATAGTTCATAATAATCCTAATTTAGTTTACGAATTCGTAGAGAATTGATTCTAATAGGCTACATATTTCCTTTTGGTTTGCCAAGCAAATCAACACCGTGTGGGTTTGTTAAGCAAACCAAATTTGAATTCGCAGTTAATTCATTCCAATAGGCTACCAATTTCCATTTGGTTTGCGAAGCAAACCAACAAAACGGGCAACGCCATGATGGCTGCTATCCAATAGGCTTCTAATTCCCGTCTTATTTTCTTCGCAGTGGTCACACCTGACTCCACGAAAAGAACTGCCATGGGCAACACCGTGTTGTCCATGCAGTGGCTAGTATTATTTATATTAATGTATTTATAGCAACGTTTTTGAAACATGCTCTTAGAAACATCATCAAATATGAAAAGATTGTTAGTGGTTTGAATATAGATACATTTCTCATATATTAGATTGGCTTATAAAAACAAAACATCATTAATCATTCTTTTTCACATTAGCAGAATGTTTAATTAATACTATTAGCTTACAAGTAATGAAGATTCTTTCAATGTGCAAGACTTGAAGTGAAAAAGAAACATGCAAACTCATTAAGTGAACAGCGGATCACATTAAGTGCCCAAAAGTAGACATATTAGTACTAAAACTTAAAATTCTATTAAACTCATGCCTCTGCAAATGAAAAGTATACTCGGAAACTGGTTTACTGTCGGTAGTGTTTCTGGTACACATTCGTAAGGTTGCATCACTTGACTTCTTTTTTAGAATACGACTTCATTTCAACAATCAAAATCAAGAAGACTAAATTCTGAAATGATATACATGATTGATATAGTTCATGGATCCACACTAATTAAAGAGCAAATGTAAAATATTTGGAAGCAATCTGGTTTGTTCACTCTGAAAATACCTCACATACACAAAACTGTTTTGCCTTGGTTAAGAATATTTTTTTCAATTTCTGACACTATTATGAAATTTATGAATTGCTTCTCCTATCGTACCCCTATGTGTTCTGAATACCTTCATTATGGTACTTCTCTTACATACCATTAATGATCTACGATTCTGCAAGAAAATATTTTTAGCTGATTTTTTTCAAAACTGAAGTACAGATTATCAGCATGTGTATGTAAGCCGTTTAGTCACAAAAGTTTCCTCATTAAATTAATTACGTTTTAGAGTGTCTTTAATCTATTCAATTGAGCGTAACTGCCAAAATTCTTATATCAGATCTTATTAAAAATGTTAAACAAAGCAATACTTAAGAATGCCCTAGTTGGCAGACAATCATTGTTCTCTAATTCTGTAAGAAAATGATCCAGATTTAAAAAAGAAATTTAATTCTCCCAAATCACCCGCAGAGCACAGGATCGGGGATGCAAAAAAAACTCTTTCGGAAACGCAATTTTTAATTAAATTATTTTCATCCCATTGGGAAAACACAAAGCTTGCTGCATCCAATTTACCAAGGAGAAAGTTTCGCCGAAATCCGATGTTTATTACATTTGTAATGCATTTTCGCGTTAAATACATTTTTGGTTTAATCTAATTTATAATTATAACGAGGCTATCCTATCTTACATCCGGTCCAAACAAGCGTTATTTTTCTCAGTGTAATTAACGCGAAGATAATTGTTGCTTTGAGCAACGAGGAAATAACTCAAATGAAAACTGCTCTTCTGAAAGATATACATATTGCAAAAAAGTCTCTCTTTGTACTTTTAACCTCTTCCTAATTTTAAGTGATACGCGAAAATATATCAATGAACGTTTGTTTTCCTGTGTTTTAAAATGCGCTTCCTTGTAATTGCTGCTCACGCGTAAACGTGTTTGGGCATGGTTTAATTTATTATTCAATTATTTACTGCTTCCTTATAAAATAAAATGTTAGTTGAACACAGCATTCATAAATTCCATACGATATTTCATTGCGTCTAACTAAAAATCATTATTTAATTGCAACATATTATATAAATATAAGAATAAAAATAACATAATTGCATTTATTCCATTGTAGTATTTTAAACTTATATATTCATGTATTTTTTTTCTCAAATTTTGAGGGGTTAATAAGTTTCTAAAACGAAACAAAATAAATACTTTCTTAGTATATTTTATTTGAGAGTAACAAATACGCACACGAAATCCTTAACTGGGATTACGTATAAAATAATTTAGATGAATGTTAGCATCAAATATCCATATATTCTCTCATTACGCTTATATCAATTTTACTGGAGTTATGAACAGCTATTGAATATTTAATTTCCTTATATGTTATTGAAGACGAAATGCAGAAATTTCTGTTATTGAATACCGCATTTTATAATCAATCTGAAAATTTACTGTAAACAATTTAAACCAAAATTATAGAACTATTTGTTTCAATAGAGATAGACTGATGTACACTCATTTTCACACAGGGTTTATAATTCTTCTGAGACACATTAGTCGAAAAAAATCAAAGTCTGGACTTTAGAAAGTGTCTGGACGAAGCAGATTGATAAAACCATTGCTTCAGAGGCTCAACAAATACTCGTCAGAGTCGCTCAACACCGTAACAAAAGAAGTATAGCCAAAGCTCTTAACGTTAGTCCAAAGGTCATTAGCTATCAAGAAAACACACTTTCGACTAAAAATGTGATAAAAACTTGCATCATTATCTTCGCAATGGTGCCATTAAACTGAGAAGAAAAAGTTCATGGTCTTCTAAGTTTTCTTTCCAAACTTCAATCGATGTCACTGGAAAATAGTTAAGGTCACCACATTGCTTTCTACTCCATAAAAACATTACGGCTTAGATAGCTATTTTTTGAGAATGGTTAACTACACCTCAATTTGTTACGCCTAGGGAATACAAATCCGTGTCCTGCATGAGTATAATTTAAAACGAGTTTTACACAATAATGTTTGCAAAAAAATAACCAAGTGTTGGTGAAAGTTTTCATAAGGTAGTAAAACAAGCATTGACACATACAAGTGATCGAAAATTAATAGCATAGAGTAATGTCGGCAGTATATGTTAAAGTAATTACTTAGAGCGAAATATTCTAGTAGAAATTAATAATTTTGAAGCTTGTTTCAAATCAACATTACACAAATGTTACGGATAACTAAACTATCAAAGTGATAGATGGCATTTTTAGGTATATTAAAATTTGAATTTTAGAAACTCATGCGCTACTAGATTCTTTAAAAGTAATTTGGCAATTTTCACGCTTATGTTTATCCCTCAAAAAAGCAAAACCTGTTTTAATAAGTAATGTTTTAAACATTAAAAAAAAACGTCATAAAAGACACCTGCAAATTTGTGTATACATTCAAGTAAAAATACAATAGTAACATAGTTAGAATAGTAACATAATTAAATGGAAAAATTACAATGTGTAATATACTTAGTCAAAAACTAATCTGAAGCTAATCGTACTCTTAAAAATATTTTTATATTAACAACCTTGCTGTGGGTATAAAACCTTGATGTGGGTATAAAACCTTGCTGTGGGTAATAAAGGAAAATATAAAAGTAAAACCTTCTAATACTTTTCACATATTGTTGTCCTGTTCTCCCTTTTGCTTACAAGATATGGCACGCTTAAACTATTCAAGATTTTACAAGTCGTCGAAATAACTGCGCTAATTACAAGTTGCGTTGCTCCAATGCGACGTTATAAGTGCATACGTATATAATTATAAATAAATGCAAAGCACACACAGTAGGAATTTGCCTTTAACCAGACAAATAGATTTAAAGGTATAGTTGAAACATATATATGATTTGAAATTGTGATGAAACATTGTGGCCGGTCAAAGTACTATTCCAATCTTGCAACCATTATTTGAAGAAGGAAATGGCACGAAAGACAAAACGATAGATGAGTTGTAATGGTAGAAACCTTTTCGAGTTAATGGAATGGAATTATCTGTGCTTTATCAAGGCGCCAAATAGCACTGATTTATCAAGTTCTGTTGCTGACAACATGTTTCCTGTTGCTGAAGTCGTAGACGGATATGGATGAATTTTTCAACAGGTCAGTGTATCCAGTGACAGAACAAGCTATTAGAACATTTATTTTAAGAAATTTAAGAACGTAGTTGAATTAGTTATGTACTTGCAAACTACCACATAAAAAATTTAAAAGAAATCAAATGGTATAAAATTAATTTCATGAAGCAATTAGGTTTCATTCACTCGAAATATATACTCTGAAACAAAAACCCTTTTGTTTTAAGATTTTTTTCAGTTTATATCAGCATTCTTTCCAAACATCAGAAAAAGAGGAACTTTATTTTTCCGTGTATGTTTTGGTATAAACGCAAATTCATATGCACACTGATCACCGTGAAATAAAAAGGACAGACCCGAGAATTACAGTAGATACTTCTTTCCTCCTTGACTATATATCAGGGCAATTTGCTGTCATCTTATACGGATTTAGTTGCTTGCTTTATTATATTTCCGAACACATTTTCAATCCATGGATAAAGAACAGGGGATTTTTCTTTTTTAAGGATAAAAGCGTTAGCTCTGATAGGAAGAGGAAGTTATCACCATGTGACAGACTGCTTCTATTATACATTTTATTTGTGTGCGATAAAAAATTTCTCTATAAATCAAAGTATCTCGATAGTGGAACAAAATGTGATAATATTTCACCCCGAACTGCAGCTTTTATCACCTCTTAGAACTTCTATTTGGATAATATATGCCTCCATGATTGCATTTTTGAGGCTTAAATTACGATAATATACGTGTATAGTACGTCATAAAAATAAATATTTATAAGGCAAACGTGCATTATTCTTACAATTGTATGTATATATATAGCAGCAAACATGTTCTATTGATATCAGTGCATTTGTTCATGCCATGAACGGTGTAAGAAGCCTTATACTATTGAATGAATGATTTTTTTCAGCTTTATGAGTATGTTGCAGATTGTTTTACGTTACAAACTTCATAAAAAGGTTAATTATTTCCAAGCACATAATTTTTGTTAGCAAATACTTTGGAAGTTAATATGTCTTAGTAACCAACTATTATTTGATAACAGCATTTGTATTAATTGAGGAAATCCACATTTTTCGACAACTTTATTATAAACTAGCAGTGACACATTTGTTACATATTAGTATGCGTCTTGTAACAACCACACAAATCCAAAACAAGATTTCAAAACAGAATCATTATTCCCCCTGTCTGTGAAATGCAATAAGGTGCATAAAATTCCATATGTATACTATCATATTCATATATTGTACTAACAAACACATATATAAAATTGAAAAAAATTGAAAAAAATTATAACCAATAATCATGTTTTCATGTTTAATAACAACTCATAAATTCAGTTCTGTCTGACTGTCCCACCCTAGGGCATTCGTCGAAAATGTAACTCATAAATAAGAATATTACAACAACTTATTTTTAATATTTTTGATCTCTCAGTATTTTTAAAAAGGTTATCAGAAACACAAATTCATCTGGTGAATAAATAATTGTATCAAAATAAATTCAGGAGAACGAACAATTAAGAAAAACTAAATTAAACTAATAGATTGCTAAAATGTTTTAAATTCTAAAATACATTCTAGGTAATTTCAAAAAGTAGAAGCCCCACATTTATCTCCATAGATCCATTTTAAGAACCTATCCTAGAATTGATTAACCCTCTGACTGCTCAATTTGTGGACCGAAATCGCTACAAAAATCGTGTATTTTTTTTTTGCATATTAAAAATCTGTATATATTGGATAATTTAAATATGCATTTTTTTTCTTTCTAGAAAAGACTTTTTATATAGATTTTTATCATGAGAAACTAAACTGTCAGAAGTTATTGTTAGCTATATGCACAGTAATTCCCGGATTTCCACGAAAAGGAACTGGAGGAGGAGGAATATTCTTCATATCAATTTCGCACCACTGCCTAACGCTTTGCAAGTTTATTGAATAATGATCAGATTCATCGCTATCTGAGGAGCAGTCCGAAAAATCTAATCACTATCACTATCAAAACTAAAAGCACTTTCAGAATCTGATAAATCATCAGGAATATATACTCTGTCAATCGCTGAACGTTTTCTAGCAGCCATTAATGATTAAAAAAGGCGCCAAACAAAGGCGCGAAGTTAGAGCGGTAAATACAAAGTACCTTCAAATGCCGTAATTTAGTGGACGACTAGCGACAACTGTTGACCAAAATCTAAATTTAACTTCTAACACTGTATGTAATTTATTTCATTGGTTAAACGATGAAAAAGCGGGATGCGCTCCTCAATAAAGATAAAAAACACCTTCCCGCGAAAATCGCGGGATGAGCAAATTTTGCTACATTTGAGTTGCCCGTGGAAATCGCGGGATAATCAGCCAGTGGGATAAAAGCGAACCTGTAACAATAATTATCTTACGATTTTTATTTATTATTGTTTTAATTCAATAATTAAAGATAATAATAATTAGGTGTCATACTGAGGTCACACATAAACTAACATTAAATCGATTTTTGTATTGATAATTACGAATGTATTTTATAGCTTATCCATGAAAGGGATTTAAGTAAAAACCTCCCTATAAAATTAGGCGAGGAAGAGAAATAAATGCAATTCCATATCTCTTCTTTTTGCCAGATTTCTAAGCAATGGAATGATGGAATATATTCAAACCGAAGACGTTCTGCCTTGAGATCAGCAAAAATAAGTGGAAGGGGAGAATTTAAAATGAACGACGGAGATATTTATATCGAAGTAAGGATTTTTGGGGAAATGAATATAATATAAAGACATAGCTATAACCTGAATAAATAACCACATTCGTCTAAAAATTTATTAAAATTTTCCAAAGTTTGTAGTTTACCAAAAAACATATATTTTAAGAAATAACCGAATTAGTCTTAAAATCTAATAGCATTTACCAAATTCGGTTAGATAGTTAATTTTTGACCCTGAGTGGAAATTATAGAGAATAATCCAGTCAAAATTCGCTTTTTATTGAAGGAAATAAATTTTACCCAAGCAAGCATCTTGAGAGGCTTCATCAAATCTGTCAAAGGTCACGTTATCAGTTAGAGGTTACAAATCTTGAATTTTGCTTCCTTAAATATGTCATTAAAAAGGCTTTTGCAATGTGGTTAGATAGGTAGGTTAGATAAATAGTTAATCAAAGTCGCACTTTAACACCACAGCCAGGTAGTGACAACGATATGGGATCAATATCGAATGGAAAATATCCAAGGACACCGCCAAGTAATTTTGAGCCACGGTCAGAGGACGAGAACACCTGAGTTGATGCTCCTCTCTCCAAACTTCCACACCCCGCCAACGTGAGGAAATTTATCCACGACAGATTTAACTAGCACAAGAAAACGTCTAACAAACGGGAGCTTGGAACGGACTTAGTACCAAGCTTTGAACTCATCACCCTGAGGTTTCTTATCCGTTGACCTTAAAACTTATTTCTGCGTCCCCTGGCAAATAGTAGGCAATCAGATAAAATCACAAAAATCCAATATACAATATGTACTATAAAGTGCCACCTCAAAACTGTAGAATCATATCAGGAGAATTAAAGAGTTCAGTCGTCCAAGACAAGACCATTCATGAACCAACACACACACATAATACAGCGTGTTGTTTTATAGCCATAACACCAATGCATCGATAAAGAGATGTTCATAATTTACTTTACATGTTAAACTGTACAAGAGGGGAGTGCCCAAGATGATATACTGTTTGTTTTCTCAGTTTAGCTGCCAAATAAGCCATTTGAAATTGCGTAACAAACATCGTGTGATCGTGTTCTACAGACGGTTTAAAGCGTTGAAGTTAATTTTATGCATTCATTATTAAAATTATCAATAACATTAACTAAAATTACTGGTACAAAAATTTATGATCTATAGTACAAAACCAGTCATTATTATGCCAATAATTCTAACCATTTTACCATTTTACCATAACCATTTTAAACCATAAACATATTAACCATTTTAGTCCATATTAAATTCGTCATCTTACCGCGGTTCAAAATTACGTGTTGTTGTCATCGGATCTTTCCTTTGGAGGATCTATATATATAATTATCTTACATGGCACGCAATAAAGACGTTATTTGTTATCGAGTTTTGGCAACATTGTACGATTGTTTGTTTATCACGAAGCCTCGCGCTTCAATTGAATTTATAGCGTTTTCGGATGAAATTTTATTGAAAAAAAAAAAATTTAGTTGAGCTGTTGCAGTTACTAATAGAAATCAAAGAAAGCGGAGGATTTTTTTAGGGCCATTTTAAAAAAGGTCCTTTTCAAGGCCAACAATTATAGTTCAACAAGACGCTTGCACTACAACTTTCGACAGCAAACTCAATGAAAAAGCGTGGGTGGCTCGAGTGCAGGGTAAATGTACACACAAACAACATGCTGGGTATTCAATTTCCAAATCAGCGCTCACATTTCGAGTCAAAATTTGCTCAAAGTTTTCATTTGAATTCTGATTTCATAGGTACTGTATATATCTTTCCTGGAAAAACAGCAAAAAAAATTTAGATTTGAAAAATATTTTTTTGGAATATCATATTTTGTAAACAATTCCTTCTGCTAGGACACATGTATTCATTGATGCGAGCGAAGCGAGCATAAGTTCGCTCAGCGAACCAATGAGGATTGCAAAGCAATCCTCCTGGGGTTGGCGAGCGTTAGCGAGCAGGGGGCTGGCCCCCTAGTAGCTTTTATTGTGTTGCTCCAGTACGTCGTTAATTAAAATACCTACTTACTTTATTATATATCATAAATTCCACCGTAGGATCGTCATGTAGATGGATATGTATTCTAAGAGGCAAATAGTGAACTGATCCTGTTGACGAAACTTTCTGAACCAGTTACGGTACGTGAAAATCGTCCACAGCACACTCACCATGCACAGCACATATCTCCTTTCACGTTTACAAGCCATTCTTGCCTTTTAGGAATTAAAAAGCCTACTGCACCGAAAATAATCTGTATTTTCTGCCATTCTTAAATCATCATCAAAAATAAACCATCAAAAAGTTTACACATCTGAAGTGGATAATCAGGCTTCGCGTTACTTTGCTATATATCGCTAAAAACAAGATGAGCTTTTGCATTAACACCAATGCAAGGATTAAAGTAAATTCAAAACATGAATTAAATCTAATCCGCAGGGAACAGTTCAAAATCAGAAGAATATCAAAAAATATATTGGAGAAAAATGGGTTTTGGCGTGGACCTGTTATATTTATAGATTTTATAATGTTTCTTAAAGCGTATGCAACTCCCTCAAAAGCGATCTTAGTTGAAAAATAAAATTTCCTTTCCACATAATTTGATAACAATTCGTTTTTAACGTAATTTTGAAAAACAATCATTTGGTGATTTTTAAAGTCCACGGTGTCCAAAACCTAGGACTATAACCACTTCATAATACTCCCAAAAAGCTGACAAGTGTGGTAAATTACGCCTTGAAAATATCTGAAATTTTTATCCTCTGCTTTAACTATCATTGTTAAGTTTGCTCCAATTATAATAACCACTCATTTAGGAATAATATCCAATTAATGTATCTTTTAATCCTTTATTTATTACATTCGAAAAAAGGATGCTATTAATAAGCATTTCTTTATTTAATTGTTTATAATTTATGTTTAAAAAATTTAACATTATTAATTTCATTACCTCCTCAATGCATGATCCATATCGAAATACAGATCGCATACAAATTATATATATATATATATATTTCGATTTACCAATTATCTTTTAATTTTTCACTTGGCTCAAACGTTATGGCGCAACTTCTTCTGATGATTTTGTACATGATTTAATTCAAAAGAAAATTATTATAAAAACCCGTGATAAATATTTACTCGGGAGTAATCCATAATTTATTTCCATTGAAACCAATGTCTCTCGAATTCATTCCAAGAATTGTATTTAATTTTCACAGAATTCATTCCATAGAGATCGTTTTTACATATAACTCAAATTCCGAATTTCTACCATACAACATAAAGAAGATTCGATATTTTTTTTTTCTGTCAAACATTCAATGTTTCTGCGTTTAAATTTTTTTTAACATACCTCTCCGTTACTATATTACGTAAAAGCATTAACAGCGTCTGTCAAATAAATCATTATATACTAGAAAATGCAATCTATTTTTTTTCGTTTCCCCAGAGCTAAAAATGCAAGTATTTACTTTGAAAGGTGTTAAGCAACACTTCTTTTTTCGGCTCTTCTTTCGGAAAATATAGTAAATACATTAATCAAATTGGGGTTACTGGTTTTAATAGACCGAAATTTTTCAAACCTATATTATTTAGTAATTATTTTTATTTAAAAAAATACTTTGTTTTAGAATGAGAATGGTACATTAGTAATTAAACTTAAAAGCTAAAACCTTCATTATAGTTAAATATTGAAATTATTAGGAAATACTGAAATTATATCTTTTTAAAAGCAAAGAAATTGTACACTAACGATGATAGCGCAAAATATATTAAAATCTTTATTCATGAAATAGTCAGTTGTTAAATTAATAGAAATTTATGTGCACTGAATTCCAGACGGAAATTTATATTCTACGAGTTCGAACCAGTGCCTCTAGGTGTCTTTAAATTACATTTGTTCTTGGCGTGCTTTCGAAAATATGAGATGTACCCTCACGATTTCGGAATAAAGAATTTCTTATGACTCTATTGTTGTCTTCTTCCGACGACAGTAATTGCCTCTTTCCCAAGATACAGAAACAGTGGAATGAAGATTATTGTGTAAATTCCTTTTTCTCAGTGCTTGATACCGCAAAATCTGCAATCGAAATATGTTGTGTATGCAACTTAACCTACACGACTGTAAATTGTGTGTATATTTCTATGCTTTTCGTTGTGATATTCTGACAAAATTTGCTTTCATAACAGTATTTTGCTACTAAATCTCTTACCTTTTTCAGATGTATATTGCTAGTCGCTATATACTTGTTTTAGTTTTGTGCTTTGTGTTTTCCAGTAGAATTAGTTTTTATGAATCACTGGTTGCTAACCAAAATAAATTTTTCGTATCATATGTGTGAATACACTCTGAAATTAAACTTATAAATTCGTAAACCAGGTGATATACTAAGAAAAATTGATTGGTCCGTATTAAAACCACTTTAATGTAACTGTAAAGATCGCAAAATAAAGGCGGTCACCTTTCAAAAATGATGAAGCTCTTACACTAATGTGAATTCAATTTCTACACACCTGAGGGAGATGTCACCGTTTTGTACCTCACTCAACTAGAAAATTGTACTATCGTCAATTTGCCTGTTAGTCCAATGCAAAATAAAATAATCACATTTGAACTTGCATACTATTTAATTGTTTATCACCTGAAGAATTTCATTTTATTATTGGACAGTATATTTAAGCTCTTATATTAGGATCTCTTACACAATATATCTTAGACTTACTACATTTACGCGTTGTGAAATTGCTTTAAAATCATGAAATATTTTATTTCAGTTCAATTTAATGTATTGAGTGTCTTGAATTCAATTTCATGACTCAGTGCCAAAAAATCATATTCAATTCGATCCAATCGAACAAAATAAAATAACATACGTTACTGTGCCCAAAAGAAGAAATAGAGGTTAAACTACCACTATAATTTATTGTCGGATGAATGGACTTTTCGGCATTGGTCAGAACATTGATTCTGAAGCTGGGTTTCATTGATAGTGGAGATGGCAAGAGGATAAAATTGAATTTCTTGTGAACGCAAGAGGTGCAAGACATAAGATCTACGTGATCAAATATGAATCAAAAACTTATTGTATATTACGTGACAAGCAGCATTGCCATGGAACATCGGGAATTTATTATACCTCATCATAGGGATGCTACAGCAAAACATCGATGCTCAAAATTAAAACATCAATGTTGGTAATACGTCGCCCCCAAACCATCGATGTTCTTAAAACTCAGTGTATTTAAACTTTTTTCCCCATTTCTTAAAACTAGCTAGCAACTAGTGATGCGACATCGACAGTAAAACTTCGATGTTTTGTGACATCGATGTTCAAAATTAAAACATTGATGTTGATAGTACATCGCCCCCAAACCATTGATGTTTTTAAAATTCAGTGTATTTAAACTTTTTTCCCCATTTCATAAAACGGGTTTAGCACCTAGTGATGCGACATCGACAGCAAAACATCGATGTTCTGTTCAAAATTAAAACATCGATGTTTTTAAAATTCAGTGTATTTAAACTTTATCCCCCATTTCTTAAAACTGGTTTAGCAACTAGTGATGGGACATCGGCTCCAATGCATCGATGTTTTTTATAAAACATCATTTTTTAAAACATCGACATCGATATCGCATCGATACTTTTCAGACCCTTCACCCTTGGCCACTTTGGTCTAAAAGTATGTTCAATTAGCTGATTATAAAAATTATGCTACTAGGTTATTTTTAAAATTTTTATAACCGTACTTTTTTCATTTAAAAATAAAACATCGACAACGTAAAAACATCGACAAGTATAAACATCGATGTTACAAAAACATCGACTCCAATTCATCGATGTTAAATACATCGATGTTTTTTAAAAAGCATCGATGTTTTGAAAACATCGACATCGATGTCGCATCCCTACCCCAGCATCCTAAAGCTTGATATCAAAGTCGGTGAGTAACACTATCCTAAAAAATTAATTCACCTTCACACCCCCTCTAAATAAATATCCACATCGCTGAAATTCCTACTGTGCAATTAATTAAATGTAACATGAACTGTAGTTGAACTGAGAGTTCCTCCATTATCACAATATTGAACGTAATACATGTATAGTCGATCGTGTTACTCCCGTCCCTGGACTCGCACAATCAAATAAAGAAACATAGTTCGACATAGAAAATATGACCTTTAAAAAATTATTCATTCCACTAGCATACTGGTTCGTATTAATAGTGTAGCAAAACTTATTACCTACAACTGTAAATATTGTGGCTCAGTCGGTATAGTATCAGACTGCGAAGCTGTAGCTAACGAGGTCGAAGCACCTTAGAAACAAGTTGCCTTTTGGTGTTTTATTAAAATTTATTTTTTGTTTGTTTCTCGCTTCATCAAGAATATACTTATGTTCATATCGGGTTCATTTCTAGAACTTGAGCTCAAATGTTCCTTCGTCATATGACCATGGCTCAAAATTACGATGTGTTGTCCTCGGATCTTTCCCTTAAGGGACTGATACTAGACCGTCGTCAATAGCCCGTCGTGTTGCTCTAGTACGACGCTAACTAAAATTACCATTTCCTAAAATTTATTTTGTGTTTACTTCTCGCATCTTCAAGAATGTACTTATGTTCATATTGGTTAAATTCTAGAACTTTCCAAGTATGGAATGCTCGAGTTGTTTCGTCAAATATCTAAAAGTGAGTATAGCACTCATTTCAATATAATAAAGTATCGAGTCGAGATTAGCAATCTTTGTCCACACTCGCATTAAGCGAATACACAAACAGATTAGCCCGCTTAACTACGATAAATCTAAGTGACATTATTTAATCAGGAAACGCTTTCAAAACTTCAGACCCACTTTTACTATCATTAAAATATTTCCCACATCAAAATTCCACTAAAATTACAACTTTAGTTTCTCAGTTTTATTTCCAATATAACAAAAGCCTATTTGAGTGAATGAAATATTAAGATTTATTTCAAAATTTGTAGGAATTGAAAATAATTTAAATTATTAACTAGGTGGTATAACAAATAATTGTCATTTAATTTAAAGCAAAAAATTATTTATGTTACGGCAAATAAAGCGGCAGTGAATTATTTCATTCGTAATCTTAGTTTAGTCTGTATTATCGACAAGTAAAGTTGTCTTGAAGTATACAGAAAAAAGTTGTAGGGTAAATAAATTCAAAATTCCATTTGAGGATGGCCCCCAAATACGAAAATGACGATTGAATTTTGAATAAAGGACAGTAGGTCAAAAACTACCGAGATCAACGCACTACGGTTTTCCACACCTACTTTGGCACACTGATACTTCCTTTGCAATCAAAATAAATACCCATTTCAGTTCATTATTTTTCAATTATGAATTAATTTTAGATAATAATGAGGAAATATTGTTTTGAAACTAAAATAATGCATACATTTTGTTTGGTAATTTCTAATTTTTAGTTAACGCCGTACTTGAGCAACACAGCGGGCTATTGACGACGGTCCGGGATCAATCCTCTAAGGGAAAGATCGAGGACAACTCTTCGTAATTTTGAAGCATGGTCAGTTGACGAGGCAACACCTTACCTGCACCCCACTTTCCAAACTTCCACACCAACCCAACGTTAGGACTTTCGGCCATTACAAATTTCAGGCGCACCAGCCGCCTCTACACCATACGCTTACAAACATTCATGCCCGGTCCGGTTTCGAACCTGGAACC
The DNA here is from genome assembly GCA_947359465.1 of Metellina segmentata. NCBI lineage: Eukaryota > Metazoa > Arthropoda > Arachnida > Araneae > Tetragnathidae > Metellina > Metellina segmentata. Next base: position 38,966,869 of record OX375878.1, on the reverse strand, counting down.
TTGCGATCTAGAGGTTAACACCTTAATCATTTTGCCGGTTGGTGGGTCATTTTGTTTGATCATTTACAATTTAATTCAGTACTTTTTTTGACCCATTGTACTCAATTTTTCGTTATTGAAAATTTTAATAATATTTATACAATTTTGCAAGGAATAAATTGAAGTTAGCCTTTTCACATTGTATGTAAGCAACTGTCACAGAGGGAAAGAAGTTGGTCAGTTGTCTTTTAAATATTTATTTTATAAGATATTTTCGATTAAAGTGAGAAATTGTTTGTAAAATACATATTCATTAATTAGTATATTTATAAATATCCAAGTGGTCAAATCTGGTTTTAAACTCTGAGAAACACTAAAAACCTGTCTTAACAAAGGACTGTGAGGAATTAAAAATGATAAATGATTAAATTTGAGGTCAAATTCTGTAAAATAAAATAATGTACACTTTTAATGAAACGCATTTTGAACTTTTTTGAAAAATAATAAAGTAAATCCTGCCAAATATGTATTTATTACGAGAACATAAATCTTTAAATTAGGATAAAGTAATACACACACACAGAGAGATTCGGAATGTATGACACTACAATGGTAACGAATGCATATCGTACACATTGAAATACACCCTATGTCATCACAATTATTATTACAGAGACAATATTTTTGTAAAATCAATTTTATTGTACGATTACCTGAACCCATAGCTGATTAAATAATACTAACAGATAGTTAGTTGCATACAAATGGTTCCATTGCACAACATGCTTTTGAACTTTTTTCAGAACGGTTTTAATGAAATTCAAAAGGAATAAAAAATCATATCAGTCAAAAAATGATGTTAGTAGAAATTATATTGGAACATAAAATGATTGCAATGCTTTTTAAAACGATAATGAAAACACATCTTAAACGTAATTCAATGTGAGACAATCAAGTCAATTACCATGACCAGGCGACTTTCATTAACCTTGAACCCAACGACTTTATTCCGTCCACTCCCGTGTTAGTTTGAAATGTAGGACTTCAAATCCAGATGCGATTAGTTGTAAAATGGATATAAATCTTGAATTCTCTCTCTCTCTCTCTTTCGTTACATTTACTCTCAAGTAAAATTATCTTCCACCGATCTTACCAACGAAAAACAGAGGTTCGTGGCTTAATTACAGGGTTTGACATTATCTAATAGCCTGGTACCCTGTTCCTAGACATATCTACTATGACGATTTCAATTGTGAATCGATAAGTAGGTGGAGTCCTAGGAGGTAAGCTTGTAATTAAAACTGAAGTGGTCGGTAGTTTAGTCCAGGTAATGGCACACAGCTCTCACTGAAACCCACGTCATTGCGTTGTGAGCTGAGGTACAGTAGCAAACCTGTGACTTAGCAAACCTTAACTGTACCAAACCTAATTTCACTCGCAGGAGACGATGATCGCATTCAGTCGTGGATCATGATGGACCATACCCTTGTTGGAATACGTTACTGCTTGTCGGAGCGTAATACAGTTGCGTTCAGTGCATAAATTATCGGTTTCGATTTACTAGATTTCTCTATGTGTTCGAAGCCCCAGTCCAATAAACTTACCTGTTTCAACGCCAACCAATATTGGTAATTCTGTCTGCTACAAAGTGCAGACTGTATTTTGAAGGGGTCTTGGTAGCTTGGTTGGAAAAGTAACGTATTAACAACCAGAGCGTTGCGATTTCGAACCCAATCCAAGACTATCATGTACAAAGGTAGCTTAAATATTCCGTGACCTCAAATCTGAGCTCGGATGGCAAAATGTTATAAATCAATTTTTTAAGTTTTCGGAACAGCAATTTTAAGATTAGAGATTCAACATGTGGTTCTGTAGTTTTTGATTTATTACAATTTCCCCACCTTTTTTGTCTCATAAACTGAAAGAAAAAGACTAGCGACATTTTGCCACCTTCTAAACATTAACAAAAAAGACTCCAGGATGGGACTTAGTCAATTTTTTGGGAAAAGTGACGTAACATATTGCCCCATCTGAGCACAGAAATATTATCACGTGAGAGTGCAATCCTCAATAGTAGGGTTTCTGCTCAGGTTTGACCTCGTCACCTAACCGGGGTTCAGAATTACGTGCTCTCCCTTCGGGTTTGATCCCGTGTGTCGCCAATTGCCCAATGTGTTGCTCCAGTACGATATTAATAAAAATACCTACCGACCATATGTTTCAGTCTAAACGATTTTAACTAAACAATATAAACATTAAAATATGACCATATTCATGATTTCGAGGAGTAATACCTTGAATCATTTCGATAAGATATATTTCTCCAGTTGTATAAAAGATGTTGTGAATAGTGAATATTGTTTACTCATTGAAAGTGATAAATTTCAAACTGTCCCATTCCGCCAAGACACTTCAGATCCCTCCTTTTCCCCCATACATCTACAATGAAACCGATATTCATAATTAATTATCTGACTAATGCCAACAAATTCACTGATATCATGCTATACTATTGTGGTTGTTTGACCCCCAATAGTTACCCTCTTAATATCGTATAGACTCAGTCCATCTTATATTATATTTAATCACAGACATTATTAATTGTTCTACTTTCAATTAGATCGTGGGAAATCATGGTAACACCCAGTTAAAAAATTGCAAATATTAAAAAAAATCTTCGAATCTCTAAAATTAAATCCGTTAGAATCACCCAAAATGATGATGCACATATATATGTATATATTATTTCAAATTAAATTTTAATACACTATCCAATCTATCCAGTTTTTGGCTTTGTATTGCATCCGAGTAGAATTCTTCATTTTATTAAATATATTCATATGTTTCTCTATTTCATAACTTTCCCACGATTTCCATTTATTTTTTAAAGGATGACACAGCAGTGTAAAGAATGTTGTTACAGTTTAGTTTTTGTAGTCCGAAATATAGGTTTCTATGAAATACGATTTGTTTAAATTTCTTCGAACATTATTTCAACATACATAGAATTCAAGAATACATAAATGAGATTTTTAAAAAAACTATAAAAACGTAAATAAAATCTGGTGTTTACAATTTGCTTCTGTGTATTTATTTTATATTTAGAAATTGAAATGTATAATTATAACTCGTATGCAGTGCTTCTAAGTACTGAAAATATGTATAGAAATGTGTTAATTATCACTTTATTCAGACATTTGTAAGTGGTGAAATAATGTATTATAAATAAGCTTGATTTCTAATAACGATTTGCTTATTGCATTGAAACTCTGAAATAATTTTGAATCGCTATGTGTGTCACCATTTTGTCGTAGTTAACTATTTCCTAACTTAAAATCCTTTAAATTAAACACACAGTCATTAAATATATATTTGAAGAATGTTTACTATTTACTGGATAAAAGCTTGAATTTAAGCTTTTATTTTCGTATCATGTATTAATGTTTCAATTCCATCCTTTACTAAGTGCTTATAATTCGTACTTTAGATTTGCTCAAAGTGCATGTATATTTTATTTCGTAAGATAAGACTTCTTAAGTAAGTCTACATTCGTCACTGTATGAACTGTTTATTTATATATTCTGTCTTAAGGAAGCACGAACGATCTTACAAGCAAACGCTTTCAACAAGGTCTGAATAATTTGTACTAAAGTGAGTAGAAGATGTATTTCGTATTAAAAGATACGACGTGGAAATAGGAAGAGAGAAATAAGGGATTAAGAAATGCGAATTCAATAAAATAGAAACGATGGATGCTGAATGGAGATCCATTTCTGAAACTTTCGTTGGTTTTTCAGGCATTTTTATTTTATTAACATTATCAAAAAAATAATTAAAATAATGTGTACATATTCAGTATTCAATACACGAAGAAGCTACTTATTTTTATATGTAATTCCAAGTCAAACTGCTTTAAAATGAGGTATTTTTAACCGCACACTGTCAGCTTCTTTTTTAAAAAAGCCAATTTTTTTCCTAGGAACATATAAAAAACTAGAAATGATTCGCTTTGCACTTGCAGTAATTTTATTTGTATTAATTATAAGTATATGAAAAATTTACTAAAAAGGCTTGATTCCAGAATCTCTAAATCGTTCGTATCTCAAGTTCTAATTATTTGATTCGATTAAATTGGAATGTATTTTGTATAGACATTTAAAACCTTTATAGTGATAGATGATGTGACCTGAGTGACCTCTACAATTTCAAGGTAATTCGATTTTATTCTTAATCTTAAATTAACAAAAGTGTATTCTTATTTTTCTCTATAAGGTATACTTTTGAAAGGTACATTATTTATATTTGCATTATGGGATGTTTTAAGCTAAGCACCAAAGAAGCATAGTAAATATGCACTAACGAGCCAAAACATTATGACCATCCCCACATGGATGAGTGGAAGAGAGTTACCTGGTCAGATGAATCCCGATTTCTCATTCATCACGTCTATGGTCGTATCAGGCTGTCTGCAGGCGAACAGTTACTCCCATCTTGTACAGCAGGTCATACACAGGGTGGTGGTGGCGATATTATGCTTTTGGGGACGTTCTCATTGGCGACTCTGGGACCCGTAGTTGTGGTAGAACAAACCATGAACGCTGCGAGCTACCTGAACATCATTGCGAATCAGTTCCACGCTTACATGGCGTCTGTCTTCAAAAACTGGAAGCGGAATCTTCCAGCAGAACAACGCCCATGCAACAAGGCTCGGATTGTGTTGGATTGGTTCGAAAAGCGTTCTGATGAATTCCACTTATTGTCCAGGTCACCTAACTCGCCAGATCTTAATCCGATAGAGCAATTTTGGGTCATGAAGAGGATTTCAGAGCTCAAACACCACCATGCCCGAATTTCTCGACTTTGCGTGACCGCTGCTTAGACATTTGGTACAACCTGTCTGCAGTCATGTACCAAGAACTTGTGGGATCTATGCTCATGCGAGTTGTAGCTGTTTTGCAGGCCAAAGGAGGCGCAACGCGTTATTGAGTAGGTGGTCATAATGTTTTGGCTCTTCAGTATATATTCGAAGGAAATGTAATCGAAATAAAAACAACCAATCAACACCTCTATTAATTGACCTAATTATCTGATCGGGCTCATATAACGTTCATTTTGTGTATCGATTTGCAAAAGGTCTAATGATATATAAGACGATGTATTTATACTTGTTGTTTTTAAACAATTGCTTTCTTAAACAATACATTAAAATAAAAATACAAGAATGTTTGCTGTTGAAAAATAGAACATACACTTTTTTAGAAATTCGATTAAGCTAACTTTCCATTTAGGCGGTATTTCACAGGGTCACATAATACACGATTAGGAATTATATTTATGATTTACAAAATGAGATCTATTATATATCATTTGGACAATCAGGTGTAAAGATAAAGGTGTTAAGGAATTTGTGTTTTATATGACTCCATTTATTTCAATTTTGTTTTTATGAATCAACGCGTGTAGCATCAGGAAATTTATTTGAGACGATTTATATTTCCTCTTTCCTGTGTATACAATGAAAAATGCAATACACATTTTTATACTTGACAATAACTTACCTCTGTCGATTGAATCATATTTTCATTGTTCTGATATAAATAGATTCAGAGAACATAAATTCAATATTTTAATAAATTCAATAAATTCAATAGACTAAAAAGTAATCAATCATTTTTAATATACTTCTTAAAGCCATTTTCCGATGACTAATATATTGTATTCCATGTTTTGCAATTATTAAGTGTATACGGAATTGTTAGACTGAAATAAATAATAACTTTTCTTGGTTTTTATATTAGAGCTATTATCTAACAAAATCAGTGTTTATAATTCAGTCCTTTACTTTAAAAAACACCGCAAACAAAATTATAAATTTTCGCTTTTCGCGAAAACTTAGTTAATACATGACTGTTTTTGAAAATTGCTACAGTATTAATGAGCTGTCTGATTAGAATGAACTTTATATGTCATATTACAGTATATATACAGAGGCTGTTCGCACATTTTTTTAGCTCTAATAAAAAATCGTTTGCTGCAAAAGAAATAATTGCAGTTGTACTATGTTTTTAAAAGTAAAAATTATCGTCTGCGGCTTGAGAAGTTTGTTTTTATTCAAAATGGCGTTTTTAACGAAGCAGTGGTTCGAAGGCTATCTTTATATTCTTTCCGAGGAGAAATATTCATATTCCGTTACCCAGAAACGATGTGAGAGTCATGGTTTTGTGATATCTAAAGCATCGATAGGTAATATCCATCAACAAGAAAGGAAAAAAACGTCAAATTGGAGAATCAAGTGGGACAAAAATTCCAAACAAATATCCAAGGAAGAAACGGACATCTTCGACTATTGCGAAGGTACGTTGTTTAATGTTAAAAGAAAATCCACCTAGTCAAAGGAAAGTTGCAAAATCATTAAAATGCTCGGTGTCCACTGTAAACAAAATGATAAACGTTGATTTAAATCTTAAGAAAGCAAAAAACGCAATGTGCATCGTCTTTCTCCAAAGCATATCGCTGAACGCAGGATACACTGCCGAATTCTATATGAGAAACACTTATCCAAAGAAAAATGGAAAAATAGATGAATCATGGGTGTATTTAAATGATTGCAGCAGAAAAAGAGCCATTTATTATCATAAAAGGGGAGAAAAAAATTTAAGTACATGGTTCACACAATCGAAAGAAAGTTTTTCTAAGGGATTCATGATTGTTGCTGGTTTTTCATATAATAGAAAGTTAAAAATAAAGAGAGTGGAAAAAATATCAAGATTAACTCCAAATACTATCAGGAACATATTTATCGCCAATTTTTCTGAATTAAATACCATCGCTTTACCCACAGTGCTATCAATCTGTGGAACTCCATCAAGACAAAGCTAGCAGTCACACATCAAAATCCACTGTAAATTTCCTAAAAGAAATGGAACAAAAACCATTATCAAGGCCGTACCCTTTACTGATATCCCTACTAAATCTCCCGAAGTATCACCTATGGATTTTTGTGCTTTCGGACTTTTAAAATCTGCATTATCCAAACGTCGTCCCACAACCCTTACAGGACTCTGGAAAGCTGTTCAGGAGGAATTTGATAGAATACCTCTTCTCACACTTCAAAAGGCATTATTATCCTAAAAATTACGGTGTCGATAGTTCAGAATAAGGGCTATCAATTTGAAAATTTGAAACACAAGAATTTTATGTAATTTAGTTTTGTGAATACAATATACATTGTCAAAAAATGTGTGAACAGCCTCTGCATAAGCGATACCTTTTTATTAGCATTACAACAACAACTATTTAATAAATGAATCAGTATGCCGTGCCTATAATACACGCGATTTTTATATAGATATGTTCCTAGGGAGTACTTGCCGGGCTGCTGGGATACGACTCTACGGTTCATGAGTACTAGTTAGTGGAGGACTTAAACAGGCTAGTTTATAAGTGACTAGACTTGTTCAATGGACGAGTCTGGCGAACGTGGAGGCTAGAGAAAAAAGGTTATCGTCCGTGCTGAGTAGAAGTCTTTTACATTGCTGCAAATATGAGATTGTGTAATGTCCAAAGAATCTAACTTCACGAGTGCTGTGAAGGAAAAATATGAATTTTGTCTACGTTGTTGTGATTGACCTAAATTCGTTGTAACCAGCCGAGATTGTGGATGGTGCACAATACCTCCCCACACCATGCCAGGTATTTGCCGATTATGACATTTTGCACTGCATTCTGGAAGCTTTTCTGGTATTTTCTGCATCTTTTCTGATATTTTCTGCATAATAACTGCATCTCCTTTAACAGTAATCCACCATAGATACTAATAACTAGAGTGACCTAAAAGCTTCCGTACTGACTATTCGTGAATTTATTGTATAAAAACAACAAAATTTAAAACAATTATTTTTATACTAATGGTGAAAAGCACTTTTAACATAACGTAGAAGAACAATTTTAACTAACATTTATAATAAATGTTGAAAATGTCCAACCTTTTCTTGGAGTCTAATTTGAAAGTTTTAGAAACGTGTTTTTAGATGCTGAGAGTGACTTCGTGTACATTTGAGTAATCGCAATTTTCAGATCAACTATTGTTTGGGGGAAATAACTTCGGGGTTTAATGAACTTCGTTCTTTAATTATCCCTACATAAAAAAGTCAGGGATGTTCAGATCAGGAGAACAATATGGCCAAAAATTTCTTGAGATGAGTCGATCGCCAAAAATAATTTTGAAGCATGCTCATGGTTTCATAACTTGTATGGCAAGTTTCATCGTCTTGTTGGTCTAAGAATCACTTCTCATCCACTTCTAATACTGCAACAAATTATTGGATAAGTACTCAGTATACAGTGCCATCAACAGTTGATTTGAAAAAAACAGAGGTCCAACAATCCTTTTGCGTGATACGGCATACCAAACGTCAATTTTTTTAGAATCCAAAGGTTTGAGCATTAATTAATGAATGAGGATTTGTCGTCGCACAAAATAGGTGAGTTTTGTGTGTTCTTGTAACCGCTTAAATGAAACCATGCCTCATCGGAACAAATTTTTTATTCAAAATGTTGATCTTGTTGCGAAAAAACATTCGGAACCATTGGCAATACTAAAGCCGCTTCTCATTGTCTGATGGCTATAGATCCAGTAACATTTTTACACGATAAGCATGAAAATGCAAAGCTCTAAAAGCCTTATGTGTTGATCTAAATGATTTGTCAATTTATTGCGACTAACATCTCATGGATTGATGAGGAGATTGCAAAATGCTCCGCTGTTTCTAGCACAAAGTTTGGTGTAACCACTTTCGGTCTTCCACTCCTGTGTTTGTCTTCCACGGAACCTGTCTCACAAAATCGCAGAACGAGGTGATATAGCGTATCTTTACTCGATATTGGATGATTGGGATATTTATGTCGCAAAATTCTTTACATATTTCATATGATTTACATTACAAAAAAGACACGGGCAATAATTTTTTTAAGTTTTAGTATGGAAACTTCTAGGAAACTATGTAGAATGGTGTTAGTTTAATCATTATATCCTAGATTCCTGAAGAACAAAGTAGGTGTTATTTGCAATTAAATATTCAGATATGAGTTCTTTTTTTTTGGATAAAATATTTGGTAGTTAGTTAATTGGTGTCGCACAAGAGCAAAACAACAGGCTATTGGCGAGGGTCCGGAATCAGTCCCAAAAGGAACGATCCAATGAGGAAACATCGTAATTTAGAACCGAGGTCTGAAGTCGAGAACAACACCCTATAAAGTATATCAAATAAGATTGATGTAAACTTTATTCAATCCTCCTAAAATCTCTAAATTCGGATGATTTATGTCATCTTCGTTCAAATAACCAAATCTCAGATATGTTTGGTTTTATGTTTTAGATTTTAACTTTTTAGTTGGATTTATTTAGGTGCGAAAATAGATTGAAAACAAGTCATGCATATATCTTTAGTCAAACAAACACCACTCCAAGATAGGAAAATATTGGAAAACCATGGTGCGTCTAATCCTCATTATCATTTGATTGTTCCAAACCAACCAAAATCTTCTTAGAGACATAGGGGGGAAGGACATGGGTTTTATCGACTTCTAATCAATACTTCCTGGCTGTTATTTTAAACGCAACTGCGGTTGGACCTCAAACATTTTGGCATTGAAACATCGTTGAACATTTGTCTGACATGTGTTCTGGCGTTCCTGCGACGTTGCTTTCACAGAGAGTGACAATAGAAAATCATTTATCAAACTTAACCTTTTCAAGTGCTGCTTTATTTCGCTAAAAAATATTTGCGCCAGCCGACGCTCACAAATACGGTTTTACCAATTGTTAGGAACTTGAGAAAAAAAAATATGGCTCTTAATTTAAAATTTATCATCAGTCAAATATCAATATTCTTAAAAGGCATGTCAAATCGGAGGAGAATAAGGGAATTGTATTACATGATTCTATGAACATGATTTCATAAGCCTTCTTAATAAATGAATTTAATTATTGTAATTAAATTAGTTAGAATATATTTAATTAAATGAACAATTATATCAGCATGAGTAGACTTTAAATGAAAAATGTGTTTCTTCAAAGTTGTTTTTCCAGCGTGATAAATTCTTGGAAAATTATACAGAATGAATTGTTTCAATTTGTTTAATGGTTGAAATTAGGTAATACTATCGAACTGAAGCGAATTTGATCAGAGGTTCCCAGGGTAGTTAGTTGGATGCCAAATATAGGTATCTGCTTCCCATATGATCGTGTTTGGAGAGTGCGTTACACGCTCATACGTTGACATCTTTATCTGACCAAAATTCAATATTACGAGGTGCTGTACTCGGATCTTTCCCTTCGAAATGATTATGAACCATCGCCAATAGCCTGTTTTGTTGATCCAGTGCTACGTTAACTACCCATATCATCGTTGCATTTACCATTACGCTAATTCGATAAATTAAATTAAATTTTGCAACACAAATGGTCAATGCATTCCGTACAACGCTGTTGAACAAAGACTCAGCATTCTATATCACACTGTCTGGTATTAAGAAAGTTGTTACTGTGGAAACAATCTGAATTGTAGAATAATTTTTACTAATAAATCCATCAACATGCACATTTAAAAGTTTTAATCATTTTTCAGTAAACCATGTTTCCTAGTTTCTATTTTTCATTTAAAGTCTAGTCGAAATTATTTTATTATTTTCACAGAGCATTCTATTTAAGATTTGCTTCAGTTATTTGAAGTCATGGGATAAATAGTACGACCTGAGTTCAACAAAGGTACTCTACAGCCTCTAGAAAGGCCACACACAAAACTGGGTTGTTGTTATTGGGTTTTATTTGTTTTTTTATATAAATTACCATTTTTCCTGTTTTGTTTTTAGTTTAAGTTTAGTTGAAACGATTTTAATATTTTCCAAACACAACTTTCTTAAAATCTGCATTATTTATTAGAAATCAAGGGTTAGTTAACTTTAAACCTAATCTAATAACTGTTTATTCTTTCTATCTTATAGCTTTCTACGTTATAACATTCTATCTAATAACTTTCTATCTAATAGCCTTCTATCTAATAACCTTCTAACTAATAACCTTCTATCTAATAACCTTCTATCTAATAACCTTCTATCGAATAACCTTCTATCTAATAACCTTCTATCGAATAACCTTCTATCGAATAACCTTCTATCTAATAAAGATCATTCCAATAACATTCTAATAACATTTTATCTAATAACCTAAGCATCATTTTCAGCCTTATAAAATATTAATGATAATGATTCTGAAGCGTAAACCAAGTGTTAAACTGAACTATAGATAGAAATATATTTTATACAATATTAATTAAAAGATCAGACTTAAACCAATTTCATAAATATGTTTCATTATTAAGTTTTTAATTTCTTACTTTGTTACATAAGACCTCATTTTCAAAGTTTTAAAGCAGCAGCATAGTTCGTAGAAAAAGTTCATCTATGAGTTAAATAAAAGTAATTACGGGCTTTCCTTTATATTTAAAACACAAATGTTTGTCAGTCACTTTGATTTAAAAGTAATTCATGTTTTGAAATCTGATTCTCTAATGCATTTTTCGCAAAACTTATCATTCAATGTAAAAGAACATAAGTAAACATTTTTTGCAGGGTATATATTTTAAAATTCCTTTCTGGAATTTCAGTTCAATTTTTTTTTAAATTATTTTACGGTCTTTCACTTTTGTCTGGATATATTTATTCGAATTTAGGGAAAATAAGCCACACACAGAAAAAATATTTCCAGAATTCATTCAAAATAGACAATCGTTTGAATAATTGTATGTTTAGCATTGTGTTATATAGGGTGCATCATGTTTGTTCTAATAAAAGTAATTTAGACTTATAAAATCTTTAAAAGCATAATTTCTACGTATAGATTGAAATTCACGAGAATCAATTCAGAGAAAAAAACGAGAATCACTAATATAAATGAAAATTGAAAATGTATAAATAGATTACAGTAGCATATTTAATTATTATTTCTACATTGCATTTATGTACCTTGGTAGACAGTGTCCAGATTCACTGATTTTGAGGTATGGCCATTAAGAATTTTAAGGTACAAAAGGCATGCCAGAAGAACTGCTTTTTTCTTCCCATCAATGCATTCTGATTTTGACCTTTTTCAAGAAGACTAATGAAAACATAACAAAAAATTTTAAGGGACAATGCACTCATTGATTTGTCAAGCAAGTTCAATACTTGTATGAATTTAGGTAGTAACTCACCAAGAATATAAGTAAAAAGAAAGGTGTTTACATTCGGTGCTTGTAAATGCTGGAGGAAGTGTCATGATAAAATAAGTATGGCTCAACGGCAAATATTGCATAATCAATTTTCAGAAACTCAGCACCATTGGATAATATCATCTCATAGCTATCACAGTTCTCGAAGTTTAAAAAAAAAGGTAGCAGAATTGCACTCGAAAAACACATACCCGATGACATAAGTTTAAAACGTGCTTCTCAATATTCATAGTGCAACAATCGAGATTTTTCAGTTTGATACGATATTTGTTGGGGAACTTATGTATGCAACATTTTTTTTTATTTCCAATGGCAAGGCAGTACAATTGCGAAGACAAATACAAATACAATACAATATAAAGTACAGAGTTGACCGAGGTCATTTTAGCCTTATACAAGGCCAGAAATGATGGTCACTTGCGAAGGGGCACCCAGTGGGTCGACCATCATTGTCCCTAACAAAGGACAGCACAATTTACATCCATGCCCTAACCCCGGATTCGAACCAGGAACCTTCCGATCCAGAGGCCAACACCTTGACCACTAGACCGGTTGGTCGACATGTATGCAACATAAAACACAGTAGTAACGTATAGTAAATTCACTTCGAAAACACGTTTATCCGATTGATATTTATTCATATTCTGATCTTGAATTCCGCCCAGAAAATCTGCACACTGTAATAACTTCCACACAACTTGATGTTTTAAGAATAAACTTTAAAAAACTATTATGGGTAGAAAACAGTTTGTGGATATTTTATATCCAATGACCATATATGTGTGCAATCAAATTTAAATCGAGGGTTACTGAAGACGACTAGAGTCTTTGTAAATCACATATAAGGAACTCAGAGGTAGTTTCCACTCTGTGGAGTCGAAATATAATGTCCACTGAGGACAATTCTTGGTCTATAGTCCGATTGTAAGTTTTTCGGTTTAGTAACTTATTCTTTATATCTAATTCAATAATATATTAATTAATAATTATCAATAAGATATAATTAATAAAGATTAATAATATTTAAGAAGGAACATTTAACTGAACATCATCGAAACCATGATTTCTTCTTCACCTTTAAATTCCGTCTTTTTATGGCCTTTACTGGGAACATCAATAGGCATCGGTTTTCATCGGAAAAATATACATTACTAGGCCAATTTCAGAAGAATCGTATCAGGTAATTGTTCCAGTTAGTTCAAGTCAAGCCCAATTTAATTCAACGACACAGAAGTGATCCAGTATAAGTTTGGACATACAAGTCACTGTGCCTATAAGAAATTAGAAGGGATCAAACAACCAAAATAACCGATTATGGGATTTGTAAACTTTCTGGCATTGTGGAAATCATCGATTATGAAGCTGAATTTCCTTGAGGTTTTTTTTTTTTTAACCGCGAATAATTTGGGGGAACGAGAGCAAATCTTGTGAACATCGAGAGTGCATGACCTATGACACACGTGCTCAACGCGATAACCAAAAAACTGAAGGAGCAACTCCTGAGATCATGAGTAGACCAGTTGGCAGAGCAACGGATTTGCCAACCATTGGGCTGTGGGTTCAAAACTAGATCCGGCCAAAGATCGTCATGTACACGAGGACTTGTGCATGTTAAATCTCTAGTGGCCTCAAATGGCTTCACAATGAACATGCGTGGAAATTTGGAGAGTATTCATTGTTTTTCTATGGCGATTTCGAATGCAATGGTTTTTGATATTTCGCACCTCGTGACATCACAATACCAATCAAAACACTAAGAAACTCCGACTCAAGACGTCACACAACCAATCAAAAGTTTTATAATCTTTATTAGTTAACAATTTTTATTGATCAAAAGTTAATAGACACACAAAAGGAACCTAGCGTTTTATATAATAAGATATTTTTCAACTAAAAATTAGTAAATTGGATGTTACTAGAAACTTTAAAAATAGAGATTGGACCATTTTACAACAAGGTGCTGATTTATTTTATAAGGTTCGGGGAAAAGGAATTTCTTTTATAACTTAATTTTCGGAACATCTAATTTTATGAAGCGTTAAGAAACTTTTTTATTCCTAACTCATTATTCATGTTTTAATCTAGTGTAAACGTGAATTAACTCATTCAGTTATTATTTGAATGGAGAAAAAGTTAGAAAAATTGAGCTGTGATTAATAATCTAATTAATCTCTTTACATCTTCCATATTTTCTCTTTTTGAGTTTTTAGAATAAGAATTATAATTGAAAAATATTATGTTTACAAAAATATAATATAGTTAAGGAACATTATCAAAATCTTATCTTTACGGAAGATTTTTCGTAATTTTAAAGAATGTGAAGATAACTTTTTTGTATTATTTATTTTTTTGCATTCCCATTTTTTTTTTGTCAGAGGTTTAAAAAATTTCATGAAATTAAATAAAATGTACTCACCGAAATTATCATAAATTACGAAATAGATTTGAAAAAATGTTTATAATGCAAGGTAAATACTTTTTAAATATTTTTAATTAGTAATGAATTTTAACATTCTTGATTGGAATATGTTTAACTTTACTTAATTGAATATCCACAGAATAATACTTTTATTTGCAAGTGCTACAATAATGGACAGGACGCCAGCGAAATTACATAAAATCCGACTACATGTCAGGAAGTGTTTTTCGTAGTATGGCCTGGGACATTTGGATGTTCATGATTAATTGAACGGCGAAGACTACATGGACATTTTGGACAGTCAGGTTCTTCCTATGCTCTGGCAATTTCATGGAATGGACGAATGTTACTTCGAGGAACTCCTGCTGCAACATGACATTCTTCTGTTCCATGTCATGTTGCAGCCTCTGTCAAGCAGTGGTATCAAGATATGGATGTAAAGTGTTTTCCCTGGCCTACTCAAAGTTCCAACCTAAACCCCATTTATTTGACGAGTTAGAGCGACGCTTAGGGACGAGGGAACCACTACCGAAATCTCAGATGAGCTCATGACGTTCTTGCTGCAGGAATGGACACAAATATCCATAGCTGTGTATCAAAACCTTATTTAAAGTATGCCCAGACGGTTGCTAGTCTTATTGCAGCATGTGGGCGACAATCCCCCTATTAAAGCATGTATTATTTCCCTTATACCATCACATCTTGTTTTCAGGTCCATTATTGTAGGTAGTGTATACTGTATACTGACAGGTATAACACATTTTATTGCTTTATGAATTAGATTTGGATTATATCGATAACATAGGACAAATAATTTATTTAAAAGACTTGAAACTTAATATATTACTAGGGTACCCGCCCTCTGCTTGCTGATGCTAACTAACCAACTCAGGAGGATTGCTTTGAAATCCTCATTGGTTCGCTGCGCGAAACTTGCTCGCTTCGCTCGCATCAATGAAGACATTGTTTACAAAATATGATATTCCAAAAACAAATATTTTTCAAACATAAATTTGTTGTACTACAAAGAAATTATACAGTAACTGTGGAATGAGAACTCGAACAATTTGGATTGAAAACTTAGAGCAAATTTTGACTCAAATTGTGAGCGCTGATTTGAAAATCGAATACCCAGCATGTCGTTTGTAAGCTGCAACTATTCGACTAATATTAATATTTTTTTCAATAAAATTTTATCCCATAACGCTATGAATTCAATTGAGGCGCGAGGCTTCGTGGTAAACGAACAGTCGTAGTTGCCAAAATGCGATAACAAAAGCGTCTCTATTGCGTGCCACGTAAGATAATTATATAGAAACCAGAATAAATTCATGCATGTTAAACCAATTTATGTAGATCCTAGAATTATCTATCTAATGAGCTTACTTATTCATATAGTTATAATGAAATTCAAAGCAATGTCCCTACATGGATAGATGAGGCTTGGATCTAGGGAAAGGGGATGTATGACGTTAGAACGAATTCGTAGTCCGTAAAGACATTAGGAAAAATATTCTGCGGTCGATCCAGGATGGTTTTAAATCAGAACAACCCATAAACTTTCTATTACCGTACTATTTGCTCCTCCCCTCACATCACACGCGTTGTCACTAAATAACATCACCAAATGATCGAAAGTATATGTGGAAAGATTTTGGTGTTAACGATTCTTGATTAAGGTCGGACAGATATTATTCCAGATTGCTTGAAATATACATACGTGGGATCCCCTCAGATAATTAATGTACATTTTGGATATATTATCTTTAACTACTATTCAATCACGTTCATAGACTGATGACTACTATCTGAGTAGGAACGTCCTCCTATCTTCTCCTGTATGCGCTAATCCAAATAGCGTGTGCTATCTGTATTTAGGCTAATCTAGCCAATCAATTAATCTATTCTATATTCTATACATCTATTCTGGGATTATAAATTCAAAATTATCAAATTTCTATAGTGATTAATTACATTGCGTACCGTAGTTAAACCCTATAGGTTTTGTGTACTCGTGGTTGTGATATACTCGGATATTTTTGCTGAATAAAGTTTTGTATCTTTTTCAATGTTTTTGAGGATTGGTATTGTGTTAAGTAAAGGTAGAGAGTTTTTTATGGCTACAAAGTTATTGTAATCGTACTGTAGAGAATGGACAACTCATTCTGTTTTGAACACGTCAATCGATCATGTTCTGTGATTGATGATTTAAGAGGTCTGAACTTAGGATTAACAAACCACACATTATAAGCAATAAATTATTCACAGTAAGTAACATTATAACAGAGAGTGATGTTGCAGCGTTTTTTCTCGACAACCAGTAAACCCTGGAAGTAAAAAAAAAAACAACGGAACGATAAACAGCCCTCCAAACAGAACTGAACATGCGCGATAACAAGGCTCTCATTACGAATAATGTAGTCGGGCTGTAGTAGTGCGATCTTTCAGGAAATACTCAATTCTTCTTATCTTGAATTCAAAAGGTACAAAAAACTATGTAATAAGAGAAAAATATCACACTACAGATCTTAATAAAACATATTACAAATAGGTGCACGAAGAACGTTTGAAATGGCAACTTAAATAGAAATAACACTCAAGGTACAATCCGAGTCCAATGATAAATGATAGTTTTCTGATGGGACAATCAAATTGGTAACATTCACAACAAAATTTCCATTAGAACAATGAAATGTAGCACTAATTATCACTTACTTCCATTGGAGATGGTTCGTTTTTAATTACCACCAAATCTCCTGTCTTCATATTTTATGGACTCACCTAGTTGGTGCAATGTTGATAAGTATTCATTGTTCACCTTTTCAAAAATGTTGTAACACTTTTTTTGGAAAAAATACCATCTATTAAGGTGGTAACGTTGTATTTCTGTAATAAAATCTCTAGTATAACAGTAGTAGGGGAACCAATAAAATAATGAACAGGAGTTCATGCAGTGAAATCACTCGTATTAGTTGGACATAATTGGTGTGAGTTCTGACAAGCTTCAATCTGTATTAATACTGTCAAAAACTCCTTAAGCTGGTAACAAATCTCCAACAATACCTTTGCAATGAAATTAATGCTTTTAATCTATACTTCCTTTAGGCCACCAAAATCGAATGAAGTTGATAGGTAGGTATTTTAATGCGCGGTTTTAGGAGCAAACACAACGGGTCATTGACGATGATCCGGGATCAATCTCAACTAGAAAGACCCGTTTACAACACTACGTAATTTTGTTCCATGCTTCGGATGAAGTTATAGGAATTTCCACAAGAGTTCGTCACTTAACTATTGAATTATGTGTTTATCAAGCAGCAAACTTAAAATTAAGTTCCTTGTTACCAACAACACAGTTTGTAACACAATCGGTAAATAAAGTGCTGCGTTTCCACGAAGACCAAAATTTTTCTGAGAGCACCGAAGAACGTTTATGTAGAAAGGTCACCTTCTGAATGCACGAGTGGAAAAACAGATAAACAATACTGTGTAACATTTTAGTGTTTTCTGTCTTGTATTGAATGTCTCGTAAACTGAACCCGCATAATCAATGACGAATGCGCAACAGCACAAGCGGTTTACTCTCTATCTCGCTCTGTCTTTGTAAAGCACACTTTGAAAGACTGCTTCAAAAAATACTGGAAACTGGTAAATCGACCATCATATTGAATAGTTTATTTGCCACAAAATTTGAAGCAATAATGCACGATCAATCAACTCTCCTGGTAACACCTCATTCAATCAAAATTCAGAACAAATTTTAGAAGCATATTAGATGGCAGAAGTTGAAAAATAACATGAGGATGTAGAATATGATACTATTTCACAACGAACGACTGTTTATTGAAGAAATTTTTGGGACTTTCAGGAAAAATTACATCACTTAAAAGTCCATCAATTCGAATAACACCATCTGAATCAAGAAATAGGTTTTGGAACAATTACTTACTAATTTTGATAGTCAGAGGCTTGTTCTCTCAGAGAATGTATGACTTCAGGAAGAGTAGCTGCCTAATCAATTTTAACAATTAAGTTACCAATTTGTGCAGTTCTTGCGCTGACAAAAATGTAATTTGATCTGCTCAACAGAAAACACGATGGTAATGTATTAAATGTAAACATCATGCAAAGGCAGAATACCGTTTTATGATAACAGAGAATTTCCTTAATAGAGAAGATTTTTCCTGCTAATTTGCAACAGAGGAATGCATTTGCTTTTTCTCTTAGCAAAGCATATTTTCGGTGACTGTTTATCAACTACGTATGGACATTTGAAGCAATGGATCACTTAAAAAATAGGACTAAATTACTAAAGGTTAAAATAAGGAACATTAGATGGATAATACCCACGTAACGTTCAATCAAGAAGGTTTTCATTTCTCTGCACATGATACCAATGGTGATTTGGTAAAATTCATTGTATTTCTGACACATGGTTTGCAAATGAACGTTTTTCATTTGTGATATAAATAAGCAGGCCAAGGCAAAATAACAATTGAATTGGTCCTCGCATAAACTCCACAAAATTGTCCAACCAATAACTCTTGAACCATTTCAAAATCACACAAATGTACATGCTATAATGCAGTTCACAGAATCTAAGAACTGCATCGGTATTCAGAGATGCTACTCTAGTATTGTATATAAGAAGCCTCACTTTCATTTCCGAATCAATTGAAGCACTTCTTAAAAAGCTTATAAAGATATAA
Source organism: Metellina segmentata (assembly GCA_947359465.1). Lineage (NCBI taxonomy): Eukaryota > Metazoa > Arthropoda > Arachnida > Araneae > Tetragnathidae > Metellina > Metellina segmentata. Next base: position 38,947,493 of record OX375878.1, on the reverse strand, counting down.
AAAAAGTTTTATACAAGATAACCTATAGAATTTCAAAATCTATTTCTTCTTTTTAAATTGTTTTATAAAATTAAAATCTTATACAATAGCATCCATTGTTACGGATAGCATTTTATAATTTAAGAGTGCCACGTTCTCGCTAAGCAGCATTTGTAACTTTTAGTAAAATTGGTTCAGAATATTATTATGATCTTTATTTTACCACACTGAGTACAAAAATGGTTTTTTTATTTTTTTCTTTTACACGTGAACGCTGATTCATATCCAATAAATTTTTTCTTTGTTCTGTACTATAAATAGATATTAAATATTACACGAAACGAATTATTTTGGATAACACTGATTGATTATAACCGCTATAAAATATCAGATGAATTTATGTTGGAAACGGAGTCTCACTTTAAAATAACGCTTTCCCAAACTTTGTCGCGTTGTATCATTCCAAGGAATTGAATGAATTGAAATTTCGCCAAGCCCGATGTTTCCAGAAAGCCAAACCGTCTCTCATCCTCTCTACATCATAGGAAAACAGAGGCGTCTCCGCTGCAATTAATTCTCCACACACAATCGTTGCTCTACCTCGCCCTCTCTACACGCCACACAAATTCAGCAAATTCCCCATCCGAAGAACACCAACCTTCAACGAGAGAGGTATTATTCCTCTCTGCAGCCGCACTGGATTCCCTTTTCGTGTTAATTAACATCATTCTTCTGTGTGGGGGCACATTCACATCTCTCTAGCGTTTAATAACTTGAGACTGGAAATAAAACACCGTCCCTCTTTGTCACGCCTCTCTCCTTACTCCGCGATGCCCGATTCGGGTTGCCTTTGTCCCCCCCCCACACACACAGACACACACTCGGCTTTCGCAGAGGTTGTATTTGTTGACTTTTTGTCGTTTTGTTGCCGGAGTGATGCGCTTTGTCTCTATCTTGTTAAAGACGCTGGAGCCGTGACAGGAGATAACTAGTTGTCAAGCATTCCGCAATGTGTTTAATCTCTGTTCGGATTGTTTAAAGAAAGAGGGATTCGAGGGTACCTCCCGCTCGAGTACCGTTCGTTCGGAGTAATTGGGAAGGTCTCGTCTTGAGATGAAAAAGCGGCTTGATAAAGATGGATTCGCACGTCTGTCGGTCTGTTGTCTGTTTGAAATTTTTCGTGTGATTAAACTGCTTCGTCTGTGATGGATGACTTTATTAAAAGTACCTAACTACCAAATTATTTTCCACTTGCATAACGAGTTTGGTTTAAAGCTTTTAAACTTGGATTTGACAACACATTATACATTTATTTTATCAGCGCATGATCGGCTGTTCTAAAACTAGAGATGTGAAGATTTTTACAGTGAACTTGGTTATCTTTGCAGTCAATTTTTCTACTATTTTTGTGAACTTTGTTTAATTTTCATGCACAACAGAAAGAGTGATTTCAGTAATGGAAATTATATCTAATTTTGTAAAGGATATTAATAACTATATTTATGGAATATTTTCGAAAAAGGTGCCTAGATAATATTGTAAAGCGAGTCATAAAATATATTGTAAAGTGTAATTAATTGAATATATAATAAATTGTAAAGTGAGAAACAAAAGCTCAGTTTTTTAAATTAGTTCATAATCTTCTATGTTTAAAATCAAAACACCTTCACTTTTCCTCTCAATACAAAGGCTAAGAGAAATGAAAAGTTTTTTGCAATTCATGCTTTTTCTTAAAAGATAGGACACATTAAATTGGTAACATGAGTCACATATTCTGTTGTAAGTTTAAATGTTAAACACAAAGATTTGCCTTGCAAGAATGACAATGTTCCACGAATTTTTAATTGCGGTGTTTATATCAGACTTCCTGCTGTACTATCTCGCCCATTCTTGTAGATATATTGAGCTAGATTGTCCCAATCGTTTTCCATTGGATTCAGGGCGGGACTCCGAGATGGCCATTGAGGATTTTTTACCTCGTTAGCCTTCATCCAGGATTTTGTATAGCACGATGTATGCACAGATGTATTGTCCTGTTGAAATGTCTAATCGCCTGATGCAATCAGAGCAGCAACTGGCAACAAACTATTTGCCAGCATGTTCTGATATAACACTAAATTAAATTTGTTATCGACAAAAACAATTTCATTTGAACCACCGTCTGCAAATGTTGCCCAAACCATGACAGATTCCCCTCCAAATTGGTGCTTTGAAAAAATATAGTGTTCTTTACATCAGATCACGCCAGTAAAACTTAAATCCATCTGGTCCATCTACATTAAACTTTTTTCGTCTCAAACCACCACATCATTCCAGTTGGTGCCAGCCGTTAAATGTTTCCGGGCGAACTTTAAACATGAATCAATATGCCGCTTAGAAAGTGGAGATTTTGCTTTTAACTTTTTATACACAATATTAGGATTTCTATGCAACGTATTTCTTATTGTTCGGCTGGTACAGGACGTTTGCATCTCATCTTTAATTTGAGAGGAAGACATTTTCTGCTTGAAGGCAATCCTCTTTATCAACCTATCTTCCCGTGAAGAAATTATCTTTGGCCTTCCTGTTCGCTGTTTTGTGCCATAGCTACAAGGATAAATAAGAAGGCGGTTAACTTTCGATCTTCCGATTTTTCGTGCGATTTCAGCATCACTGTAACCAGCATCTTTGAAAACTAGTATTCTGCCTTGTTCAGTTTTTAATAAGCGTAATACTCACAGCATTGAATTAAAATATATAAGAATAAAACAACTATGTATCCACGAAGCTAGTAGTCATTTATAGAATCGGATGGAAATGCTTTCTTAGTTTATTTATTCTTTCAGATGATATAATCAACAAACGACTTTATATTATTTCTCAAGCTGTCATCCGCAGATATGTATAATTTTTATATAATCCAAAAAATGTCATTTTTTTTTACAATCTTTGTCGGTAACGTATGTTGCATGATAATTTCATAGTGGTTGTAATTACATTACACTTCTAGATTGAAAGTGATCCCGCTGACACATTCATTCCCAGAAAGGTTATTGTCCAGTCTTGGAAATAATTGGCTTAATCAATGTAATATTTTCAAAGATACACAAAGGTTTAAAAAATTACTATTCCTGCCTGTAACAAACGAATTTGGTCGAACATGATATTTTTTGGAAACGAGATGCAGTAATAACTGTCCAAAGATAGAAGGCTCAGGGTCAAATTCGGATTTATATAAACATATGTAATTTGGATCACACTATACAATTTATGGATCATTGTTACTTTAAGCGCAATCAAGCTAAGGCATATCAATCTATGCATGATTTTGGAACTTCAAAACATTTTGGGGAAATTTGTGAGTGTTGCAATTAGACTTTTCTGAAAACTACACTTGCACCATCCAGGATGAGATCTAAGATGCACATTGAAAACATTGTTTACTACTGCGATATATTATTTGGTTTCCATCCATCTTGTAATATTAGCATCCAATTATTTGGATTATTCCTAAAGGTAATATATATCTTTTTATTGCAAAGTATGCCAGCTTGAGTGCCAAATGATGAAATTTGGACGGATGTTTCAACTATCCAGTTTAAAAAGATACATGCCAGCCTATTTTAACACACTGGGAAAAAAATAAAACGTATTCATTACGTCGAACTATTCTGCTATATCACATGCTAAGGGTCCAGTATGCGCTATAGAAGTTAATGCGAAACGACAAGTTTTCGACCAAATAAAAAAAGTATTTGCTTGGTAAATAACAACCATGGATTTGTGGAAGCTGGTGTAGTAAAAAATATGTAACATAAACATTTAATCTTTAGCAAAGAGAAAAATAAGATCTTCATTGCAGTATATTTGGTTCAAAGTACTTCCATTTATAGGAATAAATAGATTTCATTGCATTGAAATATAAAATTTGTTGTCAAAAGGGTGCCTCAGATCAAGCGAAATTTCATGTATCACAACTAAAAGCTCCTATAATGTCTAAGCTGAAGACTGAGGTGAAATTAATTATGTAGTCATTGGACAGTGTATAGTAATGAAGCAAATAAGATAAGCTAACTTTGAATAGTATTGAGTTAACCACAACTGCGATAAATGAATTTGACGTCAATGCTATTGCTCCAACTGCTAAATGGTTCACTTATTATTGTTCAGTACCATTTTACTTTATTGTTCGTTATTAAAAGTATTCACACTACAAGAAAACTGGATTTTTCATTATTATTATCTATACTTTTACGTTATTAATCTATCGTCGTAATTAACGATACGTGGCGTTATTAACCTATACATTTTTTATTCCATGTTAAAATGTAATATTGGATCAAAATAATCATTAGCTTCGCATTTTTACTACACATATATACATATGTTTATTAGATATTATAGAATTTTTGTAATTGCACTTTTCTTTTAGTAATAAGCAATTATTCTCAAATATATAAAATAATTAATTATAGCACAAATGAAAATAATAATAAAAACCATTTTTTGGAGTCTCAATAGCATGTAACCTGAATCACATAAACAAGTCAATTTATTTTACTAATGAATGTACCAATTTCCCTTTTCTTAGGTTTGATATGACCTAGGATTCCTAGTGAATTATACAAATTATTTTTTCCTATTTACTTATTTTTGAAGAAGATAAAAATAAAATCATTTTCGAAGTTAGAAGAGTCGATGTCCTTCTATATGACGTGTCACAGTCTAAAATGCTGTCATTTTAGAAACTAAATTCACACTAAGATTTAAATAATGACACAGCTGCTTTAGGAATATATCAAAGCTTCTGTCAAACTTTCTCCAGTAATCTTAATCTATTCTTTATTCGTAATTAATGCTAACGCTATTACTATTTTGCGTTTTTATCATTTTTTATCAATTTATAATTTTTTTAATCCTTACCAGAAGGCCGATGACTGCGTTGTTTTAGTAAGACATACATATGGAATTTTATAGAATGTTTGCAACATCATAATCTTTATTTTTTCGTTATGCCTGTATTACACTATATAAAAATTCTTTAACAAAAATCTTTTTTAGAATTCGTATCACAATTTATTTTATAAAATGTCATTTTTAATAATAATGCCGGTATTACAATATAACAGTTCTTTGACGAAGAACTTATATAATTTTTTTTTACGACTTTAACAAATTTACCATTTGTATTTATTGTAATGGCTTTGATTTTAAAGTACAGGACGAAAAAGCAGTGTATGTCGGTAAGACCATAGATTATTTGATGAGAGTTAAAAGGTGTACATAAATGGTTACCAGAGTTGGCCTCGGAGAAGATTATAGAAGTAATATTAACTATTTAAGAATAAGTGGTTACTTCCAATTCTTTGATTATGAAGGTAGGACCCTTAATATCACGGAAAATGAATATACTTTCAACTTATCCGCAAAGTACTGGCTCCTAAACTCATTTAGTTTTTATTTACATCTCCAGTGGTTTACTGGAATCTATTTTCTTTCAAAACATTTTCTATTTCTTTTTAAACATACAACCGTTTGTTTCTGTTTTTGAAGTCAACATGTCGGGCATCATAGAGAAATTCAAATCTCTGATATTCATATATTATGAGCTTTGTAGCTCCTACTCCTATCACTTATATCTTAATCATTTGATCAAATCATAAAGTATGTTGTGGTGCCATCGCTCTAAACGATAGCTTGAAAACAGTGCAACGGTCTCGGTCGTGATCACCTTCAGAGTCCTATCCCCCTTCTTTTCCATAGCGGAAGATCATTGCGTTCTTATTCAGTAAGTTCCCAAGTCAGCGGTTGAAACTTCAGGATAGAAAGTGCATCAACATAAATATTTTATCAAATATTGGATGAGGTGGCTAACTTTGATAAAAGAAACTTCGAAGAAGAATTTGACCATTACGCTATCAGATTTCGTTGTAAAACTTATTTTATAAAAGACCTTTGGAAAAGTACTTTTACAGTGTAATACCGGCCTTAGAGTTGGAAGATACTCAAGGAAAACTACATGCAACCCTCCTCGTGTTTGTATCTACGAGGTGTTTGTCATTAAAAGAATTAATCAGATATTGATGTATGAGGTATCTTGCCATTAGAAGAAAAACGACAAGATCTTAAACTATTCATCAAATATCGATAATATCTTGATGAAGATGGACGATCGTCATTAGAAAATTGATCAGATCTTGATGGATGAGGCATCACTGGGAGAGTTGTGCATGACTCTTCCGTGGACCAAAGAAGTAGACTGAGTATGTGCCCGCAGCTTCCGTGCTGTTTCTTCTCATCTCTCGATTTGAAGATCATTCATGTGGTTGTGAGAAAAAGCTGGAAACAAGGGTGATGGAAAACACAAGTGTTTGCTTCCATGACGACTTTCAAGACCAAATCAGTTACCCTTCTAAGGTCTTACGAATCAGAGTCCACTCGCATGCTCTGTCTATTTCCTTTGAAGGTCGGTACACTCTTCTCTTACGTTTCGTAGAAATAAAAAATAAAAAAAGATTCAACAAAACCACAAGCACTCACTACAAATTTTTGTAAGAAATATAGAAGCATGTATTTTCTTACCAAATAAGTACTCGCATGAATATTGTCTGTATTTTTAAATAAAACAATTTTTAATACGTAACATCGAACCGATTAAATTTTAATAAAAATATTTGGAACTATACTTTTCCAGAAGCAACTGCAGAACTGTGCAACTGATATTCTTCTTAGCAAGGAAAAGTCGTATTTAAATGTCTCCAACAAAGAAAAAAACTAGTCAGTTATTGGCAGAAACCTTTTGTAGGAGTGTTCGGAAAATATCAGAAGGAAGAGTAACTCTTATCCAAGACGAAAAATGCAGCTTTTATATTGCGGGGTAGTTTTTTCCCTGCAGATAAATCGGGAAAAATAAGCCTCTCTCAGAAGGGAGTAGAAATCCCGGTCTTCTATTTGAAATTTAATATAACCATCAAATTCAAAAAGAGCTGTCTTAGTATATTTGTAATTTGCACATAGTGCTTTCGTTTCTAAATTTTTCAGAATAAAGGGAAGAATTTGGTAGTTTTCGAGAGCTATTCTGATATTTGACGTATTAATTTGTGTTGTTTCTACATTTTGCTGCGTTGCTATTTTATGAATTAAAAACACATTCAAGACCCCTGTTGAAAATATATATTCATTTTACTTTTTAGGTTCTGAAACAGAATAAATTGTATCAATTAAAAGTTTTAAATGTGTGTTTCGAGTAAAAAGGAACTTATGTAATTTCGAAAAATACTCTTTAAATTATTGCATAAATTGACTTAACAAGTTAGATTATTTTCTGATCTATTGCTTTAATTCGAAATGTAAATAGGAAATATTTTTCTTGTATATGCGAATGTATTTTGATAATTATTAGTAGTACAATTATATTTTTAATTTAAAAGATAACTCTTCACATTTGTTTCATTCTTGGCATTTATTTTTTTAAAGTCTAAGTCACTAAATTTGATTAGACATCTATTTACTATTCTGTAAAAAATTATTTCAAGTAACTTCAATGTTTTTATATATTTTATTAAGTTTTACAGAGTACAATTTTAGAGTGTAAACATTTATGACATGTTTCAGTAAAGCTTTCTGAACTGACATTATGGTCTTTAGGATCAATACAAGAAACAAAGTCACACAATGAGATAACCGAGCTTTATTTAAAGAATTTTTGCGGTTTGTGTACATAACTGCCTCACTTAGAAACATTTTTGACTGTAAAACTTTAGCAAAATTAGCATTAGTATTGTACTAAAGTTACATCGAATTAACATTTTCACTTATGTACCTTTCAAACTAACCCTCACGACACTCGTTTTGTTTGATTTAACTGTTTGGACAAGGGTTCACAGTTTCAGTTTTGTAAGTAAATTAAAACTCCCTCCAAGGGAGAAGTAATAATTTGTTTCTTTTTGATAGATTCTCTATATGTCTATCATATACACTATATGGACCAAAGTATTTGGACACTGCACGTTTTCTCAGATAAAGTGATTTATTATTTTATTTAGTAACAAATAGGCCCTTCTTTTGCTGCAACACGTCGAGGCATACTTTCCTAAAGTTATCTGTATGTCTGGGCAGGAATAATTCGTCATGCCTCCAGCAAGGCTTTGAGAAGAGATTGTTATGAAGACTAGGGGGTCCGCCCCCTGCTCGCTGACGCTCGCCAACGCCTGGAGGATTGCTTCGCAATCCTCATTGGTTAGCTACGCGAACCTATGCTCGCTTCGCTCGCATCAATGAAGACATGTGTTCAAGCAGAAGGGATTGTTTACAAAATATAATATTCCAAAAATATATATATATTTCAAATCTAAATTTTTTGCTGTTTTTCAGAAAAGATATATACAGTACCTCTGGAATCAGAATTCAAATGAAGACTTTGAGCAAATCTTGACTCTAAATGTGAGCGCTGATTTGGAAATTGAATACCCAGCATGTTGTTTGTGTGTACATTTACCACTGCACTAAAGCCACCCACGCATTTTCATTGAGTTTGTTGTTTAAAGTTGTAGTGCAAGCGTCTTGTTTGAACTATAATTGTTGGCCCTAAAAATGACCTTTTTTAAATAGCCCTGAAAAGATCCTCCGCTTTCTTTGATTTCTATTATTAACTGCAACAGATCGATTAAAATTTATTTTTTCAATAAAATTTTTATTCCGATAACGCTATAAATTCAATTGAAGCGCGAGGCTTAGTGATAAACAAACAATCGTACAATGTTGCCAAAACGCAATAAAAAATAACGTCGTTTTTGCGTGCCACGTAAGAGAATTATATATATATATAGATGGTCATGCGTGTGGTGTCGTATATTCGTCCCTCCAGTTTGTCCCACAAATGCTTGATCTGGTTGAGATCGGGTCTCTGATATGACCAGTCAAGCAATTTTACCTGAATTTCAAAAAACCAGTGCAGAACACGTTTTGCAGTTTGACAATAGCGCTCGATCCTGTTGAAAGAAACAACCATCATCACCGTCGCATTGTCGTGGTGCAGGCAAGGGCGAATCATCCAGAACATCGAGGTACACGTCAGCATTCATGTTACCTGGTACATAAAGCAATGGTCCGAGTCCTAAGCAGGAAAGGGATCCCCACGCAAAGATGGAACCTCCTCTGAATTCCTGCAGTGTCTAAATACATCTGTCCGTAGAGCCATATAGTGAATATCATTATCCTTGTTGTCTGGGTTAGACCCATCCATTATGACGCCCTAATACGACAACACCGCTTCATTTTTTAAAAAATGTTTATAATTCCCTTTTGTTTTCTTAAACATTAGTTTGATTGCCATGATATGTATGTGGCTTCGGCGTTCATATATGGATAGTTTTGATTTGTGTTTGAATAATTTTTATACCCCAGTTTTTCAGCTTTTTTGCTTTATACTATGACCGCGACAGATTTAACGCGCACCAGCCTCCGTGTACACACCACGATCTTCGGTTGTATCGACTTTCAAATCTTGCAACTCTCCGACTGTTAATCCATTACTCGTGAAACCAGGAAACCCGTGTTATCGAGTTTGATATCGTAAAAAATGCTTCTGCAATCGAAACGTGGGAAGTGGCTGTATCTATGATTCCTTGGTTTTGTCTATTATTATTATTGACTAAAACTCATAGGTCAAACTAATATAGGTCAACACAACAGGATTTTGAGATTAAATACAACTGGTTATTTGCATTTGGAATTAATGTAAAAAAGAGTCAAAAATGTAAAAGGAAATGTCGTTCTTCCATGCCTCTCAAGAACATTCTATACATGTTCTATGGCATTCGGATAAGGGGAGTATGCAGGGTCCATTCCAACAGGGTCCATCGATCTGGTCAATTCAGTCTGCATTCAGCAAATCATCAACAGAAAACGACAACAATAAATGTTATCGTTCATGAAGATGAACGAATTTCCAACGTTTCCATGGAAACTAATATAGGTCTACACTTGAGGATTTTGAGATTAAATACAACTGATTATTTTGCATTTGGAATTGATGGAAAAAAAGAAGGTCCAAAATGTAAAAGTGGTAGGGTATTTCGTTAAAATGTTATCATTCACTAAGATGAAAGAGATTTCAACATCATCTCTAAAATTACATAACCGAGAAGTAATAACATCCTGACAATAATGCCGTGCACTAATGGTTCCACTTTCAACACAAAAAGCTAGGTACGTTTATTCATAATGATGCCGTCCATACCATCACCCCACCACTTCTGTAAAGGTCTATTTTAAGAATGTCGGTGGAGGAAAATGTTTGTGGGATTCACGCCAGATGCATTGGTACATCGAATTATACGACAAACAGAATCTAATTTATTCCGTGCACAGGACGTTGAGCCATTTCTCGTCAGTCTAGTCCGCGTTTTCATGACATCATTGAAAGCTATGGTCTTTGTTTGATGTAGTTAAAGGAACGCAGTGTACAGGTTGGCAGTCATACGAACCAACATGATTCAATCGTCTGGACACTGTTGGTTGGTCGGTTTTGGATTGTTTGTCTCAAGGTCCATATTTGGGCCTTGACCTAAACAAAAGACAAAGTTAAGTAATTGTGAAAAGAAAGGACGTAGCGAAGCAGAGAAAGATTCCTTAGGTATCTTGGAATAACAGTTTTTACACGGTCTGGTTCAATATTATGGTCCACGAGCTTAGCTGAAACTATCGTGCCAACCTTATAGCAATTACCATTACCATTTCGCCATTACCATTATAAACCTCTCTTCAGCTGGGGTTATTTCATGTTGTAAACTTTTGCTATGTCCTCTGGAAACAATTAAACTTTCGGATAAGTGATTCTTTGATCTTGCAACTCCACTTTAGCTCACTCCAAACTCATTCATTGCATATCGCGTTGAAGTTCCTACTTCCAATTTTCCTATAGTTCTTCACGGATCATTGATATGTGTCCTTAGTTACCTTGTGTAACTCACCATAGCAACTAAGAACTGACACAGACATTTAAACGGGTGAAAACATAATTCAGCTTGAGCTTGTATCACATTTTAGAAATCTTATGCTGTCACCCGACTCAAAATATCTTAAATACGGTCAACCAATAGGTCGTTTCTATTCCATACGTCTGTGGTTACCATGATTCATGTTTGGCAACTAAAGATAAACTTCCCCATTCCTAACTATGCATAGCGCACCTGATCCTTAATATATGGCCATCAGTGAATATTCTCTATCTGAAAAGAAACAAACAACATATCCCTATTCAATACATTGTGTTAGTCAGATAACACATTCCAAACGTTTAGAAAAAACATAAAGTCATCCTACAATGTGTCGTCAAAGTAAAGTGGGGAGGTATCAATATGAAACTGCTTTTAATACCATGGGAATGAGATAATATAGCCCCCAAATACACACACAGGAATAATTTCGCGGAATCGTTTCAAAATACAATGACTAAGCGCATAATAAGAACATAATTATTGAATACTTAAAAAATAGGAGTCTATTCAAGTCATTAGTAATTGAGGGTTACAGGCTGGAGCAAAGTTCGAACTCAGTCCCATTGCGTCTTTCTAGTGTTAAATATTTTCACAAAATGTACTAACGAGGAAAAAAAGGAAGCGCACACTACATTTTTCAAATGTCGATTTTTCAATACAGATTAAGCATTGCTGTTATTTGGATTATTTTGCCAGTATTGCTGAAAAAGCAGTTATTTTCCCAAAATTTATTGAACCGAAATTTAAATTCTTAATCTATCTCTATTTTAGCCTTTTTTTTCTTAATGCAACGAAACAATTCTGAATATTTTGGACAGACAGTAAAGATAATAGCACAATACCTTTTAAAATAGGATTCGTAGCTAATATGACAACTGGGGTATTTAAAAAAATTATTTTTGGTATCCGCAACTGAATCAATTTAAAACAATCATTATTAATCGTTTGCTATTTCTAAATTTCTATAATCTGTTAGATTATATATTCCAGGAATGCATTTGAATTAGAAGACAAACACGTTCATTGTTTTTCTTTCATAATTGTATGTTTTAAGATGTGTCTCTGGATTATGAATGTTTTGTTTTCCGTTAAATATCTGTAATTGAGGTAAGTGTTTGCTTAAATAGTTTTTTCAAAAATGTTCTATCATTACATTATAATTCTAGGAAACGCTTTTGTTTCTAAAATTACACTTAAGTCATTTATATTCAATTATTGAAATGCATTCTGGGAAACATTGACGCGCTTCTAGATACTTTTATCTCTTACTAAAAACTTAAATTCTTAAAATTAATTCTTAAAATATAAAATTTGAAATGTTTTTACGTTTGTGAAAAATTGTGCATTTAACAATGGGTAGATGGAAGGTACCTTTAATAGAGTGTGGTTATTGTAACTTCTCATGAATAGTACTTAGAAATTATTGACGTTAACGAAAATTAGTTAACCAATTCAACCAGAGATACCGGGATATTCTGCTTGTTAATAAATCAATTATTTTCTATGCTCGCAAATCAGTAGAATATTTAATTTCTTATATATAAAATTATAAATTGAGCTATGGAGTTCTGTAATACGGATGTTTTTGAGATCAGGACAAAGATGCATTTTTGAGACGTCATATTTATTAATTGACTTTCTGTTCCGAGAATTTTGCTATTAGAATGTTCATAAACAAGGAGACATATCAAGGGTAGGTTTTAATGCGTACATATTATTTAGGAATACTCCCCATGAAATAATAAGTATAATTTTAGTAGCAGTAATTGAATCAAGGGCTTTACAGGTATTGGATAAGTAATCAGATCATTTTCTGCAACATACACAAATGTCAGAGATTAGTTGTAGTATAAATAACGAGAAAGATCAAGATGGTACTATGATTTCTGGTTATAAAATGCTTTTTTCTATTCGAGGGCTCCTAAAGGATGGAAAGGGTAATCAGCAGGCCATATGTATAGAAGCGTATATTTATTTATACGAAATAAATTTATTTTGGGTATTATTTTCATTCTTTGGTTTAGTAACCTTTCGATAGGCGTGATAAAATTGGGACACGATTAGGTGTGACACAATCAAGACAACAATAAAATTTCGCTAATATCATTGAAACGCTAACAAATTAAATAACAAAATAATAAATAAAAAAATAAAAAGGGAAACAAAATTGGCTCACTATACGTACACTATTTTTTAATACTTAATAATTTAACCATCACACGTATTTTTAAAAATTACGACACATATGTGAGAAAAAGGGGTAAAAAGGATAAAAATAACATTTTTTATTTGAAACAAAATAAAAACTATTTAAAATCCAAAACAGCTTAATTCATCGAAAAAAGTGCAAAAAATACTATTCTGAAAAATAATTAAGAAGTTACGTAGGTAGTTAATTAACTTCGCATTTGAGCACAACAAAGAAAACTTTTAGAAAAATGAAAAGCCTGGCAAGAGTGTGTGGCATATCCGATAGGTAAAAACTAAAGAGAATTAAAACTTCACTTAAAATCAAAAGTATGTATAAAAAGTACCGTAACATGGAAAAATGAATATTAGGAACAAGTGCGAGTATACTCGAGTATTACGGGAGTAGGCGTGTTGTAAAACTTTGAAGATCCCGATGCCATTTCAGGTGTGACCTCGTCATCTGTTCCTGGTTCAAAATTACTAAGTGTTTTTTTCCTTCTGGATTCACTCGGATCGCCACCAATAATCTGTGGCGTTGCTCCAGAGCGAAGTTAATTGCCCACCGAAAGTGAACAAGCTATTCTTTGTTCTGTGTAGATATTGCAAAGAAGGGCACATAGAAAAGAGACCTCACTTAATACGTACAAAATTGTCCAGAAATGAATGCTAAAATTATGAACAAATACTAATCTAAAAAACTGAAATTCAGGAAAAACTATAAATTTGCTCAAGTACGAGAGATAAAAAGGCTGCAAAACGAAATGAAGAGCTTATTTAAATTCAAAATAACATAAAGGTCAACGCCTACTATGTTAAAAAATATATAGAATTTCGTAAACTGGAGAAAATTGCCTGCATTTCTTTGCTATCAAGAAGCATATTACATTTAAGTACATTTACCATTAAGTACATTTAAAATCAGATATCCGGTTTCCTATGACGGAAAGGGCGTTGAAAGAGAAAGTATTAAAGACAAAAAACAAAGACTAATCTACATTTCATCCGTAATATCTCTATATTCTTGTTCAAAACTTAAGTTTTAAATAATTCTAACTCTAAGACAAATTGTCTTCTTCAAGAAGGGCGAGTAAACACTTCGATAAATTTATTTGTGTGAACTGTAATGGTGATCCACTAATTTGGTAAACTAGGAGCCTGCCTCCTGCTCGCTAACGTTCGCCTACCCCAGGAGTATTGCTTTGAAATCCTCTTTGGTTCGCTGCGCGAACCTTGCTCGCCTCGTTCGCATCAATGAAGACATTGTTTACAAAATATTATATTATAAAAAAAGTATTCTTCAAATATAAATTTGTTGTACTACAGAAAAAGTATACAGTACCTCTGGAATCAGAACTGGAATAATTTGGAATTCAAATGGAAATGCTTTGGAAATCGAATACCTAGCATGTCGTTTGTAAGCTGCAACAGCATCGACTAATATTAATATTTTTTCAATAAAGTTTTATCCGATACCGCTATAAATTCAATTGTGGAGCTAGGCTTCGTGGTAAACAAACAATTGTACAGTGTTGCCAAAACAAAATAACAAATAACGTCTTCTTTTCGTGCCACGTAAGAGAATTATATATATATATATATATATATATATATATATATATATATATATATAGAGAGAGAGAGAGAGAGAGAGAGAGAGAGAGAGAGATAGATAGATTGATAAAACTACATTGGACGCATAGCATTTGTTCTGTTGTAAAGTATATAAATACAAAATCGTAGATACACAAATTACGTATGTGAGTGTTAAAAACATTTAATTCAAATAGTTTCTAATTTTTTATAAAGTTTATTCTTCGAGTTTATTTCCTTTCTTTTAAAACACTAGTTGGGCTTGAGTGTTATTTCACAAATGGATGTTTTATCATCATATTTGACCGAGCTACGCTAAGACATACAATGTCGAATAAATGGACATACACACAAGTAAAGTTTCTTCTGGCTTAGAAGAGATAAATACACAGAGAGGGGAATAAATACAGGACCGCCTATAACTTCCATATTACTTGCGGAGTAGGTAAGCCCATTGAGAAATATTGAGAACTTTTTGCAACACTGATAGGAACAAATAATATCTTTCTACTCACCCAATGATCAATTTAATCTTTTCTATCTAGATTTCAGTAACATGTAAAAAATGTAGACGCATTTTCATGCGATCAGAAATAAATTAGTGTAGGTGTTTATTCCAAAAATCAAAAAATATCTAAAAACAAAAACACGAATAGCATAGAGGTAAGATAGGGCTTCTGTATTACATTCAAGCCTCTAGAAGCTTTTAGAACTGTAAAGATTACCTAATTTATTAAGGGCAGGAAATATGTATTCTATATTAGAGAAATATGCGACTTAATTAGTAAATTAAAAGTAACTCTTAATTCGTTGGTTTTAAAAATGGCTTAAACACTTACAGGAAACATTGTTAAAGTTCTTATAAAAGGGAAGATTCCACCGTTTATTTTCTCTCAGACAATATTTATTTTAAAACAAAAGCTCTAATGAACAATTATTATCATGCTTTTGACTACAGTAAATATTGACTGCGAAGGAATTCTTTTCCCTAGTTTATATATCAACAATTATTATTCGTAAGTTTTATAAGTAGATCTGTGTTTTAATCACGGACGATATTCCTGATCAAATGGTATTACTTAAATTAAATCGTTTTTCAATTAAGCTTTTTTAACAAAAGAGCAGTTAAGATATGTTTGGCTATCAAGGTTTATATTTAGGCTTAAGATATCTGAAGAGGTTTTAAATAAGTTATTTAAAAATAAAATAAATACCTTTATACAGCAGGAATAAAAATAACATCTGCAGTTCTTAAAACGCAACCTTTTACTGATTAATGATAATAAATGATTGATAAATAGATTAAATTAGGTGATAAATTAAAATCCCTTTGCGGTGCGTTCATTCTAGCAATATCTGAAGTTACAAGAATCAATCGATGATTGGTAACCGTATTTGAACACTCACTAAGCATATCATATTAAATGTAGACATCCTGAAAGTTCAAAAAAGTGTTTTAGAAGTATTCAAAATTAACTGAATTCTTTTAACACCAACAATGCTGTTTTAGGTAGTTAAATGATATAGTCAAGCTTATTTACATCTACATAAATACTGATAAAAAAAGTGAAATGACCCAGTAAAAGAGCGAATTAGTCATTTAACAGATGTATACGAATTTACACAATGCCACAAGTTATCTTAAAATTCGATCATAAACACAATAAAAACTTCAATCAGATTTTTTCAAACAGCTCGACATATAACAACAACGGGATATTCGCGACGGTCCGGGATCATTTCCGAATGCAAATTTGCAAGGACAATGCCTCGTAATTTTGAACCACAGTCTGCTCACGAGAACAACACCTGGGCTTGTACCCCAGTCACCAATCTTCCACACCATGCTAACGTGAGGACATTTGAGGCTACGATATATTTAACATGCACCAGCTCCCATGTATGTGACGGTCCTTGTTTGGAGGGGGTTTAAACTCTCAACCCTCCGGTTACTAATACATTGTTCTTCCAACTGGGTTACCGTGATTCGCAATATATACAGTTAAATAGTAACCTAGAATAAGTGTTTACGGCCTTAGAAACGTACAATACCTGCAACCTCATAAAACAATCATTATAAATCATACGACATTTTTTTTCCTTTTTATGCACAAAAATGAAACAGAAATGACAACTCACCTTCTGTGGTGGCACTAGTGTTCAACATTTCGGCCGCTGCAGCTTCTCTCGTAAGCATTATTAAGCTGAACACTATTATCATAACAACCGCAACAGTTCTCATCTTGAGATTGTACATCTTCACCGATTCAACTTGCTGCTGAAATCAGGATGGCTTTGAGTGGGCTGTTCCGCAATGACAACCGGTTCTACTGTTTCTCAGGGAACACAATCTAGTCGGTCGAGCGTCAACTTACACGCTTCCCCTGTTAAATATTTATAAGTCCAGATCTTTCCAATCCCACTTCACATTATGCTGCCAAGGAAGAACCGACGGCGATGAGTTCGCAAAACGAAAGGGGATAGCAAAAAGAAAAGCAAGAGTTTCCTCAAATTGAAGTGAAAGAGTTAAAGATCGGCAAAGATTTTTATTCCCCTCACAGCGAGATATGAATCCCGCCCGAGTCACAATAACGTCCCGTTGAAACTTCAGAGTTCCAACGGTCAAGTCGGAGAGTAGAGAGTCTCACCTCTTGGGATCCCAACGGAAGGATTTAGAAACACAGAACAGTCGACTGAACGATGCGAGGAGATGCAAGGGAACTGAGAACGGGAGAGTGTGTCTTAACGGTCCCGACAGCGAGCATCGGAGGGTTGTTCACGTGACTGTGACGTCATATATCGGAGGAACCACCTTGACTCCCACCAATACCTGCGCAGATTTTGTTCTCCCGTAAAAGAAGAGCCGAGGGAGGGAAAATTTCGAGGAATACCTGTTAAACAAAGTTTTGTCAACGGATTACATGCTTTGGTAGATGATATCTGGTGGAATTCACAGTCTTTGCTTCCAAAACAAAACCGTGGACAGTTTCATTCAAAAAACATGATGGAGGACCTGTATGTTTTGTGATCTTTGTAGCATTCTATGTTAGATTGGATACCATTATTTTGAGGAAGATGCTATCTTCTTTTTGGATGGTGGGACAAATATTTTGTCCGAAGAGTGTGACAAAGACTCACAGGAATAAAAGAGAAATTTTAAATAATGGGATAAATTTTACAAACAGGTGAATATAAGAAATGTTATATTCTCACTTTTCAAATTTAAAAACAAATTATTAAATTTCACGGAAAAAATGGAGTAAAAATTCCATCTTGTTATACAATTTATATTTAAAGAACTTTAACATTAATTATCCAGGTATTCATTCCGATTGCCTTCCCTATTAACTAGCGGGCAAGGTGTAGCCCAGTAAGCAGAGTAACGGGGTAACCATAGGGTTCCGAGTTCGTTACTCGGTTCAGACAAAAAGCGTCGTGTACACGGAGGTTTGTGCTCGTCAAATCAGCTTTGGTCTCAAATGTCCTCACGTTGGTCTAGTGTGAACGTTTGGAGAATAGGATCCCAGCTCAGTCATCTGACCGATTCAAATTACGAGTCGTTGTCTGTGAATATTTCCCTTCAGGATTGATCCCAAACCGTCGTCAATAGCACATTAAGTTCGACTTTAATTAATAATCTTCCTAACATATTATATATCGTTGATTGATAAGTAGGATGAACGTGGAAGTAAATATGACTCGTGAGAGGTCAAAAGTGAATAGGTGGAAACGTTTAAGGAGAATGGTATTGCTCGAATTTTATGTCTGGCATTTGGGCGTGACATAAGTCTGGCATTTGACATAAGTTACGATGTCCCAGGGAAGAGGCTACGGGCATGGGGGTGCTGCTTTAACTTTTTAGTTCATCAACTAGCACTTGCATCATAGGGCAATCACTTCCGGCGTTCTAAAAGTCAATTATTGTGGTTGTTTGACACTTCCCAATTTCTGAGCCCAATGAAGTGTATTTCTTATTTTGTACGGGATCACTTTACGTAATGACATAAGTCTTTCTATAACCTATAAAATTGTGTGAGGTCATTGTAAGAAAGACGTTGTCTTCGTTTTATGGCTGAATGATCCTATTTGGCCATGCCGCGCCAAACACAAGACATTCAACGTCAAGTATTGTCAAGTATATATACGCACCCAAGGAAAGTTTTTAGTGTCAAAAGAGGGAAATACAGCCAGGTATCTAACCTTTGACAACTACACATCGCATTTTTTGATTTAAAACTGTGATCATATATGAATTTACTGAGATAAATGTAAAGCTTAAGCCTTCAGAATAAGTTATCGCAAAGGAAATTTCTATTTAACTCTACAAAGAGTAAAAAGCGTATTGTTTTAAACACTACTAGTTTTCAAGGCATCTTTAATGTAACTACAACTGTAAGTGAGATACATTTAAATTGATGTGTCACCATAAATGGAAGAAACAGTAATATGCCAATTTTATTTGTTTCTTTAGTTATAAAATAGACCAGATACGCTCTTGACTTATGGTAGATAAGTGTTCCCAATGTATGTATCCGTCTTCTGCCTCAGAATATATTTTTGATTAAATATCATTTTATTAATTATTGATCAAATTTGATATTTAATGTTAGTAAGCCTTTAGAAATAAATAAAGCATATTTTGTACTTTTTGAGGCATTGTATTTTTTTTTGGCCCCAATTAAGAAGAAAACAACTACCAACACATTAATTACAGCTTCAAGAAGTTCATGTTGGAAAACTTATATTAGATAGGTTGTGTAGTGGTCTGATCTAAGGAGAGAAAATTATGAATTAATGATCTGAGTTGTCTTGCACAGCTGCATTAGTGATAAATTAATAGGTACGAATTTGATGAGCTCTACAGGTCTACACTTTGCTCAACAATTAGTAACTGCTATCTAATCTTCAAACGTAATTTGACCTTTAAAATCTGACGCTAATTTTACAGTAGACGATAATCTAGTTCTAGGGCATGAATTTTTTTGACCCACTGCTTAGAAATGATCTTAAAATGTAATTTTTGCTTTTAATTTAGACTTGTAAATTAAGTATTCGTTTTCGCATACAATCATAATTACGGGGTAATCCATAATAAACAGAATGTGTTTGGACCTCTTTGTAGAAAAATATACAGAGTGAATCTTGCATACACATGACATCAGAGTTTGTGGTCTCAATGTCAGAAAAGAAAAGCAATGGTCACAAATTTTTATCTTTAGGGGAAAATATAGCACTGCGATTCAAGCAATTTGTGTAATAATGCCAAACCATCTTTAATAAGGAGTCATGCAGTATTTATCACCATTCGCCGCCTAGCTTAGTGTTACGCAACTCACGGGAAGGGATAAAACGTTATTTGTTAATATGAACTACTATCAACAAGCTACTATTAGCGGAACTACAATGTTTCTGTTTAACTTAAGGAATTTGGGTATTTAAAAGGCTCTCACGTAGTCCACTAACAATATTTAATCTATGAAATATAGTACTGCGTTTTGAGCAGAGAGGATCGTTTTCTGTAAAACCAGGACGAGATTGGAAGCCAACTAAAACGCATTCAGCTGAATTTTTAACTTCTGTAGGGAGCAAGAAATAACACATAAACTTGATAGTGGTAGGGCACGTGCGATATTGTGGCACTTTAACGTTCCATATACGATAGTATGCACAGTTCTGCTATATGTCGAGAAGTTTTACTCTTCGGAAGTATCTTTTAGACCTTGAATTGCTCGCGAAGACATACTTTTTTCGATTCATCATAAATAGTTGAGTTTTGTATATTGTAGTATAAAATTGATACAGTTTAAATATAATTGTATGGCTTTCAAAAAACTGCAGTCATATTTGTAATTCAAAGCATCCATTTTTATAAAACCTAGCAAAAATTATACACATTTTCTTCGTTTTTAAATTTACCCACTTAACTTTCCCACAAGATAACTTTTGAAAGATGCACTGTAAAACCCAAATGTTTGCACCAAATTGAAGCACACGAATGTCTTAATTCTGTGAACTAAGGAATTTCTGATATTTGAAGTACAAATATTTATAAAAATTATTAAAAGTATTAAAATAAGTCAACTTTGAAAATTTTTTAGTTATGTATGGATCCATAAATAAAAAAATATAGCTCTCATACACAAATCCATAGTTCAGAGAACTCAGATTTTCTTTTAGAATAACCATACAAAATTTTTTAACTACGTTTATTAGTTTTTTTTTTTTAACTTGAGGGAAAGTTAAGTGGGTAAATTTCAAAACGAAGAAATTATGTATAAGTTTTGCTAGGTTTTATAAAAAAAAATATTTTTAATTACAAATATGACTGCTGTTTTTTAAAAGCCATACAATTATCTTTAAACTGTATCAATTTTATACTACAATATGAAAAACTTAATTATTTATGGTGAATCGAAAAAAGTATGTTTTCGCGAGCAACGCAAGGTCTAAAAGGTACTAACTCTCCTTAAGCTCAATAATTCCTTTCTGGTGATTATAATACGACGAAAACGCTTTGATATCCATCTCTGGGATGGCTGTGGATGAAGCATGGCCTTTGTGAATACCGACGAGTGCGATAATTGTTATCAATTTAATTTCTTTACTGATTTCACTAACATTATTGCACGATAACTCTTTTTTGACAAAACTCGTTTCTATTCTTTCAGAAATCGAAGCAGCGTACTCGAAAAAAGTATGTTTAAATAATTTGGTTGTGATTCGCCCGTAGGTTTTCGTGCATAAAGGTGCAAACACATCCTGGTAATTTGGATCTCCCTGTATCTAAGCACATAATTACAGCAATCGAGAACAAGTAGATTGTAATAAAAATTATATATTCTTGGGATTGAATTGTTTGGTTCTTTAATACGCAAAGAATATTCAGAAATTGTGAATTAAGTAAGTAGTTTTTAAACCTTGTTCAATGTTGAATCTTTTCCTGTATACAAATATTTAATTTAAAGATTGCAGAAATATTCGAGATTCTAGCTGTATTTCGGTTCTTATTTCACTACAAAAAGATAAACTCGAACATTTATTTATTTATGTGCGCTACATTTTTGTATATTTCCTGAAATGCAAGTAATTTTTCACTAGAAATCGGTTCAAGGCCATGTACCACAGTTTGGGAACAGTTTCCTTACCTTAGATATCGATGGATGCAGTAGCCCAATTAGAAGAGAATGGATTTGCTACCGAAGGGTTGCCAGTTTTACGAGTTCATAACTTGATTCAACCATATAACGTCGTGTGCGCGGCACATTACATCTGGAGTGGTCTAAACTATTCTATGGTTGGCGTGGTGTGGTAGTTTGGAGAGTGGGGTGCCAGTTCAGGTGTGTTTCACGTCTTGAGACGAGAGGCGTTGTCCTTGATTCTGTCCCTTTGGAATTGATGCAAATAGCCCGTTATGTTGCTTCAGCGTAACGTTAATTAACTACCTACTTCCGAGATCAAAACCGAATAAACATAGAAGTGCGTGTATCAAATTTGATTCGAGTACGTCGAGGTGTTGAATTGTGTAACGACACATTTTGACAAAAAACTGCTCACCAATATATTTCAAGATTGAAGTTTTGTTTTATGTTCGGTCAAATAATTGTATTATTGCAATATGGCATTACAAGGACGGATTTGTGAGTCACTTTGTATTACCAAGATGCACCATGGGACGTTAGTTCAGGTCACTTCTTACCTTTTTACCAAGCTTTCTAGCACAACTTGTTTGTGCCACACTTTCATACAGGACGAACAAACGTCCATGGCCTAACCCCGGATTCGAAGCAGCAACGAGCGCTCGGACCATAAACGAGAAACATATCCATATATATCACCCAGACAAAACCTATCTCTGATAATCATTTAGGCCGTGGTAACTCAGTAGGTAGAGTCACGGATTAGTTACAGGAAAGTTGCAATTTCGAGATTATATCTATTTAAAGACCTCCGTTGATGTGGGGGTTAGTGAGATTAATATTAGTTGCATCCTAAAGTGTCTTCCTGTTGGCGTGGTGCGGAAGTTTGAAGAGTGAAGTGCTGACCTTAACATCTGTCTGCGGTTCAAACTGACTCGGTGTTGTCCTGGGTTCTTTCCCCTTTGCAGTGATCCCCGACCGTTTCCAATAGAATGGTGGCTCCAAATGAATTTCGCTATGTAAATTCAACTATTTATTTCCCTACATCTGGTAACCATTATCTTACTGAAGTAAGCATTTTAAAAACAAAATAATGTGAGACGCACGTTCTCATACTTATGTATACCTTGAAACCTTCGAATTTCATTTATCTGCAAACGTTTTGTCAGCCCAAAATTTCGTGTTTCTTTCTGCAAGGCTTTGTGTTAGTAAAATGTAGAATACAAGACCCGAATTCAAAGATTTATCTTATATTTATATAATTTTACTGGTATTTCCTTTTTCTAACTTTCCTTTTCTTAATTTGTGGCATCAACCAAGAGAAGCATAAAAGTAATAGCATTTGTGACAAAATTAAGAATGTTTTATATTCATTCAACTTAAACTTCAACGCTTTGAAACTTTGTGTTAAAACATAAAATGGAGACAGAAAAGTCGAAAATCATTCCATATTTGCAGATAGTGTAAATCCATGCTCTTCTAAGGCGTCACATTTGGCCAGTTGGTACAGCAATCCATATGTTGACTTTGTCATGTTTCATTACTGTTGATCGAAACTATGATCATCTACTGTGAAAATGTAAGCCCTGCCACACACTGGTGCGGCATGCGGAAACATTCAGCAATCTCATTCTGTTTCTTGAAAGGAAACATGTCGATCGGTACGCTTGCGTAAATCAGCCAATATAGTGTCTCAGGACTGATGTGAGATCAGTGTGTTGCTTGCTGTAAAACTGTACATTTGGCCAATACGGATTTGTTCGCGTATTCTTATAGTGTTTCAAGAGTTCATCTACATGAACACGATTTTATTTTCTGTTCCGCGTCTCTCTTTAAAAATTTTTGTCTATATATATATATATATATATATATATATATATATATTTACTCATATCATTGAAGTTCTAATCACTTATTTATCGAGGGCACACATGCAATGTGCATTTTCTTTATAAATAAGTGATAACGCTGCAGCTGAAGAAATGGTGGTTACCATGTTATGTCTCCAGCTGCAGTGCGCATGCATGGGTAGTTTCGAGTTTCGATTTCTGGTTAATGCACCCCGGCTGTTTGGTTATATTTTGTTATTTTGTGTGTTTTAAGTTACTATTATTTTGTGTATTTTATGTTATATATATAGATTATGTATTACATATACTCCTTTTATAACATTACTTTAATTCACAATGAAAGGAAATTTAATCTGCTTCACCATGTTTACCACCTCAAAATTCCAACCAAAGTAAATAAAACGTTTTAACTAGATTCCTGGTAACGAGTCTTCTTTTGAAGAAAATATAATATTACTTCCTTAAGACAGCACAAAAATAGAAGATATCGCATTGGAATTTCAGTATGGATACCTATTTTTTTAAATTATACTATTCACAATAATTCCTTTTAAGAGGATGGTTTTTATATATTTGCATGGAAGGAACGTATTTTTACTCTTATAAGCCATGTTTATATTTGTGTGGAAAACCTTTTATGAGTTTGAAAGCATATGGTTTCATAAAATTCTTTCATTGAAATTTAGTTATATGTTTTATTTTCAGCGCTAAGTGTTTTAGACACAAGTGAATCGTCAGATGTAAAAAAGCTATATGTTACAAAACTCAAATGTTACGAGAGATATTAAAATGTGTACCAATTTATTGGTGGTGTTCATAAAATAATTAAAAAATTCAGATAATTGATACTATATAGCCACTTATAATTCAAGTGTTATTCATGAGTTTTGTTACTGCCAGTGACCTCACAAAATTCTGAAAAAATCGCACATATCCCCTTTTTACACATTTTACCTAGTGTTACACTGAAATTACTGGGAAAAGTATAGAAAACATAATACTACGGACAAAATTATTTATTTTTAGTTATAAAACTTTATTCACAGTAAAATTTAAAATAATTTTATGAAATTTTAAAAGCTACGTTTTTGTTATGAAAAAGTTAAAAATGGGTGACAGTTGCAAAGTTAAAAATTAATCATCAGCCTCACTATCGCTGACTTCTGCACTCGTGGATGGCCACTGCATTATAGACGATTAAAAGTTCATATGTTTTTCCCGGATGTACTAGAGGCATTTTTAAACCTCAGCGATCTTTTTTCATTGCCTGGGACCTTTCTGTCATGTATGCTGGTTGGTCTGGCAAGCCAGTGAAAAGAATGTTTGGTTTCTTCAGATTTAAAGTGTTCTACTTCAAACCATGAATGTAGGTCTATGCTGTAACTTTATTTGGCTCGTTGATGATAGTATGGCGGACAGAAGAGATCTTGAAGGCTACATTTTCCTCTTTTCTTACATGCCTGCCATAACTTTTCATCATAAATTCATGTCCTATGAAATGAGGGCCACCACTTTTAAAACTTTACATCATACGTAGTAACCTTTATAACATTAAATCTTCCGGTATTGCTTGATTTTCTCATGGCTCCTTATATTCGTCAGATGATTTTCATCTGATAAGCTTTTCGAATGTCTCAATGTCCCTGTCGCAAGGAAGTAAGAAATGACACCTAGTAGAGAAAAAATTTGAACATTTTTAAACACTTGCAGTATAACTAATTCCATACACACTCTTAATAAAAATAACTTTTGTTTTGTACCCCACATCCGTCAGAAAAGAGAAACATATTTGGATGTTTATTGCTTGATGTTATAGCGTTTGTCTTTTTGCACACGTTTAATGTCAAACCTTTTACTCTGATGCTGTGGGAGAAACATTTTAGAATTTTTAAATCTTTGGATTGCATAAATCAGTCTGTAGACGTGCCTGTATCGCTCCTCCTACTACAAGTAACATCTTTTTTTAATGTGAATTATGTTTTTTTTAAGTGAAGTTAAAAATAAATCTTGTGTATCTTTAATATGCATATCGTTAAACTCGATTGTTATTTTTGAAAAATCTTCCTACTCGCACTAGGAGAAAGAAACTAGTTTGTGCTGGTCACACATACAGGGCCTGTCGATCGGGCTACTAAAGCATTACTTGCATTGAAAAACCAGCCCATTTAGATTTCACAACAAGCACTAATGCGTTCGAAATTAATTGATTGAATATTAATTGAAAAAATACTTACTTAACAGCATGGTTTACGTAGCTGGTTCGTTTAGTCATTTCTTTATAACATTTCTTTTTATGCAGTTCTCGATTGTTTGTTCTCTTTCTGAATGGTCCATCAATTATATTGCCTTCAGAAGAATCTAATTTCATTATAAAAAACTTTCAAAGCACAATTATTACCTAACTATTCTAATCCAAACAATCAAAACGTACAAGTTGTTTCATCAAACGCTATGTAATGAACTCTGTCTCAACAATTATCGTTACTAAAACTTTAAAATAACATAAGATTCAATTTGACATGAAAAAAGTTTCACGGTATGCATTAATTACTTTATGTTGTAGTTTTGTTTCATTGGTTTCAAAGTCGTGTAGTGTTCTACCCGTACCAGTATATAGAAATCAGCGGTAAAACGTATTCTTCAATAGAAACAAAACACATATTTATCACAATACTGTTTATTCGATGATTGAAACATATCCCTTTTCTTCGTTTAAAAGTTGTTTAAAGTCAAATCAGTAAATAACCATAGAAGTAAATAAACAATAAATAACCCGAAGTGATTTAAATAAACCAAACTCCATGAAGATCTGCTTTTTCGTCATTATAATTCAATCTTTTCTATTCCAGTCATATATGTAAGTTAATCAAGCGTTATGGAGTTTTTAAAGAACATGTAAATTTTAGAGGACTTTACAAGATTAATGTAAATATTATCACCCTTGAAGAAGCACAAAAAATATGTTTCCAGCGGACGATAACCGCACATTTTTGGTAATATTAATTGAACTGACCCTTGAGTAAGCAATATTCGTTCGCAAAAGCGTTCGTGTGTGGAATAAAGAAACATTTTATGAGGTAGAAAATAAATTGAAAATATATTAAAAATTGCATTTACGTGTTCGTTCAACGTTATAAAATAGGAACGCATTAATAACATACTGCCGAAGAATGAAATCGATTACTCTCTTCAACTAAACTTAGCATAATCCATATTTATTTATCCATGGTTATATAAACAAATTAACAATATTACAATTGACTAAAAAAATGAGTGAAAAAGAGAAATATGAAAAAACTAACTTGAAATATATCAAAATTTGAGTGAAACACCAGAAATGAAGATCTATTTAGGCATCAAGGTACCACTTATGAAAATTATTTTGATACACAGAAGTGCCATAAAACCTGTTTAAGACGAGTCAAGGAAGACTTTAATAGGAATAGTCTTATTTCGTAATAACGTCGAGTTTGTCTCCACTCTTTTTCGGTCAGTTTAGATTTTCATGATGTCTTAATCAGAAAATAAGACTCCCTTTTATAAGATTTGCGACAAACACGGCAAGCAACAACCAAGCACAAGCAAAGATCATGCAACTAATGAAGTTCCTATCGGAAAACATCAACATCCTCATTCAATAAGACTTGATTACAATTAATTTCAACTGTTCATTTCTTGTTAAAGGGTCTCATCCTTTTTTTAGAGCTCTATTTTAACCAGCCCTTTTTTTTTTAACTTTTAACTTTTGTTTTCAACTAACATAACGTTAATGTTTCTTCCATTTACTTTATTTTATTATTACTACATTTTTATTTTCTTCTTATTTCTATATTGCAAAACGGGAACCCTCACACGAGAAGTTCCCACCATACAAACAAAGTTAGTAGTGCCCCGTAGCTAAAACACACATCCAAATGCTTAGCCTGAAGCTGTCACACTCAGTGTTGGTGGGCTCCAACCACTTTTCCGCAGTGTGTCCGCAAAAAAACACTTTTACCTGTCCCATGGACGGGGGGTAAGAGGGTCACCTGTAGTGTCTAATACTCTAATGTAAACAAAAAAAAAGACGGAATGCAGATGTATCACCTTCGCTCGCCAAATGGTCTCGCCTAATACATATCGAGGTTTCCTTAAAAATATAGTTAATCCCCATTTTAGTGAGATATATTTTTTTATGAATGGTGTTGACGACTGATTAACCATGATAGAGTAATGTGAAATTTCTTCTTTGAAAGATTTGTTGAAGACCTTCTCACAGCCTATTTGGAAACCAATCCAAGTAACATCACGTCGGGAAGGTGTACAGGTAGCACGTGCAGCCACCACTTGCATTTACCTTGACAGTAAAAGCTTCTTTTAGATGCATCGTCTTAAAATGTTTTTTGAGGATCTTTAGTTGATGGATTCAGTTTTTAATCCTCACTTGCTGCTACTATATTTTCGGATGGGGATGATATAAAACTCATTGATTTTTGAACTATTTCGCTTTATTCACTGAAGCTCTAAATTTTAGTGACCTTTAAAAGTCCATCGGTTTAATAAGTTCTCGAGCAGCAAAAAATGCAACATAACGATTAATATTTGATTTCGTAACGCGTCTTAGTTATACACAGGAAAGCTTTTTTTAGTGTAAGCTTTTTTCATATATTTTCAAATTTTTTGTATTTAATTCATTCTTATAATTTTTAAAGACCTTCAAACTTTTTTTAATTACGTCATCATAGACTAGAAGCTTTCATGAAAAGATCTAAAGATCCTTAGTAACTACATTTTGCTTTTCCTATCATTGACTCTTATTTTCAAACTCTATCTCTCTCTCTCTCTTTGCAAATGTCCTATAATGATTTACGACAGCTTATGTTCTCCAGGTATCAATAGCAACAATTTAGATGTTTTAACCTTTTAACATCCAAACACAATTTATTGCAGCTTTTTGTAGATATGTAAATGGCATATTTATTCTATTTTGGAAAATAAACACAATTCATTCAGATACCATTTTGAAGAGACCGTGAAAGTATCCAGTAATGTGCTTTGTAATCGAAATACAAAATTTCAGTATCACACAATTATTCTTCCTTGAATAAGGTAACTAATCGTGTTATCATTAATTCTATACAATTGTATAGATATTCCAATTCTTCATTTTTCGTTTATGATATAGCTTCAAATAAACATTATCGGGTTATTGTTTCTTATACGCTATATATTATTGGATTATGAAGATGTTTATGTCGTTTGTATTCTTAAAAGTGATTCGTCATCTGACCGTGCTTCAAAATTACGTGTTATTGTCCTCGGACCTTTCCGTTAGGGGATTGATCCCGGACCGTCAAGAGCCCGTTGTGTTGCTCTAGTACGACGTTAATTAAAAAAATTACCTAAATTGATAATTATGAAACTTAATTTAACTGTTGCATTTTGGTTAAGAAAGATCAATATCGAAAATTCATTAATTTAGAAAATTTCATGTTAACTATTGAACTACTGAACTCTGAAAGTCTGAATTTATTGAAGTTCTGGTGATGTGTTTCTATATTTAAATTGAAAAAAATAGCTTTATTCTATTTACAAACTTTAATATCTTGGATTTCAGCTTTTGGAGATGGTTTGAA
Organism: Metellina segmentata; assembly: GCA_947359465.1. Classification (NCBI taxonomy): domain Eukaryota; kingdom Metazoa; phylum Arthropoda; class Arachnida; order Araneae; family Tetragnathidae; genus Metellina; species Metellina segmentata. The sequence goes on along the minus strand of OX375878.1, from coordinate 38,918,154 downwards.
AGACGTCTTTCATTTTCAAGGAACGTTATTTAGTATTTCAAATGACTAATATTACATACTATTGTTAACTATTTTCCCATTTTCTATACACACTTGCTTTGATGTACTTCATTTTTATGGTAACACTGCTGTTTTATAAAGGTAATTTTCATAAAAATCCATAGAAATCGTATGAAGTAAATTTCGATGCAAATAAAAATTATTTTATATTCCTATGATACAGAAATACTAAACCTTTTTTTTGTCTGAAGTAAATGTAAATGAAAAGTGAAATCTTATGTTTGATCGAAATCTTATGAAACCTATAGCTTTATGAATCTATTGGAGCGATTAATATAAGAACAATGTTAATAGTTAAATATACAATAGAGCCCCGATTATCCGAGTTAATGTGGACCAAGACCTACTCGGATAACCGAAAAACTCGGCTAAAGCAAACATTGTATGTAAAATAAATCGTGTAGGCTTAAATGTAAATTTTAACAAACACAAAAGTTATACAGATACACCACATGCAATTCATATTGCTACGATTGTTAGAGTTCTTACTTTAAAAAGTCCTTAATTGTTTTTCGTTTTACGTTACTTTGGCGTTTTACTGCAGCAATGTTTCGCCATTTTTTAAGGATAACAGGAGTGCTGGTGTCGCTTCTTGTTGTTCTATACATTCAATAGCTTTAAGTCCATCTGTATGGGAGATTTTCAAAGTCACTGTCTTCATCATCATCGCTAGATTAATTTTCCTTATGGACGATCATTTCATTTGTTATCTCTTGTTGTTCATCAGCGTTTATCCAGTCACGAATTTCGTTTTCCTGAGCGTTAGCGAGATCAAGTTCAGAATTTTTTCGATTGTTTTAAAAATGGAAAACGTAGAACAAAAAAAAAATCCTAGAAATATTTGACAGCTCGGTTAAAGCGGATACTTTTATAATCGGGGTTTTACTGCATTGTATTCAAATCAATGAGAAGGAGGGAAATTACAAATAAAAATAATGTTTCTTAGTTTTTCCTTTTACAGATATATCTATTGATTTCTTATTATCTTATATATATTTTTATTTCTTGAAGTCCATGGAATCATAGCAACAGTTCAGAACTAAAAATGAATGTACCTCCGATTCAATATTTTTCTCAGTTTGTTTCCAGTTGTTTGTAATCTATGTATAAACTCCGAGAAGAATAACGAATTCAAAATACATTTATATTTTGTTTCAATCTGCTTCAATGCCAACGATATAATTTCATGAAATAAAAAAATATTGAAAAAGTAATACTACAATTCAGCAATATTTTTTGTTTATGTATTGCTTTATCTACCATATAAAATAATACATAATAATCAATAAATAATGCTGGAAAAGTATTTCATTCAAAAATTAGTATAAGTTCAATACAAGACAAAATAATTGTAACCCCAAATTACAACCGAAATTAAGGTGCAGGTACACTCTACGTTTATGAGTGATGGCAACGGCTTGGCGATTTTTTTGCGCACTTCTAGTAGCGAGTTACGACAAATTAATGTAACCCATCTGTCGTTACGGATGTTGTGGTTTTCATGGTAATCTCGGTAAACGGAAATTTTCATTTGGAATATTTTAGAAAGTTCTTCTAATATCCGTTAAAATCGTTTCATTTCATTGGTTCGTTTGAAATTTTTTCTTCGCTCCCATTCGTTATTTTGATTTTAAAATATCTTCCTTTTAAATATTTTTCTGTGATACCTTTGGGGTCCATTTATCTGTATTTCTGCAGTTTGGAATTTTTATTTTATTATAATACTTTGGACGAAACGTTCAAGAAGTTTTGTTTTTTATTGCCATTTGTGGAATTTTCGGTTTTTATTATTTTTTACTTTTTTCTTTTAAAATTCTTTTTTTCTTTCTCAGCCTAAGGTATTTAGTGTAATTGATAAGTTTCAGGGATTCTTACCAAATAATCGAAGGTTAGTTTTCTGCTGGTTTACAAATGTGTTTTAAAATGTGTTTAAGCTTATTTATGCGAATGTTTTGTAAAAATATACTTTTTAAAACATTCTCAAAGGTTTTTTTAAAGCTTTCATTTTCCGTTGTAAAAAGAAATATATTTTTGAAAGAAAGAGTTTGAAATAATTATTTCCTTGGCAACTTTAGAAGTACTCCAAAAAATCGCCAAATCCGTTGCCACCGCTCATAAACGTAGAGTGTAGCTGTACCGAAAATAATAGTTTCCGTTTACATTTTAGTACAAAAATGAAGTCTCAAACAGAAATGGAAATTTTATCACACCATTTTTCCTCTACCCACAATGAGCAGGGGGCGAAAAAGAAAATCCAGTATCACATCAAATCACCATATTCATGAGAGCGGTTGACGCCATTTTAGTCACAGATTTTTGCTGCGCATTTCATATTTTACAAAACTAAATTACGATATTAATAAATTAATAATTCATCAACTGATTAGCATATTGATTTTGCGCAAACTCTTTAAACGATCTGAAAGAAATTTTTAATTTCTTTTTAATTAGGATTCTTTCCTGAGTGTATTTCTGTTTGCTGTGTCAGTAAAGCTTTCCTTGTGCGTATATCCATTTAATTGATACTGTTTGGTGTAGTTGGTCTAAATATAGCTCTAGTGCCTTAAGACTCGTGAAACCAACATTTCTATAATTAGGTTCATTAAAAAAATCAATTCCACATTTAAAATAATAACTTGTTATTTTACATCTTTGACTGCATGCACTCGAAATAAGTAATTTTTGTACGGTGATAGAAAAAAGGTCTATCATGGGGTTATTTTCTTCCTCTATACCTCTAAAGGCTTTTATGTGCAGTTGTTGAAGCATTTATTTATCAATTATGAGTATCAATATACTACTAATTACAGTAGAACCCTAACTATCCGGATCAATTGGGATTATGCCTCATTCGGATAGTTGGATAATTTACGACAAAAGTTTATTTCATAGTAAAAAAAACGAATTTTGCTTTATAAAGAATTTTAATTTAATGAATATGAAAAAAAAAAATTTACATTTTGTACTTATATACTATACTAAAATGTATCATTGCTTGAACATATCGGTCAAAATCAGTTGTTTCGCTGTCTTTACTCGTTTCCATACAGTCAAGTCTCGCATTTGCTTGATGGTGACGGTCCCATGTCAGGTTAAGTAACAATATTGTCGCCATCTTCCAGGTCATCACTCAGTTCTCTCACACATCGTAACTGAGAATTTGGAATCCAGGGTCCGAAGAATCACACACAGTCCACGCGTACGTCCACTGCACTTCACTCGGAACATCCAAGAATTTTCACTATGATGCTTCTGATGTCCTCTCAACTGACACTTCGTCCTCTTAGTTTAAATCATTGACCGATAACAAACTTTCAAAATGCGGATTATGTTGATTTATTTTTCTCTCAAAGCGATCCGGATAGCTGACGATTCGGATAACTGGAGTTCGGGTAATTGGAGTTCTACTGTATTTCATATATTTACAAACAAATTGACAGTGATTCTACCTCGTGGCATGACATCAAAGCACCCTCAATACTTCCTTCTGTTTTGCTGTCAAACCCTCGTGTACCCTTCTTACCATCACCATTTTCTATTTGCCTCCCCACAGCACCCGGATGACAATCCAATGACACCCCACCATTGTCTCTCGGGGATAAAATGGTTACTTCTGGGCAACATTCCTCAATGTTTTGCCGGAGAACTTCACTACCATGTTTAAAATAACCAAACCTTACAATTCAAAACCTAAGCCAAACCATACATCTGAGATTATAAGGGTACACTTGTACCCTTATAATCTCAGATGTAATCAGAGACAACAAGAATGTGTGTGACTTTCTGTCTCTCCAGATGGAAAACATACCTCCACAACACTCTCTTGCATGACTTCACAAACTAGATTAGTTTAGATAATCTCCAACTACATCAACACTACAAATTTAGAAACCAGGGTGAGGGCATGTACACACACAAAATCAAAAATCAATAAACAAACACTCTTACCGAATTGCTTACAACCATACACTATTAAATCATATACTTGGTAAAAATTCCTCAATGTTTGACACAGTTATAACATCCTCCCAATGCAACACACTTTCCAATAATGTTTATAGGTCATAGTAACTACCTTATATTCCAACTATAAATATTAAATCCCACACATTACCGTATCAATTTTATCAATCTATAAATATAAAATTATAATTCTTATGCAACTTAGATATATGTGAATCGTTCGTTGAAAGCAGTGATTTTCTTTTTATAAAAGGTATATAAAATCAATTTTTTGTTTATTAAAAAATTTTAACCAATTGAGTTTAATTTGTCTATACTGATGACTTTTATTTCTAAGACAAGCTCCGTTATTCCACATGCCGTTGAATGAAATTTTCTGGGAAAAGTGCGTTTGCTTTAAACTAAATTAGTCACGAATGCAGTAAATTTGTAGCCCCATTAGACAAATAGAACGCGGGTTAATATATAGTCTATCATACCAACAGGGTTCTAAAATATGAGTATACCAAATGTGTGGATAGGTCAAACAGTGTAGATTTGTATAACTGAATATACAAACGCCAACTCTGCTTTATATCTATAACAAAAGTACCGACACTCCACCTGCCGCTGAATTGAATTTTCAAGAGAAAATGCGTTTGCTTCAAACTCAATTAGTCACGAATGCCGTAACAATTTAAATCACCATCCTCTCATATTGATGATGACATTCGAAAATATCGCATACTGGGTGCAAGTATGCCACAAGTAAAACATATTCATAGGAAAACTAAGTGCAAGACTATCCGCCAAAGAGTCGCTATTTTTACTAAAAATGAATGAACGGGAATATTCGATGTCACTTCAAAACTAAAAATAAACTTCTGTAATAGTCACCTTAGAAAAAAAAATTCCCACGGATGTTGGACGAATATGAAATGGGTTATAGGGATGGATACAACCTGATGCATATTTGCTTCCGAAATAGATTGTAGAAGCGATAGAGAAGTTAACATTGATATTAAATTTTTTTTCGTACACTTAAATGATACTAACAATATTTTAGGAAAAATTATTCATGATGACTTTTCATTCAACATATAGTTAATTCAACCCGATCTAAGTTGGGTAATTCTGCTAAATAAGAGTATATACTGCACATCATAACAATAATTTAATCTATACCCTGAACAGCCATAATAATTTAGTTATAATTAAGCACCTCACTTATTACAGCAGTAATAATTTCGAAAAGTGTAAAAATTGCCAGTCTTCTATCAAATACCCCTTTTACAAAATCTCAATAATATGGTACTATTATCATATAGGATCTAAACCTAAACACCAAATACAAAAAAAAATTATATTGAAAAATTCACAGGATACAACAGAAACGCTATTCACAGCATTCATTGAAATTGATTCTCTTATGCCCTTAACCATCACCTTTAGAAAACAGACCAATTTTTATTGCAATCAAAATCTCACATTGATAAGTGAGTCTTTTACGATAATGCCACCACAAAAATGACAATAGTTGATTGCACCCATTTTCTCGGGGCTACTTGTGTTTCGAGTATCTTCAAAATCCATCCAACACATTTAGATCATCCCAGGGTCTATTTTGATATCCCTAGTTATTAATAAGAATAATCTATCTGAGAATCCTAGGGTTAATTTTGTTCAGGGTCATAATTACTAGCTATGATAAACCTCACTCCTCTCTCAGTCATCATTTTTACTGGTCTGTGATTTGACGAAACTATTGGTTGACTAAACGTTGTACAGAACTCACACCCTTGGGTTTCAGATAAGGAGTGTTTTTCTATTCCTTTCTCGTTCTCCTCACAAACTCCTCTGTGGTTCTTTTCATTCTCGGGGGTATCAGGCCCCATTGGAATTTACGCTCGGATCTGGAGCCATCGTGAGGAGAACGGGTCTAAGTGCAGCTTCTGTGACGCCATGACGAGGGTCATCGGAGGGAAGAATCCGCATGCAAAGAATCCGTGATCGTACGGAAGGAGATAGAAAAATCCGTTAATATATGTGTTTCAAGATTTGGAGCAAAACAACTTGACATTTTTTGTTAATTTCGAATTAGTGTCCACACGTAAAAAAATTCGCTTCTTCGTATTTCCGAAATTAAGAAAGTTTAAGGAGCAATTTCCGTTTAGAGGACGCATCACAGTAAAATTCATCATAATAATAGATATTTAAGAACATATTAGATATTTAAAAGTCTTACATTGCAGTTTTGACCTATTAGAAATGTTACTAAATTTTAGCACCAATAGAAGAAATTTTAAAGATGCCATCCAATATTTATGCAGCAATTTAATATACCTTTATGTCTTGCTTGTATGACAACTAGACATGATCTTTTCACTGCTTACACAGTTAAAATTGAATTAAATAGATTATATATATATATATATATATATATATATATATATATATATATATATATATATAATCGATCTCTTCCATACTTACATAGTGTATAACTAGCCACTGCGTGGCCAGCACGGCGGGTCAGGTGTCATCTCTGCTCGCTAACCCCCGGTGATTGCTACGAATTCACATGTGATTTGCAAAGCAAACCACATGGGAATTCGTATCCTATTGGATAACAGTCATCAGGATGTTGCCCGAGGTGTTGGTTTACTTTGCAAACCAAATGGAAATACGTAGCTTGTTCGTAGTGAATTCCCATACGGTTTGCTTCTCAAATAAAACTATGAATATTATGAACTATCGTTTGCTTTACAAACCAACCATTGGCAAATTCGGTCAAATTACAATTGTGAAGAGATCCAATCGGAATGACGTCACAATCTCTTGCGAAAATATAAATATTTAATTGAAAAATTATTGAAAGAAAATCAAATGCAATGTATCGATCTGGTGTGAAAGTTTCCGCAGATTTCGAATCCGTTGAAATTTTTAATCTGTCTTTGATGATACCGATTTTATAAAGAAGAACTAAACAACGCCTGTAAAATATTTTTGTTTTGCTGAGCGCAGGAAATGAAATCTGTGATTTCTGGAATCTCGAATCAAACGAAAGTCAATCGGAGCAACGGCGCGTTCGTATTCGAAAAAAAAAACCTAAAAACTATTTATTTAAAAACAATTATTTTTTTCGGAATCGATCTAATTTGAAATTTTCCTCAGATTTGAAATGCGTTGAAATTTTTCCTCTATCTTTAACGATCTAGGAGATAGAAAAAAGAACTCAGTTAAAACATTATTTTTTTTTATTCTGCTGACAAATTGTTCCTCTGCAAAATAAAACGAAACCGGAAAAAATAAATTTAGAATCTACAATCTTTTAAACTGTTGCCATTACAAAAAAAAATTAAGAAATCATTAAATTCATTTTAAAATGTTCTGAATTAAATTTTGAATTTCGGGCTTCGCAAAAATTTGCAAAACATTTGAACTACGTGTGTGATAAATCTCATTACTGTAAGTGACATAGATTCGTCACAAAAGTTCACACACACATTAACATTTCCTTCCATAATAGTAGAGATTTGTCTTCAATGATATAATATTTATTTTTAAGATAAATAACATAATTAAACAAATACTTTTTGGTAAATTAACATCTCAAAATGGTAATACATATTGGTCGCATGGAAGCTCAATAAAAAATATACTCGAAGATTGTGCAGTAAAATTAAAGAGTTGCAAAAGTGCGTTTAATAATTAATACTAATTGAAATAAAAACTATTCAATATAATTAAATTCCAGTTTAACTCGATAATGAATCAAAGCCCTATAATAATCATCCTGGTAAGATTACTAATTTTAATTAATCTACTTACAATCCATTTATATTTAATAAAGCCCATTCAAAGTGGTAATATTTAAAAAATTAGGTTACTTTATTAATCAAAATTAATAATGCATTTTCTAGGTAGTAGTATTGTTAAAAAAAGACACACAGTTTTATAAAAAATGCAGCTTATGTAATTAAAACTGCTTTCCTAAAAATAGTTCGGTATTTAAAAGTGAACTTCTTTTAGTAAATCTGTTAATATGTTTCTTAACTTGGATTCAGTACCAGCCTCTATATGCTTTAAGTATAACATGATTAAACGAAATTGCTTAGGAGTTGATTATTTACTTTGCTAATTGTTCGGATAAAATACACTTAGCAATAAGCAGTTCAACTTCTTAGCAGCGTTGCACTTTGTTGTTTAAATTTATTTTAACATTCATATCCATGTATGTAATGATCAATATGTACAATTTTATAAACATGGGATCAATGAAAAATAAATAAAACATATTTTTTATGAGAAGTGGTGTAAGGGAAGTAGTTGTACGAGAGAGCGCGAATAGCATGTTGATACATTTGGTCATACGAATCCTTTTTGTCAAATTATCGACCTCAAAAATGAATTTCTGCTCCAAGCCAACAATATGTGTGCTGTCGGAACAATTAGATTAAAAAAATATTAACATGATTTTCAATGAAGCAATATTTATCTCTGATAGGTTTCTGTAAAGAGAGATACCAATCTTAAACAAAAAATGCGATCAGCATTTTACAGTAACGAGATTTAAAAGGTTTCTTATTGGAACATTTCCTAAAGCTATGTTACATATAACATTAGAGAATATTGCATATTTCTTTCGATTCTTCATATTACGGTCAAATTACAAATATTTCAATGCAACAATTTAAAATTTATTCAATTAAGAAAATGCAGAAGTACAACTTAAGTACAATGGCCACCTCTCCTTTATCTTAAATTCAGACGATCGATGTTTTCCCAAGTATTAGTATTCATTTAAACACTCATGGATGGGCACGTCAATTTTAACAGTAAATGGGCATATTACACTTTAACATCTTATTGCATTTTATCGCCAACGTTGTTTGGCAAAACAGTGCTTACAAAATAGACTACTTAAATGGTACTACGAAATTCATTATAGTAAGTAAAGCTTACTTTTCTGCTCGCGAGAAGAAATTGAGAATCAAAACGATCAAACTTAAAATATAAGCGTATAATTGAGAGCCAACTGCCATTAAAACTACTGAATTATATTAGAACAGACTCCAGCTATGGTACAAACCAGGGCTTTTATAAATATTTTAATGCAACAATTTAAAATTTACCAACGTTGTTTGGCAAAACAGTGCTTACAAAATAGACTACTTAAATGGTACTACGAAATTCATTATAGTAAAAAAAGCTTACTTTTCTGCTCGCGAGAAAAAATTGAGAACCAAATCTATCAAAACGAGCCAACTGCCATTAAAACTACTGAATTATATTAGAACAGACTCCAGCTATGGTACAAACCAGGGCTTTTATAAATATTTTAATGCAACAATTTAAAATTTACCAACGTTGTTTGGCAAAACAGTGCTTACAAAATAGACTACTTAAATGGTACTACGAAATTCATTATAGTAAGTAAAGCTTACTTTTCTGCTCGCGAGAAGAAATTGAGAATCAAAACGATCAAGCTTAAAATATAAGCGTATAATTGAGAGCCAACTGCCATTAAAACTACTGAATTATATTAGAACAGACTCCAGCTATGGTACAAACCAGGGCTTTTATAAATATTTCAATGCAACAATTTAAAATTTACCAACGTTGTTTGGCAAAACAGTGCTTACAAAATAGACTACTTAAATGGTACTACGAAATTCATTATAGTAAATAAAGCTTACTTTTCTGCTCGCGAGAAAAAATTGAGAACCAAATCTATCAAAACGAGCCAACTGCCATTAAAACTACTGAATTATATTAGAACAGACTCCAAATATGGTACAAACCAGGGCTTTTATAAGGACACAATCATGTACTTAACTAATAGGGATAGGATGGGTTCATAAACGGAACAATTACATTGAATGTATGAGGAGAAGTCATGTGAGGTTACATGTATGTTTTCTTTGTTGATACAAAGTAGGACACAGTAGATTAACTTCAATAGCTTGATCAGTACTATAATGGTTTATATTTAGTCTTCAAATGTAGTTCATTAGTATACCTTTTACATCGAATTCCTAAAAATCTTTTTTTTTACAGTGCGTAACATATTTGCACCTGTGTGATAGTAAATTAATACGGCCATCAACACACAGAAGGAATTTTTGGACTGGAAAATGAAACGTTCCTTCACCTTACATTTTAGATTGATAGAATTAAGACCTTCCAGTATAGTTGTGCTCACCCCTAATAATTAATAACCTGTAGGATTGAGCTTGTGGACATAACCCCTTGAAAATATTCTTTTTCTATTCATTCTCTTGTGTCTAGTTGACCGTGATCGCCTACGTGTCAATTATAACGAGTGTTTCAGAAAGGACTCCCTAACTTTGAAATGAAATATCTATGAAACAGTGATGTATACAAATATGTCTCGTGGTACGTTTTATGAGCATGCCTGGAGCGGTTTACAAAATTATCTGCAACTTTAGATAATAGATGGTGCTGCAATCTTGATTATTCCCCCTTTAAGGTAGTGTAAACTACCAAAAGTAAGCAGGAGTCAAGTCACATTACAGTGGATTCGAAATGGCCACCTTGGACAAAACTCACTTATGCAAGTGAAAGGAGAAGTTTAAATTCACCTGCAGCATGTGTGCTCTGAGATAAATATACATGCCTCACAGATGAGCTGTTCAAGCTGTTCTAGAGTTTGAGGATTCTTACCGTAAATAATATCCGTCAGATAACCTCAGTGAAAGAAGTAGCATGGATTGAGATCCGAGGAGTATGGTGGCTAATCTATTCTGTTGCCGGTCTCTGGAATAATTTGGAGCAATGACTCTGTCACTGAAGTATTCATCAATGAAGGTGAACACTGCATCAGTACGGTGTGGTCGGGCACAATCTTACACAAACTACGAAATGTCTGGTGTATCCTTGTTGTTTCAATGAATGCATGACTCGAATTTCCTCCTTGAACAGGTAACAACTAAACTTCCTGTCACGTTTTACCAGTTGAAGTGAAAAAATTTTGAAAAATAGCTACTTCGCAGCTGTATTTCATGCTTACAAAGAATGCATCGCCATCTATTAGTCAAAATTGTAATTAATTTTTAACCACTCTATTTCGAATTCCAGACCTGCCCAGTAAATGAAAAACGTGTTTCATATTTCTATCTATAACGGTATCGGAGTTACATCGTTTCAAAGTTCGGGAGTCCTTTCTGAAACACCCGTAAAGTTTAATGAATCCCCATAACTATAACTATCATTCGGCCACCATAATGTGAATTCACGAAAAGACGTCCTTTCTTTACTGTCCACACCCATCATACCATTCAGGAATGTCCCGAAAGAAATATTGCTTTTAAATCCGAAGTAATGTAACTAATTGTACGTTTCGACCGCCTTCCAAAGCATGCATGTAATCGAGAATGGACAGGAACGACGTACCTGCAACATGACGTTAAGATGACAGCATCGCCGCAGATTCAGGCCCGTTCTTCAGAATAGCAACGTTATCCGATGAATCAGATGGGTCTGCAACCTCATCCTGCTTCATCCAGTGACCTCTGGCCCCCTTTTGAACAATGAGCGCGTTTCTCTACCTTGGTCCCTCGTCTTGCTGTTTTTACTTCCCCCTTAATAGCGACACTGCGATTTTTAGTTGGATAAGGTTTGGTTTCTCCCTTGCCGTATCCCCTCCATAGTGACCTTTCCCCTCCAGTAGACCCTTCCTTACCTTATATTTTCGAAAATTCATGCCACACCCTCAAATAACTCTTGTTTGGTTATATCGAGTTATCTGGACCTCAGTGGTAGCGACCATGATGTTTTCAATTTCAGTGCCTAAAAACGCCCTTGGTCTTGAACTATGTCTAGCATTTTTATAATACTTTACCCGATTTCTTAATGATTTCATTCTTGACTCATAGTCAACCCAATGCAGTTCATCTCCTTCCAGCTCAATTCTTTTATTCATAAGCGTTGGCAGGTATCCCTCAATAAGCTTTTCTTCGCATATTTCAGTACCCATTGTTACTTTTTCAATTCAATGAATGTAGAATGCATTAGTAATTAAAATATACACTGCTGTTTGTAAAAAATGCAACACCATGAAGGAATCATACCAATGAAATTAAATTTGCAGCAAATATCAATAATAGTATGTTATGCAAAGTAGTAAAGTTTCAGAGCGTATAAATAGATGGCTGTAACGGGACGTTGAAAATAGTGCATGGTTATTTTTTAGTGGAGAACGTTTAGCGAGACCTAAGTTTGCCTCCACGACGAAATAGGGTAAAATTTGAACAACTTACGGAGTTTAAACCCAGGAGAATCATCGGCCTTCGTGAAGGAGGATTTTCCTATCGCGCAATAGCAGCTCGTGTGCAGCGGAACAGTTCCACAGTGATGCGAGTTTGGAAGGAGTGGACAGACGAGCACCGGACAACTCGAAAACCTGGGAGTGGACGAAGGAAGGTGACGTCAGCGCGCGATGATAGACACCTGGTCCACATAGCGGTGAATGACCGTACAGCTTCCTTTAAGCAATTGGCAGCTCTTTGGTCTACTGCTACAGGTGTACTAATGTCAGCTTCGTCAATTCAACGACGTCTGCTGCACCGTGGACTGCGTGCAAGGATTCCTTTATACAGGATCCCCTCACGCCCAACTATCGACGGCTGCGTTTGCAATGGGCTCATGAGCACAGAGTCTGGCAGGCTGAATGGCAACGAGTTGTATTTTCTGTCGAATCCCGCTTCAATTTGTGGAACCATGATGGCCGCTTTCGTGTTAGACGCTATGGCCGTGAACTCTGCCTTCCAGATAGTGCTATCGAACGTCATAGTGGCCGAACACCTGGAGTTATGGTCTGGGGTGCGATTTCGTACCATGGACGATCTCAGCTGCTACTAATTGATGGTAATCTGAATAGCAACAGGTACGTCCGTGAAATGCTAGAGCTCGAAGTCGTTCCCTTCCTTCAAGGCATCCCTCGAGCTATCTTTCAACAAAATAATGCAAGCCCACATGTTACAAGGAATTTTCGAGACTTCTTTTCAGTCCAACACATGTAATTTCTTCCTTGACCTGCCTATTCGCCGGATATGTCGCCTACTGAGCAAGTGTGGGATTTAGTTCGTCGGATTGGTGGGATTTAGTTCGTCGGAGTGGTGGGATTTCGTTCGTCGTGATCCGCGTCCTACAGCTTCTAAAGACGAACTTTGGGTGCGCATAGAAATAATATGGAATTATCTTCCACAAGCAGACATTCAACATCTGTTTCACTCCATTCCACGTCGTATAACAGCACTTATTGCAGCGGGTGGTGGCTACACCACATACTGATTTCGTACACATAATATATTTTTTTCTTTAAAAATTTATCCATTTATTTGTACCAATACAAGCCGTTTGTGTATTAAATTTCATTTAATTCTGATGAATCCTTCATGGTGTTGCATTTTTTACAAACATCAGTATATATTCATAATTAAAATACTCATTCACTATTAAAATATCATTCATATAATTCTGAGTATAATTTTACTATTTCCAGTTTCATATACATACAAAACGGCAATTATTACTACTCGTGGAAAGACATGGAAGGACCCTTTACACGTCCTTCCTTCTCGGGGGTCCAACTACTCCCCTCCTGACAGTACTCGAATGACCGTCCAAGGACAGTCCGGCCAATGCTACTCGGGTATGTTTTGGTTCCCTCTGACCAACATTCCACAATTTCTGACCAAATGCATACACACCTTTTTCTAATGCAAGTTTCAATACGTTGCATTGATTTGTGGACGTAATTCAAAATTAGTGACTTCGAGCATTGGCCCTTTTCATGCAATAGTAAAATTGCAGTAGTCCGTAGAACAATGGAATTTTATAAGTGGGTTCTTCTGTTGACGTCAAATTATGAGTAAATACACTTTTTTTGTTAAAGGAACGTTTGAATTTCAAATAGAACAACATTATGTTTTTTACTTCAGCGTTAAAAATGGATTGAATTCAAATTTGGGAGATGCCCGAACTAATTTTTCTTAAATGTGTTACATGTGCGCCAACATCAAATGTATAATAAATAAATACACGATTAGTCTACATCCGAATCTATTTACTGTTATTTAGCGATATGGAGGTAAATTAGCGATATGGAGCGACGAGGTAAGATACACATTGGATAAACATCTTCCATGCTACCTTAAATTGACTGATACATTTTCTGTACTGAGAAGGAGTATGTATGTCTATGTTTTATCATAAGCTGTCCCATTGTGACCCGGATTGGAGACCTAATAGTATTAAATTTCAGTAGACAGTAACCTAAATTTCATTAGGCCATCCTAAAATGACAAAACTTAAATACTGCCTTCTTGACAGCCATTAAAGAATAAAAAGTTTTCACTGACATTTAAACTGGAGTTCGTCACTTAATTTTCTTTCATTCAAATGCTTTCATATTTTTTCAAAACTACTAAACTATCAGGACGACCTAAAAAGAACAAAATATAATCGCACTAAATCATAGGGAATTTTAGAAGAAGGCACCTTAAAGAAACACCCGACTAATATTCCATGATACATTTAAGGTTATATTGCTTCCCAAAACATTCAGATTTGAAACAAAGAAAGTTTAAAACCTATTTCGATGGATTTCCTTGACACATCAGGGTTAAAACAATAAAACCTATTTTGAGTTTCGTAAAGTTTATTCGAAATCTTTTCGCAATCAAAATATAAATAATATATTTATAAGTAAAATGCTGTAAACTGGAATATAAGCTGCGCATTCATTTCAATATTCGACGTTCAGAAACAAACACACGTTTTCTTTTTAAATGTGCACAAAGAAATTCTACTTTAACAAAGAGGGTTTGTTCACGTTGCATTTCGGTGTCAGTTTCCCCAAACTGCATTCTGACAATACCATCTAGTCTTTATTTTAGTCAAACCTTTCTGCTCAATGTTTTTCGGATTTAAAATCTATTACTTCTCTCTCCAAAAGTGGCATTTAGTGAGATTTAAAGCGGATGTAATTTATTTCTTTCTTTTCAACAATATTTTTCCTCCTGTCCCATCGGAAGGCAGCAGTATTGCCTTGGGGCAACGAAATCCTTCTGAAACAACTACAGCCAAACAGAACGAAAGAAGTCAAAGAACAACAAGCAATGCGCTTTGTCGTCAATCTGAAGGAGCAATAAAATGTTCTCGAATCATTTATTCAGCCTGTTCGGTATAAGTTTGGACAGTAAAATGTGTTCGGCATAGAGATTCCTATTCCCCTGTTAGTGCTGTTTCCGACGCCACTTTATGTTCTGTGCGCTTCGGCGGAAGTAAAAAACGAACCCGACTGAGACCGGCTCCACGCATTGTTGTTCAAATTTTCGCAATTTCCTAATTGCTCCGAAGAAAAATATTCTCTTGAAGAAGTTTTATGTCCTTTCTTTTTTCCGTCAAGTGGATTTGGGCAATTTTGGTTGATGCACAATGATCGTTCCTTTTCATCTCAAGTGGTTTCTGTTAATTTTGGTGCTGGAACTCCCAGCGGATGCTCTGTACCTATGAGCTGGAAAATGCTTTTTTTTTAAATTAATTACCTTACCTTCAAAAAAATTAGCATTTTCTAAGTGAAAATATTTTAATAATACACTAAATTAATCCTTCGAGACTAGCTAGTTTTCTCAGAGTAGTGCTGTATTGATTTTCACTTGCAGCACTCATGCCAAAATAACCACATTTATTGATTGGAATACCTCTAGCAAAGCTCAAAACTACTCCATACATACTCCGTCTCAATACAGAAAATGTATCAGTCAATTTAATATATATATATATATATATATATATACATATTTGTGTGTGTACGTGCTGAAGATGCAAGCATAGCATTGAAAGCAATATAATTTAAAGAATAAAATGTAATTTATATTAAATACTAGCAAAATACCCGACCTTACTCGGTTTGAATTGGTTTACTCTAGATTGAAGAGATAATCAAAATATATAATGACTTACGTTTTTTGTAGAATAAAAATTTATTTTAACATCTTTCACCATCTTTATATTTTCTACAACTTACTTTGGACACAAATCCTACACTTGCATATCCATTCATGTAATACATTTCACATACATCGCACAATTGCTGAATGACAAAGCTACAAAATGACGAAAGGTGATACTAAGGTTACTACTATAAAAGACGATTTATAGGAAGATTTGGAATTCCCTTTCTTAAGTTCTTTTCATGTTCAACTCAATTAATTAAAATTACGATTTACGGCGAGTGCTCTCGCACTCATAGTTAACAAAACAATATTTTTTTACTTGTGGCACTCTTGCCTCCGGTATGCGACATTGTGAAATTTTGCAATCTTCTCCTGTCATTATTACTACGAATTTTTTAATGTTGGAAAAAGTTCCAGTTTGGATTAATAAACATTATTATTCTTTCAATAACGGCATTATTCTTTAAAAAACGGCATTATTCTTTAAATAACGGCATTATTCTTTAAATAACGGCATTATTCTTTAAATAATGGCATAACTACACTTAAAATTTACTGAAAATTTATACTGACTTACCTAACTTTTTTAAGTCTAATACTTTGTGGTGCTAATGCGTGTGATGAGAAGGAAAACACATTTATTAAAATAATAAATATTTAAAACAGGAAACAGCAAAGTAAAACAAAATAAAAGATGTCGCAAAAAATTGTTCTAAAGATATTAATTTGTGATTCAATTTATCTCTTGATCTCGCACAGTTGCCACAACTTACAACTAAAAGTGTACAAAATTTAGAATTGTGAAATTAATTCAGAGCGAAAGAAACAGAAAAAATATCAATGCATGCGCAATCTTGTTCATTCTCGTTTCATTGAAAAATATCGTCTGTCCCAAATATTCGGAAATCGTTTTCATTGCGCAAAGAATAAAAATAAGACTCGAAATAAATGAAGTATCAGAGCTAAAATTCCATAAAAAAAAATATAATTTTTTGAAGAATAATTACTTTTTCAGCAGTACTGGTAAAGCAATCGAAGTAATCGTTATATTCAATAGACATTCCAATTTTTCCAAAACTACCAAATTATGGTTGATTTAAGTATACTTACTCAGGTGTTTTAGCATGAAACTCAACTAAATATAACAATAAAGAAATGTTTAATATTGCATTCACTAAACTAATAGATAGTGTATAAAATAAAATACGATGCAATCAAATATCTGGAATACAATTCATGTGATGTCTACACAAACACACAAACACAAAATCGAGCATAGAACAGAAAGACGGACTGACAGACTTTCGCAACCAATGCCACTCACTAAATGAAGATAAGTACTCACTGTATGCAAATTTCCATGAAAATATCTTAAACCGCGTGGACGTGTATAGGGCACAACATACAGACAGACAGACAGATACCAAACGAGAAAAAGGCGAATTCGGCATCAGAAGGGTCCAAAACGGATAGAAAACTTGAAATGGGTCGAAAATATTGAATGTACAAACAAACACTCCATTATTATTTATATAGATAAAAAAGAAAAATAGTAAATTATAAAACATTATATTTTCAAGAACAAAATGTAATTTAAATGTAATAAATTTTTTAAGATAGTTTCGAAAATGAATGTTTACGTGGATCAGGTCGTCATCAGGGAGGTGGGTGACCCAGACAACACACAATGTTTTTTTTTTTTTTTTTTGGGGGGGGGGTATGAGCAGCAATACGCTAAAAAAATTACTCACACACTCCCCCACACACCATTGAAAAACGCAAACCCACAAAACAGTACAATTTTAAACAATAAAAATTAATAAGAAAAAGTACATTTTTAAACCAAAACATTGGAATTAGAATACGAATACGAAACTTAGCCCGCAGCGACAGCTGGGAGACCTGTGACAGCCCGATGATCGAAATCTTGTGTTACAATTTATATCGTCCAACAAAACTTCTTTATTAAGGGCACAGTTAAATTTGCCGCTTTGAAAATAATCAAAGAAAAAATGATGTGTTCGTATACAAAAAAGAATATTGTCCGAGTTTAGATGTTAAGAGCCGAGTGTTCCTATTTCTATTTTAGAAAAGTCAAATACAAAAACAGATTGTGCCCACATCTTAAGCTATAATTTTAAAATAACATAACTGCAATTTAATAGACTTGAATGGTAACTAATATGCCCGCGCGCTATTGAAGTAGAAAGGAATTAGAATTAATCATCGGTTGTATAATTGTCGATATCATAAAATCTTTCAAGAATAAATCAAGATAAGAAAAGGTTATTTGAAGGGTATATGTGTGATTTGAAATGTATAATACAAATTTATTTTTAACTGTCGCCTCTACAACGGAAATTTAAATTAAACCGCTTTTTGAGCTATTTTAGTCGATTTTGCAGTGCTTGTTTATGAGCATGAAACTCTGATAAAGAAATATATCTTCTATATAATATAACACTCGTGTCTTCTTCTTCTTTCTTCTACGCAAGCATGCAGCCCTTGATTCAATTTCTACGGTTCCTTTTCCATTCGTTATAAACATTGTTAAGGTGTCGTTAGGTGAACGATACAAGTTCACATCAGCGTTTTTGGATGACTCTTGCCAATTCCCTTTCGATGCAGTTGATCTTTTTAGCTAGGACATCTTCCTAGTTACTAGATCTAATCTCCTTTCATATCATATATATGGCATCAAACATATTCTGTAGGAATAGAAGGTAAGACGCGTGATAAAATCGACGTTATGACCTATTAATATGAGAAATGTAATCCCAATAAAGTACCATAAAGTTGCGTACTAGCTTAACAAAAGCAATGTGCCAAATATATTTATTTATTACGGGTTAATTTGTTAATTGTGTATTCAAAGTATCAAAAGTTTTCATTTTTTTTTATTAACTTGAATGATTTTCAGGATAATGAGAACTGGAACTAAATTTGACAGCTCAAAATATGCAGTGACAGATATTGTAAAATAATTTGAATTCATATATCATTCTCAAAAACACTATAGGATTATATTTAATCTAGATAATCGTATTAAGGATAAAAATTTTGAATTGGGAATCGACTTGTAGATCCATGCCTAGTTAAAGGACACAGCTGGACATCGAGCTTTTAGATATTGATGGTCACTTCTAGAAAAAAACATAGTCGTGATATATCTACAGGTCTGAGTTAGTAAGGGAAAGACAGCCTGAAAAGAATTTACAGTAAACGCTTGGAGGGGATTCAAATGTGGAGTTTAAAAAGTAGCGTGACAAAAAGGAAACGAAAGGGAAAATTAATGTGCTACTTAGTAAACTATGATGAAATAAAGTAAAGAATTTTAGGAATGACATAAGAGAGAGTAGTTCATTTAAATCTACTGTCTGCTTTTCACTGAGAGAATACTGAAATTGGTAACAAAATGCGAATCCCGTGTAAGGAGTAATTGAGTTAAATGTCACCTACACACACACATTAGGGCCCAGGTTCGAATCTCGGTTTTAAAACTCCACATTAAAACAATTTCTGTTCTAATCTGACAAAATTTTACAGTTTTTTAAATTATTTTAAACAGTATTACTGTTTGGTATGGCATACTGGAAACGTAAACAAAAATAAATCTTCATCTTCAAACCTCACCCTAATCAAAGTTATAATGAACCAGTATTTTTCGAATATCATAGACGGTGTTAGTTTTCTAGTGGTGGATTTCCAGATTTGGGTTCGTACAATTTCCTACCATTATACAGTCAGTATATATTAGTGCCAATACTACTATATCTCATGAATTTTATTACTTTGAACTTCCATCTGTGTGAAATATAATATTGGGCAAAAATATAAAATGTGTTGTCCTATCATAGGGGAAATAGGGATTTTTTAAAACTATTTTTGGTGTGCTCAATTCAAATATGACTGAAACAAATCTTCAAATACAACCTTTTTTTGTGTATAAATAATTGTTAGAGTTTCAAATATGTAATATTAACAGTACAATGTAATATTAACTTTTAACAATTATATTATCTTTTAAGTGTACTTAAATGTCATGTTATTCAATTCCAAGTTGAATTTGAGCTTAAAAGTTGTAATTAATCACAACGTTTATTTTTCTTGCTAGCTATAGAATTACAATGCTAAAAACTTACCTTTCTATGCTTTAATCATTCATTTTAGCATAGGTTTAAACTTAAAAAGTTTAAATCTAACAGTCAAGTGAATGTCATATAGTAAAGTACCAGTAAAATTAAAAAGGAAGTACGAATAGAACGCTTTATTTTACACCATGAATTGACCATGTTGAACAAGAATATTTGAAACATCTATTTTCATATTTTTTATTGTATTTCTTGGGAGAGTCGTAATTCAAATCAAGGATAAATTTCGTTGATACTACAAGAACAACATTTTTATATTGACATGAGATATCTCCTTAAGAAATAAGTTTCCTTAACTGATGAATAAAGCATTAAGAAAATTTTTCTGAAACATATAGAACCCTCTGATGAATATTTTTCTTTCACTCCTTTTCATCACGTGTGATTTCCATCAAAGATGTTACGTGAATATTTTCTCAAAATCTACGGAAACAAAATGTGGATTTCAGTTGCATTCATCATCAAAATAGAGAACAAAGAAATATTGTTGAAAATGAATGGACGTCCTATTTCGTAATTCAAATTCCATGATTAATTTTCAAAACAAGCGTCTTAAACTTTCTAAGAGAAAGTAGTTCGAGTCGCGCGTAAGACCTTTGTTAGAATTTATAAGAGCAAAACTGCATTTCTTTGCCTTACGGATGGGGCTAGATTTTAAAATTAAGTCATTGTTCTTCACTTCCCCTCATTACATAGTTATCGGAGATACTTAATTTCCATTTGCGAAATAATCTAAGGAATAATTTTTCTCAGAAATGTTTATACTTTGGAAAACAAAAATAAAACCTGCATTGTTATCCTAGCATATTTAACGAAAAATGTTATTACTTACATATTTATTATTGAATCATTGTTACAAAGCCTTTGTAAATACAGATATGCGTAGGAAATGAATTTTGAGGTAAACACAACTTAAAAATTACTCAGAAAAGTTATTGGTCGAATCATATGGTATTGGACCAGTCTATTCTGCCAATTAGGTGATAGTTTAGAACGTAAAAAAATTGTAACAATTTTCGTCTTGAACGTGTATTCTGATTCAAATTTTATACTATGCCGTAAATGATAGCAGTTGGCTGGGAAAGTCAGGTGAGGCAAGGTTTTAGCGTCTGACAGCTATCTCCTTAAGAGCTGTCACGCCTTTTCAAAAATTGACTGCGCTCTCGTCGGAGCCACACTATATATAAGATAATTAGAACCCTAACAAAAAGGTCAAATAATGCAAACATCCAAGTGAAAAATTACTAACTCTGCTGGATACCACAAGATATTGAACATAGATTTATCGTTATTTGTAGACGCCATTATGTTATAGATATCATATAATAGTGATAAATCTGAAGCATTGAAAACCATGGTTTGTTTATAGAACTTTTATATTTTAACGTTCAAAGTTTTTGTGATTTATTACACCTCAATTTAAAAAAGACATATTTATTGTTGTGAAAAGGGATTATTTTGTTCATTTGAGTAACTTCCAAGCGAAAGAAGACTTAACAAGAACATGCTTTCACCACACGATAAATTATCATTTGTTTTGCTAATTCGTTTTTTTATGACACTAACCATCTAAATTAAGTTTATTTTTACCTAACTATAAAATAAAAGTAATGTAAAGTTCAATTTGTTTTTGAAGAATTTTTTCAGAATTACTCAAAAATTTTTTTCTTGGAGTGTACTTTTATTAAATAAATTGAAGTATTAACATGATTCTATATTATATTCTGCATTAAAATGAAAAATTATAATACAGTCTACGTTTAGACCATATATAAATATAAATGTATGTATATATATATATATATATATATATATATATATATATATATATATATATATATATATATATATATATATATATATATATATATATATATATATATATATATATATATATAATTAAAATACATAAAAATATATAAAATACAACCTGAGACGAGACACATCAATGTACCGTGACTTTTGTGAAAATGAAAGACAATTTCTCAGTTAGGGAAAAGCCAATAGAAAAACTAATGAAATCGAAGAAAAAATTATAAGAACCAATGAAATCAAAGAAAAAATTAATAAGAACCAATGAAATCAAAGAAACAATTAATACGAACCAATGAAATCACAGAAAAAATTAATACAACCAATGAAATCAAATAATAGTTAAAATTAAATAAACCAACCGAATCAAAGAAAAAATTTGAAAGGAACCAATTAAAGTTTAACGGATATTGAAAGACTTTCAAAGGTCCGGTGCACACATCCGATTTTTCAACGTGCGGTGCCACTGCGGCACCGATGTCCAACTATGCACACAAAACCATGAAATGTCGCACGAACTCATTTCGCGCCATTTGCAATAAATATTCTATCGAAGAAAACGTTTTTATTTCGCTTAGTTGGTGTAAAAAAGGTATATTTTGAAACAAAGTAGACGTTACTGTATACAACCATTTATTAACTATTATTTATATTCCATTTGTTCATGGAAAAAAGGTACTTCATAACGGAGACTCATGTGCGGCGACCGTGGAGAACTAGGGTACAAATTGAACGCAAGTTGGACGTGCGTCGCCCCAGTTGTGTGCGTGTACGGCTCCATTGGATTTACTGTATATCAGACCGCACTTGCGTTGGGGAAGCGGCGCCGCACGTTGAAAAACCGGATATGTGCACAGGGCCTAAACTATGCAAATTTAAACTTTCTGTTTGCCGAGGTTGCCATAATAAAGATAATACAGATGGGTTGCCCTAACCTGAATTTAATCGCTACTGAAAGTCCACCAAAAAAGTCCTAAGTCCTTTTACCGGGCTAAACTTAAACTGTAGATATACCAAAATTATTATTGCATCACAATTTTTTTAGCGTGACAGAAACTGAACTAAAATGATCATTTCTTAAGAGTTCCCCAGAAGACTTTATTAATATTACTTTTATGTACTATCGAAAATCTCACAACACAAAACAAGTAAATTCAAAATAAATAAACTTTTTGTTGACATTGATTATCATAATGGAAGAAACGTTGATTCCTTTTGTGATTAGCTTTCTACTGTATTAAGAGTAATTATGAATAAATTTTGAAGAAGAACGAGAGGGCATATGCATATTGAAGCAAACAAATGCCTTAATATGCATTTGCAATAGAATAAATAAGGATTTACAGTATACACTTTTGCTCTGATTAAAACTTAAAAGCTAAAAAAATATCTGAATTAGTAAATACTATTTTAAATCTATGAAACGTGGATTTTTAATTATTTTTCCCTCCTTGCTAATAAATCATTATATCCACGAAACCATTTAACTTAAAACTAAGAGCTTTATTCCTCCTTCATATAGAGTTACGACCATATAAAAAAGTACGCATTCATTATTTATTATATATTTGACTTCTATTACAAATAAATTCGTTTCTAACACAGTTTATACAATTTATTAACTTGAATATCATTTTCAAGATAAATGTAAAGCTATTCAAAATTACAACCACGTTTTACTACAATATATAAAACACTGATGCGTGGAGAAATATATTCATTTTTCTGAATGTCCAAACAGGAAAGCATGTAGGATTAAATAAATTCTGCAGGTATTTAGAATTGAAACTAACTTAAGAGGTTCGTAGTCCTTTGCACAATCCACACAATCAATCGAAAAATAGGTTTGCTTTAAGCTTTTAGTTTAAAAATTAAACTATGTCAAAATCTAGATAAGATACTAGTTTTTCAATTACTATAATTTTGGATGTAATTACATTGGAAACATTATAATGCATCTAGTTTCTTAGCTATTAGTGGATCTGCTACTACTACGTTTTTCTCAGATTGAGATTTGCTGACATCCTTCTGACTTCGAACTGTTCCGGTCACATTAAGGGTTTCTCCATTTTTTTAAGTAATTAAAGGGATAATTCTTGTAATCATGTGTATATATCTAAGTGTAAATAATATATCCACCATGCTTTCTATGCCTTTGAAATTTTTGTTTAAGATGCTGCTTAGCTTATACTTTTTTGCAAAATTGTAAGTGCTTTTGTACAAAATTTACTAATTATGACTGGTTTATAATATTCTCCAAATTAGTTAATTTGATTTATATCTATAAATCTATTATGTAACTAAAAATAATAACAATAAATGAAAAAATTTATGTTCATGGGACCTATCAGTTACAAAATATTTTTACCCTAAGTTATGTAACAGAATCCACTAATTTTTTTTATTCGCACACCTAACTACGTTAATAAAAATTTTAAACAATAACCAAATCCAGTCTGTGCAAATTGTATAACAATCGGATCATACCATCAAAATTTCGTTTTGAAAGTGCCCTGTCCTTTTCCAAAGCATTACAAAGACATATTATGCTCGTATAATGATATTTGCTCTTCCTTAAGTTATGATTGAGACTGTTTAATACTTAGCATCAATTTTTAAAATTCAGTGTCAGCTAAATGTTTTTTTTTACCTAGCCAGGAAATTTTGACGGCTTCTGTAATAAACACATTATATATTAGTACATTTTTTCCACCTGCTTCAAACATACTTGCTTTATCAGCAGAGTATTTTAAATTATCCTGACCTCACCATTTTTAACATTAATATTATTTTCAAAAAGATAAATACGGGCTAAGTAAAAGTCCCCTCATTATTTAATGTTGAGCTAAATAATTTTTATTATACACACAGATTTGTGTTTTGATTTGAGGCACTTCAGAATATATCCAACGAAGGTTTTCCACAACAGTGATTCTCAACCTGTACTACCATGTTTTCTTATTGCTCATAATGAACTTTCATTTGAATTAGTCCATTATGAAAATGAAGAATATCATCATGCTATCGTCACCACGACGTGACAAATAAGAAAATAGAAAGGCATATGACATAACGGTGCAAAGAAATACAAAAAGATGTATATACGTCACTGCGACTCTATGAAATAGGAGGGTGTCTAACATTCGCAATGATGGATTGTGAGTTGAGTAGACTTGGTGGTATTAATTAAAGCATTAATTATGAAGATGTGTTTCATTGGGGCTTGAGCCGACAAGAGGAGAAGACGTGGAATATCTCGGGGGTACGTACACAGATCTTGTGAACGCCGAGAGTGCATAATCTGTCATACAAGTGCCCATCAATGAACCAATACGTTTAAGCAGTAACTCTCGGATCCCATAGCAATATCGTAGGAATATTGTACATAGAATGAACTGCATCTCAGGACCCAAATGCCTGAAATCAAAAGTCTGTAAATATAACTCTCCTAAGGATTTCCCGTCAGTTTACCTTTGACCTCTCACGACATTTCTCAATCCACTTCTAAGATATTCCGACTTTGTACTTCATAACATATAACATGGACTGTTGTCCTACTGCTTTAACCTTTAACTGCTGTCATCGATCTCACAGACCCCGAATAATTTTTGACAGGTCGTTTCCACTCCTGAAAGTGAATATTGGATCCTGTCCTATTAAGTACCTTCCTACTACGTCCAACAGAAGCAACATTCCAATACTGTTTTGGCTGCCCCAACTATTTTGTGTTTTACACTATGTGTATTTGTGTTTTACACTATGTGTATTTGTGTTTTACACTATGTGTATTTGTGTTTTACACTATGTGTATTTGTGTTTTACACTTTGTGTATTTGTGTTTTACACTATGTGTATTTGTGTTTTACACTATGTGTATTTGTGTTTTACACTATGTGTATTTGTGTTTTACACTTTGTGTATTTGTGTTTTACACTATGTGTATTTGTGTTTTACACTATGTGTATTTGTGTTTTACACTATGTGTATTTGTGTTTTACACTATGTGTATTTGTGTTTTACACTTTGTGTATTTGTGTTTTACACTATGTGTATTTGTGTTTTACACTATGTGTATTTGTGTTTTACACTATGTGTATTTGTGTTTTACACTTTGTGTATTTGTGTTTTACACTATGTGTATTTGTGTTTTACACTATGTGTATTTGTGTTTTACACTATGTGTATTTGTGTTTTACACTATGTGTATTTGTGTTTTACACTTTGTGTATTTGTGTTTTACACTATGTGTATTTGTGTTTTACACTATGCGTATTTGTGTTTTACACTATGTGTATTTGTTTGTATACACTATGTGTATGTGTATTACACTATGTGTGTTGTTGAACCTTGTTTTATTTGTCCAGTTAATCTAAATTGCTACATTAGAGAACGTTTTGGTTGCAGACAATCTACGATCCAGTTGTTGAGCTTTCTTGAAATGTACTTTAACTTCAGGGAAGGTTAGCTCAAATGCAGGGCCTAGCGCTTCTATTGCAGTCTCTTGCAGGAACCTCTTCTTTTCTAAACGCTTAAAACTCAAAGACGAAGAAACAACAAAAAGGTCGTCCTGAACAAAAAATAGAAATTTTGATAGGGACACCGATGAAAAAAAACTTGGAAGTACATGAAGGACATTGACTTAAACTAACACAAAAACAATACTAGTTAAAAAGGAGTAAAAATTTTTATACTTAACGTATGATAGATTATGTCTTATATACTATGTTTATAAAAAAAGAGTGTTCCCTCCAAAAAAACATTTGTCAGCTTAACGGACCCTTACATTTCATCAGAATAGAGTTTGGATGAAATACTATCTGTGATGATGAGTTAGCTGATAGTGCTCTCTGTAAAAGATGATAGTGTTAGTTAAATGAAGAAAGTTAAGTATTCTCTTGAAAAAACAAACTTTTATCTCTTTGAGTCTCTTGTTCAAAATAGGCTAGAAAATAAACCAGTGGGGTAAACAGGGCATAAATTCGTATTTGTGATTTCTGCAAAATGTAATATGATGAAGCCTAATTGCATATAAATTTGTGCAATTGATAATGAAACTTTGAATCATGAGATGCATTACCCGCCATATTGAGCACAATTACACACCTTTGTACAGTAGAACCCATTGTGATTTCCTTACATGTTTCTTTTTCAATTACTTAAAAAATGTTTATTCGTGTTACCTTGCATAACACGTGACCTTGCATAACATGTGATCTTACATAACTTGTAGCCTTGCATAGCATGTGACCTTGGGTATCACATATATTTATAGGCTAACTTCACTGTACAATTGGTAAAATAATTTTATTCTAAGCATTATGCACTTCACAAACATTATCCCTCAGGTCAATGGCATTACCGTGCTTCACCCAAACCTAATGCTATGAAATGCATTTTTAGCATTTGCAAAAATATCAACTAAAAGTTTTTCATGAATTTTGTCGAGCAAATTATCTTTCAATTGCTTTAAAAATGACTACTTTTGTGATTAAGACAAGAGATTACTTTTTGAAGTTTGTGAGAAATTTTCTGTTGAGCTTTACACTGCGGGAGATGCAAAATTTTTACCACTGAAAATTTAGTTTACACCAGCTGCATGGTATAGATCTGTATACGGTGGATGTTATCCCCTTTTAAGCGACTGCTGGTATCGATCACTATTTACGAGCTGTCAGCGACTGACTTTCTAGAGGATCCCTCATTTTGTTCGGTACCCTACCCTGTCATCCGTGAGGTGTGAACGCTTTGTGGGAAGGTAGTAAGTCGCTTCGGTGATATTTCTCTAGCGCCAAACGATACGCCACACAATACTATGAAAGGAAAGCGTCAGTCGTAAATGTCACTTAAGGCTCTATGGCTCAAGTTAGATAATTAGGTAAGGGGGGGGGGTCGGGCATGCAAACGAAAGAGTCTCTCTGTGAGACGATTGAAAAGATCTAAGCACCGCAGCGTAAAGTCAGATTTTCTGACCTGGCAGAACATTTGATGAAAGATAAAATAAAGCTGTATCGAACAGTATCCCGAAAAGTATCTGTTAACAATGTATCTAAATAAGCATCCTCTCTCTAATCCAGGCTTTGTGAACAAACGCCGTAATGTTTATTTGTTTAAATAATCTATATAAATAAGAATGGAGTGTTTGTTTGTACATTCAATATTTTCGACCCATTTCAAGTTTTCTATCCGTTTTCGAACCTTCTGATGCCGAATCCGCCTTTTTCTCGTTTGGTGTCTGTCTGTCTGTCCGTCTGTCTGTCTGTCTGTCTGTATGTTGTGCCCTATACACGTCCACGCGGTTTAAGATATTTTCATGGAAATTTGCATACAGTGAGTACTTATCTTCATTTAGAGATAGGAATTGGTTGCGAAAGTCTGTCTGTCCGTCTTTCTGTTCTATGCTCGATTTTGTGTTTGTGTAGGCATCACATGAATTGTATTTGAGATATTGGATTACAGTGTATTTTATTTTATACATTATTTATTAGTGTAGTGAATACACTATTAAACATTTCTTTATTGTTATATTTAGATGAGTTTCATGCTAAAACACCTGAGTAAGTATACTTAAATCAACCATAATTTGGTAGTTTTGGAAAAATTGGAATGTCTATTGAATATTACGATTACTTCGATTGCTTTACCAGTACTGCTGAAAAAGTAATTATTCTTCAAAAAATTATATTTTTTAATGGAATTTCAGCTCTGATACTTCATTTATTTCGAGTCTTATTTTTGTTCTTTGCGCAATGAAAACGATTTCGGAATATTTGAGACAGACGATATTTTTCAACGATACGAGAGTGAATAAGATCGCGTGAGCAGTGATATGTCGGTTTCTTTCGCTTTGAATTAATTTCACTTTTCTAAATTTTGTGCACTTTTAGTTGTAAATTGTGGCAACTGTGCGAGATCAAGAGATAAAAATGAATCACAAATTAATATCGTTAGAACAATTTTTCTGACATCTTTTATTTTGTTCTATTTCATTATTTTCTGTTTTAAATATTTATTATTTTAATAAATGTGTTTTCCTTCTCATCACACGCAACAGCACCATAAAGTATTAGACTTAAAAATGTTAGGTAAGTCAGTATAAATTTTCAGTAAATTTTAAGTGTAGTTATGCCATTATTGAAATAATAATGCCGTTATTTAAAGAATAATGCCGTTATTGAAAGAATAAAAATGTTTAAAAATCCAAACTAGAACTTTTTCCAACATTAAAAAATTCTTTGTAATAATGACAGGAGAAGATTGCAAAATTTCACAATGTTGCATACCGGAGGCAAGAGTGCCACAAGTAAACAAATATTGTTTTGTTGACTATGAGTGCGAGAGCACTCGCAGGAAATCGTAATTTTAATTAATTGAGTTGCACATGAAAAGAACTTAAGAAAGGGAATTCCAAATCTTCCTATAAATCGTCTTTTATAGTAGTAACCTTAGTATCACCTTTCGTCTTTTTGTAGCTTTGTCATACAGCAATTGTGCGATGTATGTGAAATGTATTACATGAATGGATATGCATGTGTGGGATTTGTGTCCAAAGTAAGTTGTAGAAAATATAAAGATGGCGAAAGGTGTTAAAATAAATTTTTATTCTACAAAAAACGTAAGTCATTATATATTTTGATTAGGAACCAAATTTCTGATCATAAAAAGGACCATAAGGATTCAATTTAAAACTGTATGTGTGTTGGAGAAAGGGGAATTTTTAACAAGACTTAGTTGATTTTGGAATAATATCACACTAAGTAATTTTGAAAAATTGAAATTTTATGTCTTATGAGAAAGAAAGTCAAGGTTGCTTACACTATTTATTGAAGCTGTTCTTACGCAACTTATATGCATGTGAATCGTTCGTTGAAAGTGTATTTCTTTTTGTAAAAGGGCTGTAAAATCAACCTTCTGTTTATTAAAAAATTGTTATCGATTGGGTTTGATTTGTCTACTCTGATGACATGTATTTCAAACAAAATCTCTGTTATTCCACATGTCACTGAATGGAATTTTCAGGAAAAGGGCATTTGCTTCATATTAAATTAGTAACGAATGCTGTAACAATTTAATTTACTATCTTCTCATATTGATGATGAAATTCGAAAATATCGCTTACTAGATGAAAGAATGGCACAATGAAAACATATTCATAGAAAAAGTAAGTGCAAGACAATCCACCGAAAATTCGTCATTTTTACTGAAATTGAATGCATGGGAATATTCTTAGTCACTCTAAAACTTAAAATCAACTTCAGCAGAAGTGTGACGAATATGAAATGGATAATATCGTTGGATACAGCATATATGCATATTTCTGTCCGAAGTAAATTGTAAAAGCGACGGAGAAGTTAAATTGGTATTAAATTTTTTCCCCTTACACTTAAATGATGCTAACATTCTTTTATGAAAAAGAATTGATGATGACTTTTCAATCAACATATTATTAATTCAACCCGAGCAAAGCCGGATATTTCTGCTAGTATAGGAATAAAACAATGTCATTAAAATAAATGTACTAAAATTTTACGATGAAATCATTCCACTATGTGAACAAAGATCAATATTATCAATGACAATCCATACGCACAAATACATGTATAGGAACCTATATTATTAATAGAACTAGCAAATATGTCCAGTTTTATAGCTTTCTAAATGTCATTCGTGGTTTAATCTTACTTATCTCAAGAGTCTTCCTCAGACAAACTCTTATAAGCTCTCATGTCTCGTAGACTTAAGTCCATCTGCCGTGGCGAAGAAGGCACTTCTTTGTGGGCAATATTCCTTTCAGATCGGATTTCCATGGGATTAATCCTAAACCTGTAAGCTAGGGAAAGAGCTCTTACAAGTAAATTCCAAAAAAAGGACATCGGAGAAAGAAGAACTGTAAGACACAAAAAGAAATTCCTGAACACGACCGTAGCATTCCAATAATGACGATAAGATCTTTCCAATTTATTTTTAATCCCTTTCTTAACGTTTCATGTAATTGGTTATGAAAGGATCAAGTGAGTCTGCTTTCATAAAACATCCGTTATGAAACATTCATACACACAGGGAAAGATTTTCATTTCACTTTACTGAACCAACAATTTCAAAAACTAGCAATATGAATATGATTCATGTGATTTAAAGTATTGTGTATATTTATATTCTTCAAGTTCAATAAATTTTAGATTATATTAATTTTTAAAAATTTTTGAACCTTCTAAACTTGGAATGTACTTTGTTTTTATTTGCCATCTACAAGTTTTAAATCTCTTCATACAGGAGTGTTCGGCAGGCTTTTGTTTGTTCGAGCTAATTTCGAGAACCATGCAATAGATTTCTATACTGTTTTCATAATTCAATAGACCCTTTATTAAAAAGAGCTTATGACGCATCAGTCATTACTTTATACTAAAACGGAGTTCTACAGTGGCGATTCTAGTGAATCAAGTCAAAAAATAAACTCATGTCACGCCACTTTCTTGACATCGACTCAGGAAGGCCCAAACAGCATTGCGTCTTTGTAACAATATACACAACGCTCACCCAGAGTAATATCGTGTGTTGGTGTGTAATACATTCCTAAAATTTTCTACATTAATCAAAATTTAAATATTGCACTAACATAAGACGCAAAGAGAATATAGACACAGTTAATAGGGTTGGAGTTGGCTGAAATGGGGATTCCTTTCCCAGCCACAACTTTACGTGGCCCTTTCGAGAGACACGTCAAAAGAAATATTTTCTTGCTGATGTCAGAAGAAAAAACGAAAGGAAATCTTATGTCCACCGTTTAAAACTCTTGCACCGTAAATTCAAGATTATTTATCGTAGTAAATTGCAAAGATAATTGACCGGATAATATTTTTTGAACTCCATTTAGGGCATTTTTAAAGCTTCTACCGTTTGTGTTGGACGAAATATGTACGCTTCCTTTTTCATTCATATTATCCATTTCGCATACATCACACTATAATAATAGACTAAGCTACAATAGATGATTACTAGATACAAGCCTTTTTTGAGTATTGGAGTGATTATGAATGCTGTTGAGGTTTATTTCCGATAAAATAGACAAACATTTTGAAAATAAATAGTCCATTTCAGGCAAAAAGGGCAAGAAAAAACCCACTATTATAAATGTGTTACTTTGCAACTTGGTGTCTGGCAACTAAAGTAATGTTGCATGTTGTAACTTAATAACGAACTATTTTGTTTGCTTGGATATCCTGGTTCAAAACTCGATCCGTCCAAATAAGGTCATGTACGTGAAGGCTAGTACATGTTAGATCTATAGTGTTCCCAAATATCCACGTAATGGGATACGTGTGCAAATTTTGATGGTAAAACTACAGTTTACGTTCTGCCCGGTGGGAACGGCCTTGATACGTTTTTTGTGTCATTTTTAGTAGCGAGTTATGGTAGGCTAAGACAATCCATATGTATTACGGTTATTTAGGTTTTTATGGTAACCTAGGCAAGCGGAAAGTTTAAATTTTCATTTGGAATACTCTACAAAGTTCTTTTAATATCCTTTAAAATTTCCTTTTATTTCATTTTAAATGCAAAAAATTATATTTTTTAAACGTTCACAAATGTGTTAAAGCTTATTGCTTTTCATTGCAACAAGAAAAATATTTTGGAAATAAAAATATTTCTTTAATAATTATTTTCACTGCGACATTATAAGTACGCTTAATAAACGAAGTCAAGTCCGTTGTAACCTGGCGGAGCGTAGACTGTAGTGCAGCGTTTTGAGAGTTAGGGGCAAGCTCAGGTGTAAATACCGTTATCTGACCGGAGTTCACAATTACGTGATGTTGTCACAGGATCTCACTTCGAGATTGATGCCGGACCGACGCCATTAGCATATTGTGTTGTTACTTATCTTGGTAAGATTTCACGGTTGTAAAGTATTCCAGTTAGGACTTCAGAAAAGGTGAAATACTTTGTCTTAGGTGACAGAAGAGTGAGATGGTTTATTTTACGAGTTGAAGCTATTTTTATAAAACTTTGCTGTGACAAACATACTTTAAAAATATTGATTTTCGTTGCTCGAATACTCAAATATAGCCTCCCGTATTTTGAAAACTGTATTCGATTAACTTTTGTCTGTATCAAATATATTTAATTTTATGACAAGCTGTTATCTTTCAAATGCGAAATGGAATTTTTAAGCAAAACATATATTTGCTTGTGTGTGTGAAAATAATGTAGACATGTATATCGTATCAATAGAATTTGTAATCCTTTCAAATGATGGTGTAATTAGGAAGTCACACATATATGGTGCAAGAGTGCTACAAGTAATACTAATATTGACAGGAAAACTGAGTGTAATAATACACTCTAAGTTTTCATTCTTCAGCAAATGAACGTTATGGACATTCACGATCTTCCCAAAACTCAAAATCGACTTCTATAATAATGATATAACAATCGCATTTAATTGCTTTGTCTTACACTGCAGTGAGCCATGCATGTTAAATAGCTTATATATATGGATAAATAAAGCATATATATTTTGCATAAGATAAACTGTAGAAGCAATACATAGACATAAACCTCGACATGGCATGGACTCAACTAGTTGGTTTAAGTCGTTAGGAGAGTCGTTCAATCATGCTGTCTTGGCATTTTCGGGGCTTTTGGTGCTATATCTTGTGCACGAATGGCTTTTTCGATTATATCCCAAATATATCCCATGGAGTTAATGTCGATTGATCTAGGTGACTGGAATCATATGGTGGAACTGTCCAGGATTCTCCTCAACCAATCGCAAACAAATTTGACCCTTTGACACTGAGCATTATTACCCTGGAACATCCCACCTTTATTGGGGCTAGTAAAGTGCATAAAGGGCTGCAAATGATCATCAAGCAGCTGAACCTAACGATTCCTTGTCGATGTGGAAGGTAATGCCTTAGGTACCCTCGATACACCAATGACACTGTGAAGCCAGTAATCTAGTTTCAACCACTTCCAAAATGCTGTGCTCCAAGCGTCGAGCCACAGCTGTCATTCCACTTGCTAACTCAGTTAATTCCCATCGGCAGCCATAATCACCTTATTAAACGTTTTACAAGACATTCGAGCATCCTAAACACAGCACCGATAACCATCTGACTATGTATATCCTCTTAAAGCACATAATGCCAGTGCCAATTATAAATCTTTCTTAGAATCCAAAGGATTTTGGAACATCAGTGTAGACAAATACACTGATACACGTGCTTTCTTACTCAGAGTAGTATTTCTCCAATATGTAATAAATAACAAAATTCTTTCAATTATCTTAGACATAAACTAGACAGCTAATATGAAAAAGCAATGCCTAGTATTCAAATTAATTACAAAATTCAAAGAAACTCTTATGTTTTTTACTACAAAAATCGTGAAAATTTTCCAAGTATCATAAGTATCAAGTAGTATTAATAATAAAACAAAAAACATTCGCCATTCAAGGAGCAAATATTTTTTAATCATATTTCTCAGAATACTTTGTTGAGGTATCGTCGAAAATACTTTAATCTGGTTGCATCACTTAATAAATAAAAAGAGGCTAATTTAATTCTGCGTAGTATTATTTTTAGATTTCTTATGAGAATCCGACTTGATAAGAACATAAACAAGATACTACGATTGTAGAATAAGTGAAGAAAACAGAGCCCTTGCTCCGTGTAAAAGAGTGCAAAATTTTGGCACTTTCCCAAAAAAAGTAAAGTAAAAATGTTTCCTTTTCGAAGCCAGATCCACAGCTCTGAAAGTTGGAAATGTAGAAGTTTTGGAGCCAGATCGGAAGAGTTCTATGAAAGAATAACATTTTTTGTGTGTTTCTTCGATTGATTTTGTCTCTGAATCGTTTGTTTTGAAAACAATCTTTCGTTAAACGTTCGCTTTTTTCACCTATAAAATAGCTAGTTTTTCTTTTGTAGCTTACCTTGGGAAAATTTCCTTTAAAGCTTTGGGAATAAAAAGCCCTTAAGATCTTGTCTCAAAGTATTACGATTACTTTGGAGTCCAAGGATTTTGGCATTCTGTTAATAGCATTACGGTTCAGAGAATATAAACAGGGTTTACATTTCTCATAGTCTAAATATACTGTCCAGCTGAGTTCCTAGCCAATTAACTAGATTATGTATTAACATTTTACTTTTACTAAACTATTGTTCAATTGAATAATTATGGTTCCTTGTATTCAATTATTTCCATTCGATATCATTGCTGAGGCTCCTTAGCAAATTACGATAAATTAGATACACCTATAATGAAGTATTCTTAGGATGAAGCTGATATATCAACCATCAACGCTTTTAAAATATCCATACACTTAAATTGAACAGCAGGAGTGGACTAAAGGGCTCATTGTATCATCCAAATACTTACTACCACAACATTGCAGTTATAAAAGGTGAGTAATGCATTAAAAATCTATATTTCTGAATAAAGTTACTTACTAGGAAATTACGGATAATGCACATTTGACTTGAGTTCTGAATGTCTTTAAGTAGAACCGTAGTGTAATTGTTTTTGAAATTCTGACACTTCGTATGCAGCTTATTAACCTTTCGACCCTCTGAAAAATAGATCCAAGTCTTAGAGGCGTTTGAGTCAATATGACTCAGCGCACGTTTTGTGTTTCTAAAACAAAACTTCACAGTTGAAATTCAATTATAAACATTGTTATCTGTCATTTGACTTATTAATGTTTTCGTTATCATATTATGCAAAACGCAACAAGTTAACGATATAAAAATTAGATAGAGCGAAAGGAAGGGCTTTATTTCATTCATTGTACCTTTAAAGTTTTAACAAGCTTCAACTTCATTAGTTTAGATGTTTTATGTATTTTTGAAAAAAGCAATGATATTCTATAAAGAACAAAATATACGAACATATTTTTGACAGCGAAAAAAGTGTATCTTAAATCTGATTTTCGTTCTTCAAGGGTTCCATTCTGGGCATTTTTGCTTATTTCTGTCTTTACCGATATCGCTACAAAAATGTAAATTTTTAAACATGGTTTATGTGGTTGTATTGTTTGACAGATAGGATCAAGTAATGGGAATACACACAAATATAAGTTTTTAATGACTCATAATAGATACTATATTCATCTAGAAAGAAATCTAACTCGCTCTGATACAACTAGTAGATTGCTAGCTCACTGAACAAACGAACTGAGCTACAACTGTCCTGATTGATATGCTGGATTCAGGTTGTTCACATGTAGTAATGTACAATTTAAGAATTTTGGTCCCCAGGAGAAATTGCTTAGTAATGCATGAATGAAAAAGATTTCTTTATTAACATTTGTTTTACATCGAAACATAATAGAAAAGTGACGTCACGTTTTCTTAAAATCCATGTTCTATGGTATGTCGGGTAGCTCTGTGGGAATAGTAACGTATTAGCGACAGGATGGTTGTGAGTAATACTCGATCCAGCCAAATACCGTCGTGTCCACGGGGGCTGGTGCACGTTAAATTGTAGTGGTCTCAAACGTTCTCATGCTTCCGTGGTGTAGAAGTTTGGATAGTTGGGTGCCATATCAAGAGTTACGTCGTCACCTTACCTTAATTCAGAGTTGTGTGGTGTTGACCTCGGATTTTTTTCCTTCGCGGTTTATCCTGGACCGTTGCCTATAGCCCATTGTGTTGCTCTAATTCCACTTTGAATCTGTACCTACCTACCCTTTGCTAGGTCTTAAAGGCTGACAAGGGGTGGCTGTGAATTTATTAAAAAAAATAAGTAATACATTCATTAAATGCGTTTATTAAAAATAATTACAATACCAATGCAAAGTGCATGTATCCTAGAGTAAATGAGACACGATTTAAAAAGTAAACAAACCTTGAGTAGGGTCATAACTATCCATACTGTCCGCCATAATGAGTCAACGGGGCACACTCCGGTATTTTCCAAAGGATTGTTTATGTTGCTTATGTTAATTTTGCATATTGATGGATTATTAGCGGAAGGTTAAAATAATTGCAATTATTTATTAAGAGCACTGGCGAACTCCTAGTGATCAGGGTCGTCTTTCACCCGACAGAGTAAAGTTCTCTTCACTTTTAATATGGGTAAATATGAAAAAAATGAACCGTCTAAGGTCAACAAATAAAGTAATAGTTTATACGTCCTAAAAATCTTGGCGTTGTATTGAGACATTTTATAAAGGTTTCTGTTCTACGGCCAATTGTAGCCGAATACTTCATTTAGTAACTGATTGTGTTTTAATAGTGTGTGATATCAGATACAAGATAGGGAACACTCGTTTCCATGCCGAGTCATCGGTTGACGGATGCAGGACAATTATTAAAA
Source organism: Metellina segmentata (assembly GCA_947359465.1). Classification (NCBI taxonomy): domain Eukaryota; kingdom Metazoa; phylum Arthropoda; class Arachnida; order Araneae; family Tetragnathidae; genus Metellina; species Metellina segmentata. The sequence goes on along the minus strand of OX375878.1, from coordinate 38,880,893 downwards.
CTCAACCCTACTTAATATGCTTTAAAATTCTGCCTATAATGATGATTTATTTTTTTCGTAAAGACAGCTAGTATAAATTGTTTTTAAATCCAGTATTAAAAAAATATCTGTCATAAATTGTCATTATTTTCTTGTCTGTACTGTCGTTTCTAAAGCACACGCATCTTTATTTTTCCATGTTGGAAGATTTCGATGGTAGTTTTTTGAATTTCCACCCAGACTAATTATTTTCCCTTAAACCTGTTAACTTTGTAATAGTTTATAAGAATTGCAAAATTTTATATATTGACGTGATATGAAATGATTCTCAAGTAGTGGATATTTTTGGCAGGGGAATAGTTTCAATTCAAATTATCACCAAATGGTACTGTAGTATACGTCTAAAGTGCAAGAAATATACAATAAGACTTCTTAAAGCCTTCTGTAAACAGTTGAAATTGATATCAGCAAGTTATTACTTTCAAGAACATATCTGAACTGACTTTATTCAGAGGTTATTGTCTTTGGTTGGATACTTGGAGTCATCAACAGTAGCAGTAACTGTACACTTTCCTTGAATATACCTTATGGATGTTACATCCCTTCTTATAAATGTATTTCACAGTCTATGAGTTACAGGACTGATATTCAGCCATCGTACTAAATTTCTTTGGCCTGCCTTTAGTCAATAAATGTCTTTGCATCGAAGTTCTTGTTGTAAATTAGGCTATCACAGCAAGAGCAACCAACATACCCAGTGGAGATAAATGCGATTTTCTTGGCACCATTTTTTATACACTTTTGTTTATCAAAACATGATTTGAGATTCTAATTCTTTTTTTTAATGATCGGCAACAAGATGTTTCGTAATTTTGGAATATTTTAATCGGCATATTTCAGATAAATAAAAGCGAATTTTGGGTTAGGCCACTGTTGAAGTTTTTGTATGTAAACTGACAGAGACGTGGCTGTTGGTTAGGTAACTCATGCCACCCACTACCACATAGTGATAAATTGGTAATTTCTTTTATTTATATATATATATATATATATATATATATATATATATATATATATATATATATATATATATATATATATATATATATATATATATATATATATATATAGTAGTTGTAGAAAGTAGTTGTAGAAAGTTTATAGTAGAAAGTTATATATATATATATATATATATATATATATATATAGTAGTTGTAGAAAGTAGTTGTAGAAAGTAGTTGTAGAAAATATAAAGATGGTGAAAGATGTTAAAATAAATTTTTATTCTACAAAAAACGTAAGTCATTATATATTTTGATTATCTCTTCAATCTAGAGTAAACCAATTCAAACCGAGTAAGGTCGGGTATTTTGCTAGTATTTAATATAAATTACATTTTATTCTTTAAATTATATTGCTTTCAATGCTATGCTTGCAGCTTCAGCACGTACACACACAAATATATATATATATATATATATATATATATATATATATATATATATATATAATTACAACTCACAACTTTTTAACAATATTTTAATATAAATTGTATACATAAAATTATTATTTTAAAAATTTTAAATAGGTAATCTGGTAGAGATATTCCATAAACTGAAACTTTAACTCCTCACACTTGCTCTCTTCCAGAGTTACATGGACCTTGTTAGCAACTCTAGTGATGATTTGAAGTTTTTTTAAAAAGTCATAGTGAATGGGGATGGGTTGGAGTATGTCCTTTTTCGTTTCTACGCTTACAGTTTCCGTTTGGGTACAACATTTTTTAAGTATTCAAGACTTGCGATGTTCCTTCTTGAAGGTCCTGCTAATTAAAGGGAATGCCATCCTGGTTTCACGCAAAAACATTCCAGCTCTCTAACCATAGCTACTGAATTTTAAGCCGCTCCACCTTTTATTGTCATGTATATATTTCATCACTTTATGTTGTTTTCCAAACGTTTTGAAGGGGGAAAGTGTTCCTTTTTCGTTGTAAGTACTTGTAATCTTTATTTTCTTTGGAGCACTTCTTATCACTTCTTCCCAGTCGCTACAAACGTAAATATTGGTATGATACTTTTTTTTTTTTGGCTTTTTCTACCAATCCGAAATCCAGATCGCAGAGCAGGTAGGAATGTCCATTTCAACGAAAAATTTGTGATAAATTCGAGAGCCATTAATTTCGGGACTTGCAGTAATATAATTGCACTTCAAATAGAGCTTTATATTCCTATTTTGGCCTTTCGATATCTGTTTTGAGTGAACAAAATGTATAATGTAATGAATCCGATAAGAACCTATTTCCTGGAGGCCTCTGGAAGTAACAGATAAATTTGAAGCACACATTTTAAAATTTAAAAATTAAAAAGGTTAAAACTATTATAAAAAGTAATATCAATGATTATATAGTTTTAATTTATTTTTTTAATTTTACCTATTTACGTTAACAAACTAATGATTCAAGAAGTTAGGATATAGAACTGTCGAACATAACATGATTACGAAACTGGATGAGTGATTGCAGGAACAATCACCAGCACTCCCATGAAGAGCCCGATCCAGACGTCAGTGGTATATACCAGTGTTCTATTCCTCTTAATGAACTTCACGTACCTTTTAAATAGGTCTCAAGGTGCTACCACATATCGATTAGTTTTAAAATATATTTTGCAAATGCATTAACTCCAAAACAGAGAACTCAAGGAGATAAAAATAATCATTAAGTCATTTTCTGATTTTTGTGGGTAAGACCACTCTTGCTCTGATAACCCCAAAGAATATCTGGAGCTCATTCCTAAGTATAAGCTATTTTTTTCACATACAAATTCTCTTCAAGAAATCCTTTTTTTTTTAAATTCACTTTTATATTTGACGCAAAATGGCAGGATTTCTAATATCGAATTGGTTCAGTGGTATTTTTTGTTCAATTCAAGAATGACGATTAGAGAGATTTTTCAGTTAAATTAAAGTTTAATTACTATATTACGATATTGACAGATGTGGAAAAGATTAAATTATAATGCAAATCGAGATTAATCAAAAAAATGAAATTAAGAACACTTAGGCTCTTTCGAAATTGAATCAAGATTCGAACTTCAACTGACAAAAGTTGCAAGTGTGGAACAGCAGGATAGGCGCATGGCGTCAACGACGCCAACGCCATCTAAGATTCAAATAATTTCCACACAATACTGGTGTCTGATAACTTCACATTCATTATATTTATGCATTATAGTTGAGACCACATATTCTAATTTTCTGCAAATCGATTAATTTTTTGACACGTTTTAGCGATTATTGTAGTTATTTCTTGTTTTTCTTTATAAATGTTATCCAGTGTATACTATATATTAATTTTGATTGTAGGGGTCCGGCACCTATAAAGGCTGTGCCTATGGAGGTTTTGGGGCATCTCATTTATTTATATATTACTGTATTAATCTGAAATCCTAACTGTGTTATATTTGAATACTTTTAAAGACTTGTACACGGGGTTATTAATTTTTTTTAATTCACAAAATTATAGATTTTTTTTAAAAAGGATAAAAAAATTACATTTTTTCGACAAAATATTATAAAAAAAGAGTAGATATTTTATTTCTCATTCATCGTGTTTAGGTCTTTAAAAGTGCTTCATGAACATTCATAAAAAGTTTCAAGAATGTATCTCAAGTAGTTTTTGAGTAATGTGCCCCCAAACATGAAAAAAGGCTTTAAACTTCAGTGAATGGTGGATATTAAATTCCCAAAATTAGGGAATCTCATTTATTCATAAATTATACTTATTATCTGAAATTTTTACAATGTAATATATGCAAACTTTTAAAGACTTTAACACGAGGTTTTTAGTTTTAAAAAATTAGTTTGAATAAACTTTTTAAAAAATTACAAAACAATTTGAAATTTTAGATTTAATATTTTTAAAAAGGGATTTTATAACTTTTTTCCATGTGCAAATGTTTAAAAATGCTTCTTAAGCAATCATAAAAAGTTTCAAGATGTATAGCAAGTAGTTTTTGAGTAAGGTGCCCCAAACATAAAAAAAAGTGTGTTCTGATACGTACGTCGCGGGAATAGTGCATCTACTTAAAAAAATATTTAAAAATACTTCCCATGAACGGAGTTTTACAATTGAGGCATCGTAATAAAGGGGATAATTCAAATTTTTATAAAGTAAAAACATTAAAAAAAAGTTTTTTTCTTTTTTTTTAATTTTTAGGTGCCGGACCCCCTTCTTATGAAACTAACCGATATTTTCTTTAATCCTTCTTTGACTTTGTAGCTTTTCACATTTGCTAACTGAACATTTAAATGTTCTCTCAGAACGCGATCTCTGGAAAATAATCGTTAATTATGCAAATCAGAGATTCATACAAATATGTAAGCACGATTCTTTAATAGAAAGATTAAACATAAGATCTCATTGAATGAAACCCATGCGTTCCACGAAATGAATTACAAAACTCACTGAAACAATGGCTTCAAAAGTCGCCGATTGCGCCACATGAAGTGCGTACGTACCGCTTTTCTTCCCAAACCCACCGAAAGCTGCGTTTGAGTTGATAAACAATAAGAGAACATAATAAGGACATTTTTATGCCCCATAAGCTACCAAAAGTGACAACGTTTAAATAGTATTTTTCAAATGTTCCCAGAGAGAACAAAAGGTCACCATTTGCAAGAGGCCGTAACAATTTTTCTGCCGCTAAGCCATTTCGCTTTGTGAAACAGATTGTTTCGCACACTACGGGGAATTGTTTTAGCAGGGGAAAATCATGATATACTCCGGGACCAATTTATTATATAAAGCTCACTAGATCGGCATTGTTTTCGCTACTGCGTCGAAACAATGTCGAAACGAGCCAGTGAATAACGATGAATAATAGATTAGAAAACGGAAAAGGTAATACCAAACAAGTTGCCTTTTTTGCGGAGTTTAAGAGCGAAGTGTTACATCAAGTGAAATTCAAGTTTCTTTTTCGGTAGTTTCGCTTGGAATTTTGAGAAAAGAACATTCTTCGGAGCTCCTTGATGGCGATAAAAAGAAAATAATAGATTCGTTACTAGTTAATTTCCTTACACTTAACGCAACCTTTGATCATGTTTTTAAAATACGGTAATTTTTATTGAAACATTAAGTATCGAACAATGAGTGTTCCATTCTTTTTTTTTTACTTTACTTGAAGCAAACTTTTAATTCAATATTATACTTCTGTTGGATTCGGTAAATTTTTTAACTAGTTGGAAGAATGAAAATAGAGCGTTTAGTTAATACAATAGACTATAGTATTTATGTTGTTTGCTGCATTTATTTTCAATATGGACGCTAATTATATAAAATATAAAATTTTATAACATAAGACATTGCTTACAAACACAATTATAAGTTTTCAATAACGCTAAGTTCTGTCATCTGTTTTAGTTTATAGCAATCTATTTGCAGGCAAAAATATATTTAAAGCAGACTTTTGTTATTTCAGGTAACAATATTATAAAATAAACGCAAAATTAAAACAATTATTATTAATAAAATAGATACAATTATTGGCCTCAGTCTCCCCCCCCCAAAAAAAAAAAAAAATCGATCTACGACCCTAATTTATTTTGAAAAAGGTTTGTGACTTAGGGAAAATATCCCATTCTATTTTTTTGCAAGACTGTAGGTGCTGGGCTCGGGTAAAGGGCATTCTGCAAGCAATCTTCGTCTCGAGCGCCTAGCAACTTACACAAATTTTAGATGTTGGTGAATTTAAAATAATTACAGACTTGCCTGGATCTTAATGAATGATATTTATATATCATCAACCCTTGACACTATATACCACAAGGCCTACGATTAAGTCAGATCGTGTCTTTCACAAAAACAATAGCTGACTTGTCTCCAAATGTAACTACCACATGGTTGGTTAAGGAACCTCCTCAACGCCATCTATTGGACTCTCTCGAAGTCAACAGTGGCGTTTTAATTATATATCTGTTACAAGACAAGATTTCCATTTATAAATAATCCTTTTAAGGCTTCAAAACCACTCTCCATGAAATATCGAGTTGTAGCTAGAGCTATGATACAACGGTTGGTTATGTTTTGTTATCGACCTTTCAATGAAATAGATAAAATGAACTTACATATCCACATAAATTTCTGATGAGTCCGTTTTAAAATCTTGCCATAAAGGTGCCATAGAATTAGAAGAAAGCATGAATCCAAATGCATTACTAGTTAGACAAGATCTATGAAAACATTAAATAAGCGCTTCGATAACCAATCGACCCATTTCGATACCCAAGCTCACGTGACCCAACACCTGTAATCTCATGGCAGCGACTCCACAAACATATTCCGTCTGATTCATTAGAAGATCATTTCTTTACTACATTTGAATAGTTTGCGACATCACATCGATTATTACGATAGGAACATTATACGCTGTAGTGTGATGTATGCATACGAGAATAAATTTTCAACACGTGAAACTATCAATACTTTTATGAACATTACTTTCGTCAGATTGTTAGACTCAAATGACCATTTCATTTTCATTACTCAAAAGACGACACATCGAAAACAATAAGAACGGTATTGTTGAGAGAGCAGGTACTAGAACCATTTCTGTGAGGACTATACCCCGAATTCACTGGACTTGAATTATAGTGGTACAAGATCTTAGTCAGTAGAAAAACGTCCTCAGATGAGAACGGTATCCTGAAGAATAAGCAGTGGAACTATTGGTAGGATTTTCTAACACCGGTTTCCATAGTACCACTTTGATGCGGATGGAGTATATATGTAAGACATGATTATTTATTTTATGCACGCCATGTGATAGTTTTGTTCAATTTTATACATGTGGCGAAATCTCTAAAAATGTTTTTTTTTTCATCAACGTACTCTATATTCTCTAATTTTTGTACCTCGGTATCATAAGGCTCTTTTCGAATAAATTCAATGCAACTTCATTCCTCTCATAAGCATGTGATCCCCCTCCAAAATTTGATGACAATGCACATTTCTCGAAGTATTCTATGTTTGGTTTCTGTCTGTCCATCTGTCTGTATGCATGTGTGTGTCCGTACTACACTAGCGTGCAATACTTATGCAACAAAGTCACTTTTCAGCATACAACAATGAAATCGTAGATTAGGGCTTTTTGCGATCAAAACAATGAAAAACCAACTAATTTGAAAGGTGATGCAGATCCAAATATCAAATACATGACGTCAGAGGTGACGTGAGGGCACGCAAAACGCTGTAATTGTGGTGGAGTCAGCGCGCGCTGTGCAAGGGAACTTAAAAAGAAGGAGGAAAAGCGCATTTTCATGCATTCTCTACAGTTGAAAGGGAGATAGTATGTGCAATATGGATACAAGAAACCATTAGGAAGTCCTTTTTACACTTGGTAGAATGATCTGGAAACTTGAGAAGGGGCGTAGTTTGGCGAGTGAGTGAATTGACAAAAGTGTTGTTTCACGAGCTTGGAAAGTCTTTCAAAGGACAGATACATCTGTAAGATATGTTTGTGGTGGTCGTCCAAGGAAAACAACGGCAAATTATGACCGATATATCGTTGTGTAGTCGAAAAGAGACCGAAGCAAGACAGCGGGTGACATTTCTCAGCAGCTGCGTACGGCATCCGGACGATAGTTGTCACGGTTTACTGTGGTAAGACGCCTTCATAAAGGTGGCCTATTCGCCAGCCGTCCTGAACGATGCATACCATTAACAGCAGCCCCTCGGAGGCACTGTTTACAGTTGTGTAATGAACACAAAGAATGTATATCGAATCAATGGAGTCACGTCCTCTACCGATGAGAGTCGTTTCAGTCTGACAAAAAAATTCACATTACAAGTTGATATGGAGAGAGGTAGGGACACGCTTTCATCCCACTAACGTCACTGAAAGAGACCGTTGGGGTGGTCCTGGCGTACTTGTGAGGGGAAGCATCATGATGGACGGAAAAACGGAGCTACACATTTTTGACAGACTCCCAGTTGCTGAGATTCTTACTGTGTTGAAGTTATCCTCCACAACGTGCATCTGATCCGAGATGACATTGGTCAATGCTTTGTTTCTATGGACGACAACGCAAAGCCACACAGGTCCCATGATGTTCATGAGCTTCTTTTAAGTGAAGTTATTCGTATAATAGATTGGCCAGAGTTCTCACTTGATTTAAATCCCATCGAACATGTGGAGCATGCTTTGGTGAGACACCTGGTGGCCCGATTATATCCTCTGGAGAACACCAGACAGCTGACACAGATGCACATTGAGGAATGGGCACTCTTACCTCAAAAACTGTCGGATAATCTGTTGTTGAGTATGGACAGCCGGTGCCGCAGAACCATTGCAATTAGGGGATGTCATATCCATTACTAAGGGACTTTGTTGTTCTCCTTCATGGCCAGACTATGTTTATATATATATATATATATATATATATATATATATATATATATAGTGCCGACTATATTCTTACAATAAAACCTTTTTCTGCTGCATTCCATACTGTATTCGTCCTGCTAATTTTTTTTGCTACTAAGCTTTCTTTATCCTTTAAGTACTAGATTGTGACTCTGTAGTATGAATTTCATGTCTCCCAGTTGATTTTTTTACGGAATTACAGCAAAATCAGAAACGTTGCTTCAGGTTTGCACACTAGTGTATGTCCAAACGGTTGTTTGTATTTTCATGAAACTTTGCATAATGCGAATCCTTATATTCATTTCGTAACTGAACTTGGTTTTCGTTGAACTGCTTGCTTTTCATTTGTTTTTGTGCTTCGGTTTGTACAACTATCACATAAATTAATTAAACTTGTACAATGTTCTGCATTTTAAAGATAATGTTTTAGTGAACACGTTAAGTTAATTTACTTTGCTTACATATTTTTAGACGAGTTTTTGCAGAAACATGCGGATAATTATTTTTAAAACAACCATAAATTGGTAGTTAATGCAATTTTACAGGAAACGAACTTAAGAAAGGGCATTCCATACATTTTGAAAATGTCGCTTTCGATAATTTTGTCTTACAATAAAAATTGTATCAGATGCAAAATGTATTCAATATCTACGATTTGCGTCCAAAGTAAAATATAGAAATTATAGAAATATCGAAAAGCAGTTAAAAAATTATTTTCCTGACACTTAAATGATATTCACAATTTTCAATATAAAAGAAAAGTGATTATTCCCTTAGTCACTTTTTAAATATATTACACAGGGGAACAGCAGTTTCGTTGTCTTAGATATGTGACTTGATTTGAACAAACTTTTGGCCTCTGAATCCAAAAACAAAATCGCAGTTTTTGTCTATCACGTCAACTTTTTAATCAACAGGATACCTTCTCATGTTCTCAAAAGTCATACAAAATGTACATATAAAGGAAAATAAAGGGAAAACTTACCAAATATACTGTTTATAAAGAATAGTTTTATTCATACAAAGACTATATATAGTAAATGCAGTTAAATTGTGTTCATAGTATAGTTTTTTAACCAAACGGTAAACATGCATATTAAGGAAAACATTTTCGTTTATAGCTTTTTCTGGAGTGTTTAATCTGTGGATATTCTCACTTGATGCTTCAACAATAGCCAGCCTTCATATGTACATCCCATCTACCTTGATACCGCGCCTCCATGACCTTTAATTTTTGTTTGAATCGCTCACCCTGCTCATCACTGACTGCACCAAGCTTTTCCGGGAAGTTAGCAAGAAGGCTATGTAAAAATTGCAATTTGACACTCATGTTGCAACCAAGCATTTTGAAGCTCTGCTAGAGCTGCTGGGCAATTTCGGTGTCATTATGTGCTCGTGTATTTCCACGAAAGTCTTTGACAGTGTTTTTGAAATCCAACCAATAATTCTTCTGAGAAATTCTATCATTATTCCGATGATATATTTATCTTTTACGAGCAGCCGAATCTGTGAACCATCAAAAACAATAGCCTTTATCTTTTCAAATGACAAACTAGGAAATGCCGAAATGAGATACTTGAAACAGTCTCTTTCAATATTGACAAAGCTTCAACGAATTATTCATGAAACCCAGTTTTATATGCGGAGTTGGAAATATAATGTTGTTTCTGTCGACAAGTGGCTGATGTAGAATGTTTGGATCACCATATTTCAGTTCAGATCTGGGCTGCCAATTGGACTGCAATCAATGCTTCTCACGAGCTATGCTGTCCCACATACACACACAAAAAACCAGGAATATTTAGTATATCAACGTTGATGGCCAAGGAAGAAGCAAACTATTTTAAGGTCAACACAGATGCAACATTATCTCAGGCGTAACTGAACTAGTCAATACAAAAAAATTTGCAGTGGTGTAGAGAAAAAACTTGACCCGGTAGAAGAAAACTAACTACAGTTTTGAAATCGACAAGCCTATTTAACTCTAAATAAGCTGAAAAATCTAAGTCAACCAAAACTATGTTCAAAATTGTTCCCCTGTGTGATTAATCAATTTAAATTTGAATAACTTCGGGTAATTATGCTAGTTATCTACGATATCAAAATACCCTAAGGAAATAGATTTAAGTATTAAAGACGTTTTAAAATTTGCTGATAGTTTCTGAAAGATGTATAACTAAAAATAAGTTTAGGTGCTGCGAGACGGGTTTCTGAGAAAATATGTGTGTCGTGAGGTTGTACCGATTTCTGTATTAAGATTTCGTCTTACCAGTCAATTCGTCTTACCTTACTCTTCACTTAATCGCTTAAATGCGAGCTAAAGATGACTGCCATAAGCATCAGAGGACAAAAGAAAAGTATTGCTCAGTGATGAAAGTTTATTTTGTATGGTATGATACTGAAGACATTCGAGTTATCTAATGAAACAAGAGGCATTTGACAAAGATTGCACGAAATGTTCCGGGAAACTTATTGGTTGCGTAATGGCTTAAGCTTGCATGCCCTTGGAGGCTATGCACCGCGTATTAAAAAATAAATTAGAAAATCTGCCATGAAATTCTTGAGCATAAATGCTTAATGTTGCCAAGGTTTTAATATTTTTGTGAGATTGAGTATTTCTTTCAGTTGTTGTTAGTCTTCTGCGATACTTTATAGTCAACAAAGTACTCACTCAACCAGCGTCAAATCAGCATACGACGGATTTTAACAACTGAGAATTTGAACAAAATAAGGCAGAATAGACTCCCAAAAATAGTACCAACAAACAAAATTGATTTTGGTTCGATTATAATATCCTTAAAGGCATATCTGTCAAAAAGACTTTGGTCCGATTTAAATTATGACACGACATCAATTTTCATGCTGTTAATAAAGCTAAAATTAATGCTACTAAAAAAATATTATTTTCTGAATTTTGGACAAATATTTTATTGGTCACGGAATATCCTATTAATTCATCCAGACAAAATTTTGTTCTCAATTCTTTCTTATTTTCCTCAAGTGTCATTTCAATTTAGTACACATTTTCAAACTTAAAGCGTATTGATTTTACATATAATTTATATTTTAACATTATGCGCACTATGCAATTTTAGACAACATTTTGTATGGTCTAGATGTAGAAAACAATTTTCTTCAAAGTTACATTCGTTGATTATTCTAATCCCTGTCTATTGGAGCTATTTATTTCTTTAACGACGCTGAGACTAGAGTAGATCAGATGGCAGAATGCCTTGATTATGATGTCAGAGATATTATCAAAAAGTAATTATCAAACGATTATCAATAGCTTTCATAAAAAATAGCATATTCTCAGAGAGCTGTGTGCTCATATATTACTTGCAATCTATGATATGAGAGATTTTAATTTCAGTAATCATGGTTTTTCCTCTAAATAGTTTCCTTAATTTGGAAATGTGAGTTTACCACAAGAGTATCTCTAAACCGTTCATTTGTGCATGCAAGGGCTCAGGTCATTCTCGCTAAATATTCAAGCAGTATTAAGTGTGTACTTAAGTTACACAAGTTTATCTATGGTAGGAAAGAGCTTTCTTTTAGATAAGATACCGGATATACTTCTAAACTCCTACTGAACAGTACTGTTCTCTATTTATAAATGGTGGCAACAGCTTGGCAAACAACTGTATTAAATTATAAGTTTCTTTTCACTTAAAATATATCCGATGTTAAATTATTATAATTTAAGACATTCCTAAACTTATATATTGTGCTGGATGTTCTAAAATATATTTTACTTTCATATGCAGTATTTACTACAAGTTCACAAAAGTTAGTTTTTCTCTTGTAGGGGTTTCGAATAATCAATTCAATTCTATTTTATTCCATTCGATCTGAAAACAATTCCATGTTCTGAATTTTTACCTCTAATATTTCTTCTCCTTGACGTTACGGCGAAAGTTTAAGAAATGCATCTATTATTTTATGATAGTATGCACAGCGTGGAGTGTTTCGAAAACATTTCGTTTTTTATAGTATTTCTTTGAATTATTTTGCTAAATTTTCTTTACATTTTTTCAAGTTTTTCTTTGTGAAGCATTGTGATAGTGTTTCTTTCGTTGGAAGTATTTTAATTGTGTTTCTTTCGTTGGAAGTATTTTAATAGTGTTTATTTCGTTGAAGTATTTCAACAGTATTTGATTGAAATATTTTATAATATTTCTCGAAGAAGGGAGAGTAACTCCGATAGTAGAGTGAAAAATTATAAAGGAACATTCGATACCTGACAATGCACTGTTTTCTTTTCTCCAATGCATGCAACCTGTTACAGTGAGATTAAGTTATTTGTTAGATGTCCTCTGTTGATATGAATGTTGATTAACTTTACCTGTTAACAGATTGTGACATCACACCGATTGGATCTCTTCGCAATACCAATTTGACCGCATTTCACAGTGACGAGGCCATCACGGCGTTGTCTGTGGTGTTGGAAATGCGTAGCAAACCCCGGTGGTTGGCAAACGTTCACAATGGACACACCTAACCCCACAAAGTACAGCACGGTCAACGCCGTGCTAGCTACTCAAAAAGCTAGTGTCATATAAACTGTAATTATAGATACTAGATAGAACAGTTGAGTCGCATACATATGTTATTTATTATAAAAATGATTTAAATCTAGAAAAGCCGAAAAAAAGTCGTCTTCAAGAAATTTAAACGTAGTGTGTTTCACTATTTTTCTAAAAATTTTTTTTTAACCAATCAATGTAAGGGATTCATCTTCTGTGTTTCTTATCTAATAAGAGAGCTAAAATTATTAATAATTAGTTTTACTATTTATGTGAGCATACGTGATGGCATTATCAATCTAAGTGTCGTAAGATTTTTGAGCAGTGTACATTTTTCTTTTTATCCAACAACACACGCATGTAATGACTAAATAGCTACATCTATTGTTGAAAGAAACCTTATTATTCTATTGGAAAAAACGTCAAAAATTGTTTCTAAGTCCTGCTGAAAAAAGTGTAGGTTTCATTCAGGAATAATGCATGCATGACCCTCATAAAGTTAAACCTCGCACACCACAGTAGTCAGTATCCCCTTCTAAGAAACGCTATTTTCACTTTTTCTTGTATTGCGCTTGCGCTGTATAGAATTTTGTCAGTAAATTTTACTCAGAGTTAAATGGTTTCTCTCACTTATCCTCGAAAAAGTCTTTAACTTTCAAGCGTCATTAGGAATTCAAATCAGGACTGGTTTACGGTGCACATCAAACAGGGTTGAGTGTTTGCGGAAAGACGTTTCTTCCAATGCTGTTGGAATCAGAATACGTAGAATGAATCGATCATAAATTAGAAACTAAGAATTACCTTTAAACAGTGAACTGATTGAGCACCATCTATGGAACAATGTAAACAAAGCTAAGGCCTAAAGAAGTTGAAAATTGAATGTTTCTCACGAAAAGTCAAAATTTGTTGAATAAGACATCTCAAAGGTACTCAAAAAATATTATAGCGAGTCGACACGACGTTGTTATCCAAATTTTTAGCTTTGCTAATGCTATAATAAAATATTTTGCTAAACAATCTAAAGCAGATTCCCATGACATCACTATCATTACAGCAAATACTAGATACTAGGGGGCCCGCCCCCTGCTCGCTAACGCTCGCCAACCCCCGGAGGATTGCTTCGCAATTCTCATTGGTTCGCTGCGCGAACCTATGCTCGCTTCGCTCGCATCAATGAAGACACGTGTCCTAGCAGAAGGTATTGATTACAAAATATATTCCAAAAAAATATTTTTCAAATCTAAATTTGTTGTATTACATAAAAGATATATACAGTACCTCTGGAATCAGAATTTAGATGAAAACTTTGAGCAAATTTTTACTCGCAATGTGAGCGCTGCTTTGGAAATTGAATACCCAGCATGTTGTTTGTGAGTACATTTCCCCAGTACTCGAGCCACCCATACACTTTTTGACTGAGTTTGTTGTCGAAAGTTGTAGTGCACGCGTCTTGTTGTACTATAATTGTTAGCCTTGAAAAGGACCGTTTTTTAAATAGCCATGAAAAGATCCTCCGCTTTATTAGATTTCTATTACGAACCGCAACAGCTCGTCTAAAATTCATTTTTTTTTCAATAAAATTTCATCCGATAACGCTATAGATTCAAATGACTCGCGAGGCTCCTAGTAAACAAACAATCGCACAATGTTGCCAAAACGCGGTAACAAATAACGTCTTTTTTGCGTGCCACGTAAGAGAAATATATATATAGATTAGCAAAATATACACATCTACACATGCAAAAGTTAAATAAAACTATTCAAGAATGTGTTTTCATGTAGATCTGTTTGAAGTTAAAGTATTTGGTCTTTTTACCACTCGTAAACTGACACAGAAACAAGTTTAAATAGGAGAAAAAGGTCAGATAAAGATTATTAGTTTCCACTCGTTACTTTTCAAAGCAAAATTATATTATTTTTATACAAAATTATTAATTAAAAGATTATTATTTTAAAGTAATTATTTTGCATTTCTTGGTAATTTTTCTCATTGTTAAAAACATTGTCTAGTGAGAACTAATTTGTTTTATTCAGTTAATCACACACTCTAGTATTACATACCTGAATAATTATAAGTATATCGAGGACGAAACTTCTCTTAGTGAGAATATAATTAAGTTTATTAAGACAAATATCATGTTCATTGACAGTAAAATTTAACTCAATAATAATTTGGGTTATTTAGATGAAATTAGTCTTAGTGGAGTGTGGACAACTTATATCTCATTTTCTAAACAAAACTAGCATTCAAGGGAGCAACACTTAAATAACTTACTATTGACTTTCAAACATATTTATAGATAAGTGTATCACAAAACTGTAAAATTCAGAGAATTTATGATAATATGTCCATTATAAACCTGCATATAACTCATTTTAACAATACTAAAAACAGTATTCCCTAAAGGGATAGTGAATATTAAAATAAAAACTTTCAAGTTAAAAACATTTTAACTCTGACTGTTATATTTCCCCAAAAAAATTATTTTTTAAGTTCGGCTCAAAAATATGAAATTTTTTACAATTTATTACAAACTACTTGGTCAAACTGTTTGATAAATTAGCCAAAATTGATAGATCCCATGGGCATTGATTTTACTTGTACTGTCAATATTTTAATTCAAATAGTTTCAATGTATATAAATTGAATCGACCCCATTTGGCTAGTGTATCAGTCTATTATAAAATTAGCAAAATTTGCATTATCAGACCTAAAAATTTGTAAAAGAGCATGGGTTAAACAGCATTTTTAAACCAAAATTTCCTATCTTAAAAGAAATCATTATGCTACAAAACACTAAGACATGTACAAAGGATTAAAAGAACTTTCCAAAATATTTTCAAGAAATTGTGAAGAAACTAATACTCTTTATTTAAAATAAGTAAAATCTCAAAAATCTCAAACGGTGAACAACGCGGTTTCAATATTGTCACTGTAACTCAATCAAAAATTATTATAATTTTTTAAAAATATTTTTGCTCGATATACTTTTTAATTGAATGATTAATTTTTTAACTAAAAATATAATAATCGATTCTTCAATGTGCGGGTAGCTCAATTTTCGTCGCACGGGAGCAACATAAAGAGCTAATGGTGACGGTACGGGTTAGATCCAAAAGGGAATATCCGAGGATAACATATCGTAATTTTGACTCATAGTCAGATGACGAGGTGAAAATCTGAGTTGGCACTCTACTCTTCAAGCTTCCGAACTAAGCCACCGTAAAGATAACTAAAGTCACAACAAATTTAATGTGTACCAACCCCCACTTCTTTGATTGGATCAAGTTTCGAACACACGGCACTTTGATAGCTACTTCAGTCTACCTATTTTAGTTCATATTTAGTTAGCCAATTCATATTTAGTTCGCTTTGCGAACTATTTTTCAATAATGAGGGGGTAATTAGGTCATTTTTAGTTAACGTCGTACTAGAGCAACACAACGGGCTATTGACGACGGTCCGGGATCAGTCCCTTGAGGGAAACAACAATGAGGGGGAGGGGATTGCTTCACAATCCATCCCTATATGGACACTACCTCTTAGATAATAAAGCCGTATGTATAGTTTATGACGTCACCAGCAGATAGGCAAAAGTCTTCCGATCGCAAATTCAGAAAACCTTTGAAAATGAGATTGTCTGCTAAAAAAGCAGTGTGTATCGGTTTATACAATTAAAGGGTTCTAAACAAAAACAGAACTTGTTAAAGGTTATTCAAACTAAGAAAAATATTCCAAGAAATATCCTTTTCCATGGAAAATTACTTTTATTAATGTACAAACTCAGTATTTGGGTATATAGAAAAAGCACAAATTTACGTACACAAAATATACATACAAAGCATGCAACAAATTTTTTATGCTTTACATTCGAGGCAATTCTGTAATTATACTCTTGAAGCCTATTACAGTTGTGGAATAGATATAATAGCAAATTATTGGTTAATAAAATACAAAAACGTATATAATGATGCCTAAGTTTAAATATGAATGCTATTGTAGACAAGGCATCTAACAAAATTCTAACTTTTATTACAACATTTTTATGGTTCATTATAATAAGGGAAATGAAGAACTAACCGAAGATGCATAAATAATAGGAATGAGTGTGCCCGAAGGTCTTAGTGAAGAAGTTCACTAGGCAATTAAAAAACAAGGAAGAGACTCGGGTGAATTACACTAGACATCCTTAAAGGGAAAGCCGGAGAAAAAATTGAAAATGTACAACCCTGGATAAAACACAATTTTACCTTTTATCCTGTGTTAATGTTTCGAGTATTTTTATTTGGCAATTTGATCATCTTGTCATTTTTGGACCTACAATAGTTTTTAAAAAGTGATTTGTAGCTGATAGCAAAAACAGCTTCGTAATTTTAGTTCAATGCCGCTCGCATGGTGTAATACTTATTTCCTTGGATATCAGTACTTCCTGAGTAGCACGCAAAACAAACAGGCGTTGGTTCGATACTTTAAAAAATTCACTCTCAAATTATCTCCCAATTAATTTTTGCAGAACAATAAAATTATGCATTATGACATTTGCAGCATCCACAGCTGGGTACTTTAATCCACCTCTGTCAGAATAATGGATATGCTGAAAGCCTGAATGAATAATTAGTGGCTTTTCAATAGCTAAATTGCCACCACAACTTACACATTTAATACTTTTTACAACTGAATGACCACAATAACCAGCTAAATATTTAACTACAGGAATGTTATCAGAAATTGAATCTATGTCATTATCTGTAACCTCAATATGTGGATTCAATGTGGCTTCATAAGCGCATATAAACTCTTTTATACATCAGTATATTTCACAGTAGAATCCGCGTATTGTATTTACTTCGACTCCCAGAGTTTGATAACAATAACCGAGTAATAATATTAACCAAAAAATCTAAAAAGTACTGTTCTACAGATGTTTGTAGTGAAGAGTTTTTGATTTAACCTAAAGAGCGCGTTAGGCTTAGTTCAATAAAGTTATGTTTGTGAATTGTTGGATACCATTATAATACGATATATTATTAAACTTGCTGAATAATTGACATAACCCAAGGAGAATAAAACAGGATGATCACAGATGCTGGGCTTTCGGTGATTGGAAAAGAATTCCGTAACCTTACAAATATTTCATTGGTTTTTATTACTTAAAGTATATTTAATACGCGCGCGAAATCAACATACCTTTTTCACCCTTTCTTAGCAACTGTGATTGTAATATTTAATCACGATAATCCTGTTACAAGATTCTCCTTGAATAAAATGCTTAAATTGTTCTCTACAAAATACACTTTATTCTATCTGTCTCCATACATAGAAATATTTACAGAGCTGCCTTATCAGGCATTCCTTTTTTTTTAATCGCACGAAAATATAATAGTAACTAGTGTTCAAACGATAATATGAAAATGTAACAGTAACTAATGTGCAAACGATAATACGGAAATATAACAATAACTAATGCACATACGATAATTCGAAATACTTTTAACAAATCCACTGATGAAACGCTCGCTTGGATGGCTTCAGCATTCAATTCGAACAAGACAAGAAACGTATACCTTTTGATGGTGACGTCATATAAACTTTGCGTATCAGTTAGACGGCTTTATAATCTAGGAGGTAGTGATATGGATCGCTGCTGGATTGATCCCGGACCTCTAGTACGACGTTAATTGAAGGTTCCCTTCAAATTGCAATATTTATCGCATGCGCTCGAGTAACATAAAAATGCATACTTTTTTTTGCGAGTTTAGCGGATTTGTATATAAGCCCACTCCAGTACTTTAGCTTTAGAAAATGTTCCAAAAATTCTCGACTGATACACGGAAGTACAGTGTAAACAAAAACAAAATATTTTTAAAAATGTAAGAACAAAACACCTAATTTCCACATTAAAAAATACTTTAGCATAACATTAAAATTCAAAGGAAATCTCATCATAATTTCGAATGTTTTAACTAATCCGTGTTGTTTTTTGTAATAGTACTTCTTAATATTTTCATATTCGACTGTTGCTATGAAAACGGCGACCTGATTTGCCGGTTCTTATGAAAACATTGCAAACTGTCTAGCGCGTGCTCTCAAATTTTATAAATGAATTAATTATAAAATATAACTGTGTTTATCGTCTGCGCGTGCTCCAAATTCATTAGACCGTTGAATCACAAGACTCGCTATCACGTGAATCGTTATTACCAATCAGAAAGCGAATAAACCTGAAAAAGATTAAATTTTCTTTTATAATAGAACGATTGTATTTCATGTTTATCACTTACAACACATTCACAATGTATTCCATTTAAAGTGACAGATTACTCGGAATAAAGCAAATTTTAAGAGTTACTATGACGTTATTGAAGTAATAAAAATGTTTAAAAATCAGAACAAGAACTTTTAAACCATTAAAAATTATTTGTTATGACAGGAGAAGATGGTGAAATTCGATTAAGTCGAGTACCTGATGAAAGAATGCCACAAATAAAAAAATATATTGTTTTTTTGACTATGCGTGAGAGAGAACTCGCCGTAAATCGTCATTTTCATTTATTGAATTCAGCATGAAAATAACTTAACTTGAACTTGTTTAAAAAAATCCGTACTATGACTTTTGAAATATTAAAAAATTCTTTGTCACATTGACAGGATGTCAAGGTGGAATATTTTACGAGTTGAAGATATATTTAAACAACTTATTATAAATGCTAAATGTTTATATTGAAATCAATAATATTCTCTAAAAAATTATCAAATGGATTTACAATTTTTAATGGTAATTAGTTTTCTTTCTAGTTCTGTACTGAATATATTCAATTTTAAAACAAGTTCTTTTATTGTTGGACCACAAATTGTAATTTTCAAGAAAAATGTAATCAACTTTTAAAAAAACTTAGTTATGAATAACTTATAAAATTAATTTCTCATTTTTCCCTTAAAGATGGCGAAATTCGACGATTTCGCTTGCCTGATGCCAGAGGGACACAATTAAAAAAATATTGGTTTGTTGACTAAGATTGCGAAAACACGCTTTGTAAATTCATCATTTTTATTATTGAGTTGAGCATGAAAAGAACTTAAGAAAATGAATTCCAAATCCACCTCAAAATTGTCTTTTGTTGTTATAACCTTAGTATCACCTTTCGTCATTTTGTAGATTTATCATAAAGCAAGGATGCGATATAAGTGAAATGTATTTGATGGATGGATATGCATGAATAGGATTTGTGTCCTAATCAATCTGTACAATTTATAAAGATGTCCCCCCCCCCGAAAATGTGTTAAAATATTATTCTATCTTACGAAATACAAAAGTGATTATATGTTTTAATCATTTATCTGATCATCAGTTAACCAATTTAAACCAGGAATATCGGGTAATTTTGTTTGTAGTAAATAAATTGTGTTCATTTTAATTCCGAGATTCTTACTCTACTAAACTCCAGTCACCCTCACTTTTTACAAAATAGAATTTTAAATAGAAATTTTATAGTTTTGAAATTTTCCTTGGAAAATGTTTCAATTTTTTGTAGATGACGCAAGTTAAAATACATGTAATGGAAGTAAAAATGAATGCTGATGTAATACTCTCTTCTATAATATATTAGAAAAATTTTCTTGATACTTTTCATCAAATTTATTTGAATAAACTGACTGTTAATATTTAAAAAAATATTAATACATATTTCCCTATTTCTATTACATCCCAAACAGTTACATGTTATATATGTGTCAAATTAATTCGTTAAAATTACAGTTCATACCCCATCAATTTACTTTAATCTACTTAGATTGCAAGAACAATCAATTTATGAAAAATATTTACCTGCATTCCTTTACATAATTAAATTACGATTTATTACCATAGTTAAATTACCAATCTGTGAGCTTGTATCTAGTGCTAGCGCTCCATGAATTTAATTTTTATTGAACACAAATGCAATTAGAGTATTTATAAATGTCATTGTTTCATATCATTTACTATTCACTTGCAAATAAAAATATTAATTCAGAAGAAAATTGAAAAGGTATTAGAGACTGCATAAAAAGTGTTGATTCTTGTTAAACAAATGTCGTCTAAAATGTTCTCATCTTTGGTGACGTTCGTTTCTATACGTATAATAAAAAAAAATAGCATACTATTATTTAATATCTCACTGATATATTCTGATAGTCAGAAAAGTCAACATAGTCTTCGCCTCCAGGTAAATTAGGAGTCGAGTTGGATAGCAACGCTATCTCGAAATATAAATGGTGTTAGTGGTGGGATACCAATGTAACGACACCATTCATATAAATCATGCAATAACGAAAAATATAGTAAATCTAATCTATTACACTAACACGAACGTATTTCCTAAAAATATTCAATAATGAAAAAGAAATAAATTGCCACCTAACAACATCAGTTTTAATGTAAAGAGGTGTGAGTTACAGGTTTCATTGTGTATATAGAAAAAAGTTGCCATTTTTTTATCAATAATCAAGAAGTGTTAATAAAGATTAATGCAAACTATGTTGAATAAAGTACACTTATTATATAAAAATTGCGTATATCATTATAATAAACTGATTATGACATATGATAGTGTCCCAAAGGATTCAACTGTCATTGTCACTCTAAAAATATCTCAATGTAGCATGTAGTATATTTCTATAGTAATTGTACATTCTTATTGCCGATAAAAAATAATTTAATTGTGAAATTCTTGCATCAATATACAATTGCTTACAACATTAAAGAAATATATACTATGCAGACATCTACATATAATTGCAAAATATTCGTTCAATACTACTAATTCATTCATACACTATATGGACAAATATTTGGACACTGTAGAAATTCGAAGGTGGATCCATCTTAATGAGTGGTTGTTTTTATGTTTTTGTTAGGACTCGACACATTACTTTATGTACCTGGTACTCTGAACGCTGATGTGTACCTAAACGTTCTGGATAATTCGGACTTGTCTAAAATATGACAATACTACGGCCATGATGGTTGTATCTTCCAACAAGATCGAGATCCATGACATACAGCAAAACGTGTGATTGATTCCGATCCCCGATCCCAATCATATCGAGAAATTGTCGGACGAACTGGAATGACTTGTACGACGCCGAAACGCACGCCCATTTTCACAACAATCTCTTCTCACAGCCTTGCAACAGGCAAGGTGAGCTATACCTGCACAGAGAACTTGTGGAAAGTATGTCTCGACGTGTTGTAGCTGTAATACAAGCAAAAGAATAGCCTACCAGTTACTAAACACAATAATAAAGCACTTTTTCTGAAAAACATGCAGTGTCCAATTACTTTTGTCTATATAGTGTATATGTATGTGCCAAATATCCACTAAATCTTACAAAATGCTACATTTACAAATACAAAATGCCGATTTAATATCATAGTACGCAGAACAATATTACAATATGTCCATACAATCTTACACTATATCCATAAAGGAGATCAAGACCATCCATTTCTCTACTTCCATCAGCCTGAATTCCAAGCAACATGACTCCCCTGACACTCAACAGGGCAAATTAACCCCGAATCTTTGAATTACTAGGCATGTATCAGTGTTTGGATGGAGGCGAAGTGATTCGGGCGTGGTTTTCTGAATCGAAATGAAAGCAAACTTTACATGAGTAATCATCTAATTGCGATAAAGCGTATGGGCTGGAAATCACGCCATGCTTCTGTCATCGATCAGTGTAAAATGCGCCGTATAATTACCTTGGATATGAAATTAATGCGGAGCGTACTATTGGGCAGGGATGTTATCTTCCAGAATTACAAATTATTCCTTCACTCGCTTGGAATTGTTAAGTATGCGAGGATTACGTGGATCCTATTAGTGCGATATATTTCAAGAAAGTAAACCTCGTCGGAAAATGCTGAGTGGTAGTCATTCAGAGGGGTTACATTTAAATTTTTTTAGGTAATTGGTAATTTTAGTTAACGTCGTACTAGAGCAATACAACGGGCTATTGACGACGGTCCGGGATCAGTCCCTTGAGAGAAAGATCCGAGGACAACACCTCGTAATTTTGAACCACGGTCAGGTGACGAAGCAACACCTGAGCTGGCACCCCACTCTCCAAACTTCCACGCCAACCCAACGTGAGGACTTTCGGCCACGACAGATTTAAGGTGCACCAGCCGCCTCTACAAACCTTCGTTTACAAACATCCTTGCCCGGACCCGGATTCAAACCAGGAACTTTCCGATCTAGAGGCTAACACCTTAACCACTGTACCGGTTGGTCGGCATTAAATTTTTTTAATAAAGTGTTATATTCATAGTATTGAAATCCGACATAACAAATTGGTTTGCCACTTCTATAGTTTCTTGAACGTATTTTTAAGTACTTAAGGTATATCAGTAGAAACTGTATCAATTATTTTGTTAATCTTAAGAAAAGAAGGAATGTAACTCCTTGTAATAAATAGATTTTGCGATCTGAATCATACTTTCTTGGAGGTTGATATATTTTTTTAATGATTTTAAGACAGTAAGCAGTGCGATTTAATGAAGGCCTGTTTTGGCTCTTGTATAAAAATCTATTTGAGTGACTTTCTTCTTACACTTTTGTACTGTATGAATATTTTTCTGTAGATAAACATGAATGAAATATAGAAAATATAAAATTGGCCAAATAAGTGAACATTATTCAATGATGTTGAATTTATAAAGGAAATATTTCAATTTTGTAAAATAAAATTTATAACTTAATTTTATGAATAAATTAAATAAAAATCCTCTTATTAGAAACGTGAAAGTCTAGCATTTTCCCTTTTATATGCACTTCTAGGAAGACTTGAAATAAAATGAACATAAAGCAATAGTCAATAATGCATAAAATCTTTTCCGAGAGAATCAGATTTTCTAGAAGTTACGCGTTCAATTTCAAAAATATGAACCTAAAAGAAGAAATATGTTGTAAAGCTTGGAAGAATTCCTGGTAATGATGAAAATTATATTGCACCATATTATTAAACAATCTATAAAATATAAAACATACGAGGAATTTTGAACGATCCTACATCATATAAAACCTGATATTGGATTTTAATGACAAAATAGAGACACGTTAAAAGCACATAACTCTCTTGGAATCACTTCAATTACTCTCAAGTTAAGTATATTGAGGCTTGTTATTATTCTTTTTAATTTAATAAAAATACCTGTATTATTTTATAAGCAACTAGGAGACCTGCGCAAAGTATCTGCTTATACATTTCTTAATTAGTTCTATCTATTGATAGCCAGTGCTGTGTAGTCGTAAATAAATCAGAGGGTATACCATGGGGCCCCATGGTATACACTCTGATGGTACACTCTGATACCCGCAGAATTTTTTTCTATGGGGAGGCGAAACCTGTACTACGTACATTTTCCACGCGGAGGGGGGGGAGGGCAAAAAGCATGTACACACACACACACACATATATATATATATATATATATCCCCTGTATTTATATTTTCTGGATCAAGTTTGGATATAACCTTCAAAAGTTGACAATTTTACAAATACAAATACAAATATTGACGACCAGCTACAGGCTCGAGCCCAACATTCTGGTCCTTTGTTTATGAATTCCCCAATTCCCACTGACTATCCAACTGTATCTTAAATTCGTACACTCCCTTTGAATTAACTATATTTTCTGGCAACGCGTTCCAACTGTCTATTACCCTATTAAAATAGTAGTTTTTCCTGAAATCCCGATTAAAATGTGTCTTATTCAATTTATACCCATGACCCCTTGTTCTGTTATCCCTATTGAAATTTAAGCCCTCTGTGTCCCCTTGTTTTACAAACTTGAAAAGCTGAATCAAATCCCCCCTTCTTCTTCTTTCCTATAGGCTTTCTTCATTAACATCAGAACAAAGTCTGAATTTCATTCTATCGGCAATACTTTGAATGAATTGCTTTTGATTTATAGGTACGATTTTGAATTATGTACCAAGGTGATATCTTGAAATAGAATTCTTTTCTTCTTGAATTCTTTTGCTTCTACAGCTATCTGCGTTTCACGTGATGTTTTCTAGGAGAAACAAAGCGGTATTCGTAGTTTTTAATGAAAAGCAGAGGGTATACGGAATTTACTGGAAAAACCAGAGGGTATACGGCGTATACCGCCGTATACCCTCCACTACAGCCCTGTTGATAGCAAAGTGTCACTTATAACATTTCATATCTCATTTCAATCGTTATATAAAAAATATATTTACCAAATAGATTGATCTTAGTCTATATAGATCAGGGCTCGAAATACTCGGGTGCACAGGTGCACTGTGCACATGAAAATAAAATTGTGCACCTAATGTTTTCACGCTAGGTGCATTCAGTGCAACTAATGCTTAAAAAAAGGGAGGGAAAACGTGTTTTATTTTATTTTGATGTTTGAACAAAATATTAGTAGCAACCTCTCTCGCTCTAAAGAAACGTAATTAAAATTCCTAAATACACAAAATCACTGGGCCGTAACGGGTTTATACAGGAGGAGGGATTACTTGTGCCACTGCCACGAGAACTTTCCGATGATCAAAACATTTTCCAGATGGCTCTGTTGAAGCGACTGTCGCGACAGCCGTGAGTCGGATACCTTGAAAAAACGAAAGTATTGAAAGAAACACGACACATAATTCAACTATACAGTTCTCCGATTGAAGACAGGTTTACATCAATTGTTAAGGATCCACTTTTGACTTCTTTTTCCTGTCTTCGAACCATATTATTGGCCAAACAATGAAGAAATTGAGAGCTATGGGAACGAAGAAATTGAGAATTTATGGTTGCATTTTCAAATTCCATTAGAAGTAATAATTTCGCAGATAGAAAAAATGTTTTAGTATTTTTATTTACTATCTAGTACTAACCTATCTAAAAGTACCCAACTAATAAAGTAGTTTACATTACATTAATACTCTTATGTTACGTTTTTTTAAATGTGCACCTGATATATAATATGCGCACCTAATTTAAAAACTTAGGTGCACAAGGTGCACCTGCATTAAAAAATCTATTTCGAGGCCTGATATAGATTGATAATAATTAAATAAATAAAGCATTTTTATCATTAAAATATTCATTCACCCTTTGTTGTTAATATTAAGGCTACAAATTGCCTTATATTTATTCGCTACGTACCGTTATTTTCTCAAGTAAAGTAATTATAAAACTCTTCTATTTAATTATACCAGAGTCTTGTTTTAAAATTAAGTTTTCCTGCCATACTTAATAACAAAAATAATACCGTACTCGCACCTCAAGTGGAAGATTAATGCCGTACATGAAACAAGATAAGAACAAGGAAAAGGATCAACGGAGTTTTTCGTAGAACAATTGCACATTAAAATATGTTCCTATAGAAAAGGTGTGAATTTATATTATTCTCTTCAATTTATTCCGCGGATTCTTAGGCAGACGAAAGCCTCCTAAAATAAACTTATGTTTGTGATGAAGTAGGTGATAAATCACTCTGTCTAGAATGTGGGGAACGAGATAGTATGTGCCGTAGGAGTTTCTCTGTACTTTCAGCGTGTGAATATTTTTCTTTACGTCAATGAGAGACCACATTTATAAGGATATCCTCTGCGAAAGATAATCGATCACCACCATATATGCGTTTTAATTCATCATTCGAACCTGAAAATGGATAAATTGAATTATGAAACAAAGATTTCATTTTGAAGTGTAATTCGCAATAACTCGTAAACAGTTAGCAACCTTGTTTCGTATCGGGAGAGTGGATACAGAGCTTGATGCTTTATAACTATGTTGAAAAAGTGTATAGCCTAGCGTCATTATTGTTTAGGGTAATAATAAGTGATTTATGCACTGCATAATTTGGGATTTGGGTTGAGCGTTTTGTGGTTAGGAAAGAAATCGTTAAATATCGATAACTTTTATGTTTAACAATTTATGTTTAATATCCAACTAAATTAGCAAGCAAGGCAAACGTACTGTGAATTGTCTGTTAGTGTATGTGAAATATAGTGTTTAAATATAAATTTAAACTCGTTTGTTTTTCTTTTTGTGACTTACTTCTGTCTTGATGATGGTGGACGTCTTGTTCCAGTTAAATGGCCAATGTCGATCTTTTCTAAGTTTTTGAATTGTTGTTAGTCATTATTTTGAATGCGTTTAATAATTTATTATTACTTTGACAAAAGTTTCATACGTTTATCTTTTAAAAACTCGATTTTTTCACCCGTCTTTACACCTTGGATGTCAAAATTTTAAATTCCACACTTATGTATTGTGCTCTACGCGTAAGAAAGATGCTGATTCAACGTATAGGCAGATATTTTTTATCATTTTTACTGAACATTGCCAATAGCGAATACGATCCTGATACCGTTTATGCAGACACATTGCAAAAGCGCAAGCAATAAGAAAAAGAACATCTTTGGTGTTAATGGTACTCAGATTTTTCGCCTTGATCACCCTTCTTATAAATAGATCAATGCCGGGGCTAAGAGAGAGTTAAAAAATGGAAGTTTGACAAAATCGCGACAACAACAAATTTATTACCTAGTTCAGACGTGAGTAATAATAGATTGTCCTTGTTTTGCTCAGATTCTCACTTCATTTCTGATAGTAAATATGATACGGGTTTCGCTTTCGCTGAAATAAAAGCTATCACATTTCCAAAGGGTGCTTTTTTAAGACGTCTAAAATTTAACATATTTCTAGTGATTGTAAAGTGAAAATAACTTCTTTTATTTGTGGCGAAAACATTCGGATATTATGTGTTTTCAAATCATAACTGCTCAAATGAATCAAATGATAATAAATGATACTCCAGTGGTTAATTAATATGCTGATTTATCAAATCATTCTTGTTTTAGTAGGGCGCACTTGCAAACATTGATTGTGCCTATTAATTCTAATGGCTTAAATCATTTTATTAGAAGTATTATTGATACAGGTAGTCAAAGGTCATACATTTCAACATCTATCACTATTAAGTGAAGTTGTGAAATGAAATAGTCACTCATGGACCTTTCGGGAGAATAAAGGAAAACGTAAATATAAATTATACTCTATGATATGTAGTAATAGTGACAAAAGTTATTCCTGTGAAATATGTCCAATGTGAAACAGTCCAAGTAATGGTACAAAAAGAATAAAAGCAACTTTTCCTAAACTGGAGGATTTCAGATGTATAAACAAACTAAGGTACCATAGTATTTTTCAGTGACAATTTTATGTACCAATGTTTGAGAAAAATCATTAAAAAATTCATGTATTATTGGGAGCCAAAATAGCAGGAAAATTGTTCTATAACAAAATCAGACACATGACAGAGGGATTAACATCTGTAAATACACATTTAGATTGGAATGTAATGGGGAAAACAGAGGAAATGGAAACTAAGATTTGTTCGAATACATACACTCTTATCACTTCATTTAAATGACTCGAAAATTTCTTATCTGTAGGGACTCAATACTGTAGTAATTATTGTTCCATGAAGACAAAAGACAAAAAGAACTTGAAGAAGCTGGGAAAATTCATTTCCAGCAGAACATGCCCAGACATGAATAAGGAAGATACATTGAGAATCTTCCGGGGATACAAGATCCTCCTGCTTTGAAGATCTGCAAGAACATAAGCGAAAAAGATCTGAAGAGCTGCGTCAAATCCTTAGGATAAGCTAAAAAACTGTAGGATTATGAGGTTGATTCAGCAAGTGGTTAGATGGGGATAATATAGAAAAAATCCTGTCAGAGAGGAAGGAAAATAACGAGCATTTCTCACACCCCCATTCAGTTATGAAAGGAAATTTTACTATAAAAATGAGATCAGTGGTTAGCGGTTCAGCGAGAGAAAAGAATTCAATATCCATGAATGACAGTCTTCAAAAGAGACTGAATATTGTGGTGCTCATTCCATCCATGATATGTAAATTTCGACTTTGCAAATATGAAATAATTGTTGATATTGAGAAATCCGTTATACAGATCAAACTTCATGAGTATGACCAGCAATTTATGGTTTTTATTATACACAAAAATCATGAAAAAAGTACCAAAACATATGCTACAGGAATGTTCCTAGATATGAAATGAGGAACCATCATCCTGGAAATAATACTCTATCGAATAAGACGAACTTAGGTGCCAGATATCTCTTCTATGGACGTATTATGTAGTTAGGTTCCTAACCAACGTGAAACCCCTGAAAACATCAGGACTACATTCTTTGAAAATTTACAAATGTTGTCCCTTGCTACAAGAACGCACATGTAACCTCAAGATGTAATAGATGATGAAAGTGAAGATGAATATAAAGAAACCCTTGATGAACGTACAAGCAATCGAACTTCTGAAAAAATAATTGCATTTAATGACGAGATTTCAGAGGATAAAGGTGAAGATAGCAGCATAGATGTGCGCTATTATCACCCAAAAATGAAACAAAGGAATGATGATTCTGATGTTGTAAAAAGGATTCGAATATCAAGATTGGGACAAACTTTAATTCCTGTATAACTTCTTCAATGTTAGTATTGCTTCTATGTTGATTTTTTTTTTGTTCTTACGGCTGTGGTATGAGTGGACCTGCTGACATTGGTCATAGTATTGATTATGATGCTCAAGCTATGGGTTCAATGGGGAAAAGAGGATAATTGGAATTGCTCATGCAAACGGAGATATCTTTTTGACGTTTGGAGCTTTTTACCAGTAATGATCAATTAAGTGAAAGAAGTTCCATCTGAGACCTCGTAATATCGTCCCTAGCAAACCACAGTTGTGACATTGCACATTTTATTTTTATATATATAACTGACCTATATGTCAGTGTACGTCTACCTCGTGGACACAACCCCTGCAATCTCGGTCTGCAATGGATGCAGAACCCCCACAAAAAGCCGTTAACAAGTCGCTGAACCCAGGTTAGGGGTGCGAGAGGAAGTTCCCTGGCCAAAGAACTGTGAAAAACAAACAAATTAAGATGCCAAAGTGATCGTCATCTTGGGTTGGCAGAAGGAAAATCTGCAACTAAACAAGAAAGAGTGAAACAACAAACGTTTCTGAGCACATTAAGCAGACAGGCTTTCTCTCAACTCTCTCTCTCTCTCTCTCTCTCTCTCTCTCTCTCTCTCTCTCATCTCTTCAAAACAAAAACTTATAAAAACCTTGAACGTCCAGATTCAAAAAGGAGAGAGAGAAGTCGGTTAGACTCGGATGGAAGCAGACTAAACACTTGATTTTTCGTGCGGTGCGCATTACGGTAAACGGGGTAATGAGGGACTGCAATCCCCATCCCCGGGAAAAGGTGCATCGTCTTTTCCCCCCATTTTGACGTGAGGTAGATATGTTCACCTCCCTGTGTGCGATCAAATGTCCCACATCTCCGATTAGATTTGAGGCAGATAGATTCGCCTTTCATACATTCGCGTAGTTTTCCCTCATTTTTTGGTGTCTTGTGATATCATCAGCGCTTCCCCATTGCACCACCGGATATACTCGTTCTCGTTTTAAATAAAAGATTTTGAATATGAAAGTGCTTTTGGTCTTCATTAGAGGTATGTGGTTTTAATTATTACTTCCTAGGTGATCTCATGGAGCAAACGAAGAAAAGGACTTCTGGTTATTGTCAACTCTTTGTATACCTATCGATCGTTCCTTTTAGGCCAAACGCGATTAACGCAAAGATTCATCCCAAATTAATCTCTGACGGTATTACTTTAATTTAATACCACGTCTATACCAAGTCATATGACAACAGTCCCGAACATTGATGCTCTAACGCAAAAGCCCGAGATCATAAGTATGTAAGTACAATTCCCCGAAAAACTTGTCATCAATTTATCTTGGACTCCTCACAATGTATATACAACCTTACGACATCCACACGAAGTCCTTGTAATTAAATAATACCAGGGACAACGTAATTTTGTGAGAGGCATTGAATATGTAAACTCAGTGTATTAATCCTCTGAAGGGTTCGCATGCATATTTCCTTCTGCATTCTGCAGTTTTCCCTTTAACACTTCTAGCCAGTTTTGACCTTCTCAACTAATAGAATATTTCCTAGTATTCTTTCAACTTCCGAATGTGGTTATTTTTTATTATTATGACTGTAGTCACATTATGTGTATCGCGTGTGTACAAGCAACACTACACTATTTGGACATCTCGAGGTTTCCAGAGGGTTAAGTGTACCTTAGAGTGCATCTCCAAAGCCTTATAGATTTTTGTGACTCTGAGGAACGTGAACAGTAAAAGTTTTCAACCTATAAAATGTCGTTCATATAAAGGCATGCAGACACGCCGTGTTTTAGGAAAATGAAAAACTCTAGGTTTTGTGTTTTTCTCGGGATTTAATCTTTCCTTCAAGTTTCCACTTTAAAAAAAAATTCCCTCTTATTGAATTTTAAGTCTAAGGTTAAAATTGTTTTGCTATATAAACTGTTGTTAAATGCTCTTATTTATCAGGGCGTATAAGCTTGTTTGAATAATTATATTATACAAATTGTTAATATTTCAGGGATTAGTTAATCTTCCTTATTAAAGAGCCTCATGGGTTCTTCCTTATTAAAGATCCTCATTAACCCTCTTATGGGTTCATGCGCATAATGACATCCTGCAACCTGGAATCTTTCTTGCTTGACTTAGACCAGTAATGCCCTTCTTCTACCAATAAAATATTTCCGAAGGATTCAATTTTAAGGAAAAGACCATCAGAATCCGTTCGAAGGATTATATTCTGAGGAAAAGACCGATAGAACCTTTCAGACGATCCTGTTCTGAGGAAAGAAACAATAGACAGATTTAATACAGACAGAAGGATAGGCTGAGACAGATAGAATGAAAATATCCATGGATTATTTCAAGTAATAGATGTGGTTTCCGAGTTATGTGCATAATGGTGCAAAAGCAAAACTACAGTACTTGGAAATCTTTCGACGCTAAGAGGTACGTTCCTAATCACATTTTTTATTATTCTCTAACGTACAGAAAACACGTTCTGTACCAGATAATGGAGATTAAAATACACCGGTTATGTATGTAGAAAACAAAAAATACCGAATTCATAATTTCCACTTGGAGCTTAATTTATTTAACAGCTCTGCCCTTTGAATCCTTAGAATCACATACACACATCTCCTCCTGCCATCTCTGCACGGACTTCCATTTAATGAAGATGTTTTAACTGGGTTAGTTGTTCATTAAAGTTTCGTCCCGAGTCGTTCCGTTAAGCTGTCACCACTTCACTAACTCGTTTAAGGTGATAATGCATTACATTGTAGGAAAAGAATTGACTGAGGTAAAGAAAACCATCTGTGTTGCTACTACGGTCGGCGGAACCCAGGCAGTGCAAGTCCAAATAACTGACTGGTACTGGGCGAGGGGACATTAAATTGCGATCCCCTTCCGTAACAGCTGTCTCGGCTGAGGTGGAAAAAGAAGACATTTGAAGTCTTAAAAGGAGAATATCATTTTCTCATTTTCTGCATTTACCTTCTTTAAGTTATTATTATTTGAAGAAATGGGGAAATTAGTACCATGCGTTAAATTAAGACTGCTAACGGAAATGAATGTATTTTAGTCGCTCGTAAACTAAATTCCCAATGTTCGTCTGTCATATTCGGGCAAAAGTGATAAGCTGTGCACACATCATAATTAAAATATGTATACACGGAGATCATATTAAATTGGACACTTCTAACGTTAGTACCAGAAATAGGTTGGTTGGTTTTTATAGTAAGGACTACATTTGGAAAATCAGTACCAAACAACGTCAAGAAAATTAACATACATACAAAGAAAGTTTTCTTGATATATAAGGAAAGAAATAATCAGAATCAAGCCTGTGCCGCTGCCTACAACGCGAACCGCAGAGGGCAAATCCTCTGGAGTAGGTATCTTTATTATTAACATATAGATGGGAAAGTGATAAAATGACACAGCTTAAGGCAGGCACTTTCTTCGAGACTGTATATGTGATAAAAATTCTATAGAAAGCCTCGTTAAGTGAAATGGTTATTCTTGCAAATGATAACCGAAATTATAATGTTTTGTTTTTAGATTGTTAAAACAGGAGCCATCCATTCTTGTAGTTAAACGACCCCTGTGACTAGAACGTCTGCACGGGTCGTTTCGACCCTAAGCATATTTCACGGTTTAACTAACTTTCGTTTGACAAAACTCGACTAGAAAAGAACGAACCAAGCAAGAAGCAACAACTCATATAATAAAGCTTATTTTCGATTATTTTACCTTGAATTATCATTTTTCAGGGAGTACCATTCTTCATAGTTCTTTATTATTCTTCGTTATTGTTCTTTTCACACACACACACACACATCGGATGATCAGTCTATCTCGCATATTCACGCCTTGTAGTTTACGGAACGTTAATAATTATTATTTCTATTACAACATCATTTACTGATAATTTTTTATCCTTTTTCAGACACAGGATCAATGACTAAAAAGGTTCTTGAAGATGCAAATCTGTTGCGCGAACTATTTGAACATTTGTAGATCAGAAATACTCAAAGGTACACATATAATCTAACAATGCGTAGAATAATTTGCATTAGTATCACTTCGATTGCCACACATGGGAAAATAATAACCCCCTTGTGGTTGTCATAGTAATAGCATAACTTTTGTTTCCTAAATTTCATTGCTTTATTAAGTATTCTAAAAATTTAACAAGTAATTTACTGTATGTTTCTTCGTAAATGCGCTCACAAGCCTATATAAATAGTGTACCATATGTTTATTATTAAACTAAAAATAGTGACGATGGCAATTAAATACAGCTATTTTCTGCAATTTATTTAGTTGAGTCAAAACAGTGGGTGGCTTCACCGCTCTAACCAGAGATCGCCAAGGCGTTGGCTTGGGACACCGAAAGTCGTCCAGGTGCTCAGGCTTCTGTGTCTAGTTGTGGTCCGGAATTGATATCGGCAGACACCCGCCGCTTGGACCGTGAGGTCACTTGTTCACGACAGTAGTGGTCCGAGGCCGATGGTTGCTGATGAACTCCGTCGTGAAAGTTTAGTAAAAGACTCAAAGGACACAGAGTCAAAATTCTATATTTGGAGTATATTATACTAAATTTAATCGATCGTCACGTAAGTTACATGTAGTATAAAGTAGCAATTACATTTGGATAGGCATTCAAAAGTGTAACTTTCCTCCCACCGGCTGTATAAAATCTTTACTTGACCTCCTGTTCTAAAGATGGATTTTATCTTTTAGTTGTATCGGTAACTGTTTATTGCTCTGACTTTTTTAATTGGCTTTTGCCGCACTTCCTCGGCTTGAAATCTTGTGGACGTTTCTTTTAATTGAAAAAGCTTTGTTCTTAGGTTGCCAGCTTGGCGTTTTCTATGTAGGGTTGCCAACTTGGCGTTTCACTTCTTGTAAGATGCGAGATGGCGAACCTTACATGTCCCTCCGGGGAACACATCCATCACTTAAGTCATAAGTGATGATGCTGCTGCCAATCGCCATCTAGAATCATAACTAAAAGTCATAATTAATTAGCTGGTCTTCATTACGATATCCAGTCCTTCGAGAGAAGCGTGAGAGCTCAAAAAAAATATCTACACTAACATTCATGAACTCCCACATAAAATACATAATACAAGTCACAAGAACGTTATCAAAATTATCTAAATCAGATTACAGTTTTGAGAAGAAAAAATATATATACATACTAGCAAAATACCCGACCTTACTCGGTTTGAATTGGTTTACTCAAGATTGAAGAGATAATCAAAATATATAATGACTTACGTTTTTTGTAGAATAAAATTTATTTTAACATCTTTCGCCATGTTTGTATTTTCTACAACTTACTTTGGACACAAATCCTACACATGCATATCCATTCATGTAATACATTTCACATACATCGCACAATTGCTGTATGACAAAGCTACAAAATGACGAAAGGTGATACTAAGGTTACTACTATAAAAGACGATTTATAGGAAGATTTGGAATTCCCTTTCTTAAGTTCTTTTCATGTTCAACTCAATTAATTAAAATTACGATTTACGGCGAGTTCTCTCGCAATCATAGTCAACAAAACAATATTTTTTTACTTGTGGCTCTCTTGCCTCCGGTATGCGACATTGTGAAATTTTGCAATCTTCTCCTGTCATTATTACAACGAATTTTTTAATGTTGGAAAAAGTTCCAGTTTGGATTAATAAACATTATTATTCTTTCAATAACGGCATTATTCCTTAAATAACGGCATTATTCTTTCAATAATGGCATAACTACACTTAAAATTTACTGAAAATTTATACTGACTTACCTAACATTTTTAAGTCTAATACTTTGTGGTGCTGTTGCGTGTGATGAGAAGGAAAACACATTTATTAAAATAATAAATATTTAAAACAGGAAACAGCAAAGTAAAACAAAATAAAAGAAGTCGCAAAAAATTGTTCGAAAAATATTAATTTGTGATTCAATTTTATCTCTTGATTTCGCACAGTTGCCACAACTTACAACTAAAAGTGTACAAAATTTAGAAATGTGAAATTAATTCAGAGCGAAAGAACCAGAAAAAATATCACTGCTCGCGCAATCTAGTTCATTCTCGTTTCATTGAAAAATATCGTCTGTCCCAAATATTCGGAAATCGTTTTCATTGCGCAAAGAATAAAAATAAGACTCGAAATAAATGAAGTATCAGAGATGAAATTCCATAAAAAAAAAATATTTTTTTTGAAGAATAATTACTTTTTTAGCAGTACTGGTAAAGCAATCGAAGCAATCGTACTATTCAATAGACATTCCAATTTTTCCAAAACTACCAAATTATGGTTGATTTAAGTATACTTACTCAAGTGTTTTAGCATGAAACTCAAATAAATATAACAATAAAGAAATGTTTAATATTGCATTCACTAAACTAATAGATAATGTATAAAATAAAATACAATGCAATCAAATATCTGTAATACAATTCATGTGATGGCTACACAAACACACAAACACAAAATCGAACATAGAACAGAAAGACGGACAGATAGACTTTCGCAACCAATGCCACTCACTAAATGAAGATAAGTACTCACAGTATGCAAATTTTCATGAAAATATCTTAAACCGCGTGGACGTGTATAGGGCACAACATACAGACAGACAGACAGACAGACACCAAACGAGAAAAAGGCGGATTCGGCATCAGAAGGGTCCAAAACGGATAGAAAACTTGAAATGGGCCGAAAATATTGAATGTACAAACAAACACTCCATTCTTATTTATATAGATTTATATGAACTGAATAAAAACTAGGGTTCATCAATTTTGATGCGCGATAAGGCATCTGCATTGCCATGCTTACTACCCTTTCTGTACAATATATTCATGTTATATCTTTGCAATGCCAAAGCCCAACGTGCAAGTTTTGCACCCTGTGGCATTCCCTGGGTCAAATAAGTAAGGGGATTATGATCGGAGACAATTTGGACTTGTGCTCCAAATATCCAAGTGTCAAATTTTTTCAACGCACTTAGAACAGCATACGCCTCCCGTTCGATAGTGGCCCAACGAGTTTGGCATGGGGTGAGTTTTCTACTGTAAAAGGCGATAGGACGTTCTTTTCCGTCTTCGTCTTGCTGAGCTAGACACGCTCCAATCGCTGTTGCAGAAGCATCGGTGTACAACTGGTATGGCTGATCTAACACTGGAGTATATAAGAATGGAATTTCCGTCAGCCTTTGCTTCAATTGTTGGAAGCTTGC
This sequence comes from Metellina segmentata, assembly GCA_947359465.1. Taxonomy (NCBI): domain Eukaryota; kingdom Metazoa; phylum Arthropoda; class Arachnida; order Araneae; family Tetragnathidae; genus Metellina; species Metellina segmentata. The sequence goes on along the minus strand of OX375878.1, from coordinate 38,844,217 downwards.
TTCCTCTTCATCACTCCAAGGTATTTTGTTGGGCACCCTTTTCTTTGTTAAGTTTGTTAAGGGTAAAACCAAGGACGAGAAATCCTGAATGTACTCCCGATAGTAGCTTGCCAGACCAATTATGCCTCTTAACTCTTTCTTAGTAGTTGGACGTGCTAAGTTCTGCATGGCTTCGATTTTCTGGGGATCTGGTGCATGTCTTCCGGAACCTACAATGTGTCCCAGGAACCTCACTTGTTTTTTACCGAACTCGCACTTTTTAAGATTGACTGTTAATCCAACGGTCTGTAGAGTTCTCAGCACGTCTCTGATGTGACGCAAGTGATTCTCCCACGAGCTGGAAAAAATGGCCAGATCGTCGATATACGCACGGCAGTACTTTCTGTGTGTCTTAAGTACTTTGTCTATGGACTTTTGGAACGTACTTCCAGCATTTTTAAGTTCAAATGGTAAAACGTTCCATTGAAAATGACCAGTGTGTCACAAATGCCGAATATGGTTTAGCTTCTTCTTCTAAAGGGATTTGCCAATAACCCTTTGTCAAATCTAGAACGCTGATGAAAGGAGCACTACCAATTTCAAATAGTAACTCGGTGGCCTGTTGCATTGGATAAGCATCCGGGACAGTAAAACTGTTCAAAACTCGAAAGTCGACGCAAAGTCTTATACTTCCGTCCTTTTTGGCCACACAGACGAATGGGTGTGCCCACTCACTGTCACTCTCTTCAATCAGTCCTTGTTCAAGTAACTCTTGGATTTGGCGATCCACCTCGGTTTGTAAGGCGATGGGAACCCGATAGGGATGCATTTTCTTTGGCACACAATCTTTAGTTAGTTTGATTGAATGTCCATCAACTCTGGCTCGGCCAGGTCGTGCACTGAAAATTTCTCGAAACCCTTCCAAGGTCTGAACTAATTGGTGTCGCTGTTCTTCGCACAACGCCTCTGTAGTCTGGAACACATGACCCTTAATATCGTCTGCAGATTGACTCTTATTTCGAGTAGGGGCATAAAAGATTTCCCCAAAGTCCTGATCTTGTTCGAAAATCAACCCCACCTGTTCAACTCGGGCTATATAAGGTCGTAGTTTGTTGAAATGCAGCTCTTTTCGGCTTTTATCCTCCATCTCGACCAACGCAGAATGAGGTCGAGTTAACTGGATAATAGTTGCAGGTCCTGACCAGTTCTTCAGAAGTTTGTGACTAGAAGATGGAATAAGGATCAGTACCTTATCACCAACCTTGAAAGTCTTTTCTCTCGCTCTCAGATTATATTTAGATGTGTAATAGCCTTGTGCCTTTTCGGCATTCCCTGCGGCAATCTCGTGTGCCGTTTTCATCCTTTTACGAAGGTCTTCTAAGTATTTTTCAACAGAAGGAGATGCTCCTGTTGGAATTTCGGTTTCTCCTAACCAACTCTCCTTAATTAATTTTAATGGACCTGGAGGTAACCTTCCATACACCAACTGAAATGGCGATACTCCCGTGGTACTGTGAGGTACTTCTCTGTATGCGAATAGTAATAAAGGGAGATGAATATCCCATTGTCGACCATTTTCTTGTATGTTCTTACTGAGCATATCCTTCAGGGTTTTGTTCCATCTCTCCACGGCTCCCATGTTTTCTGGATGCCCCGGAGTTGAAAATCTTGGTGACACCCCGATAACTTGCATGAAGCCCTTGGTGAGCTGTGCTGTGAAATTTGTCCCTTGATCGGTACAGATAGTTTTAGGAAACCCCGTCTGGGAGAAAATCTTCATCAGGACGTCGCAAGTTGTTTTCGCAGTAATGTTCTTGACTGGTATAGCTTCCGCCCATCTCGTGCACAAATCCACAGCACAAACGATAAACTTGTGCCCTCTTGAGGATGGTGGCTCTAGGGGACCAATACAATCTACACTACACACTTCAAAAGGATTTTCAGGTCTCACAATAGGTTGGATAGGAATTCTGTCATTGTAAGTGGTACCTCTACGTAGCTGGCAGACCTTGCAGCTTTCACAAAAATGTTTGACATCAATCTTGATATTCGGCCAGTAAAAGGAATACTTTATCCGTTGTTTGGTTTTCTGTTCTCCTAAATGACCGGCCAATGGAATTTCGTGTGCCATTTTTAGGACATAGGGCCTTTTAAATTTAGGCAAAACTACCTGCTGAATTTTCTCTCCTCCTACGATTTCTGAGTGTACCAATAACCCATCTTGCACTTCGAATGCATTTCTTCTATTTCTTGCTAATTCCCAAATATCCTTTAAACTTTCATCTTCCAATTGAAATTGCACGAAGTCGTTCCGTTTCTCATTAACCCCAGGGTGATTTGCGGTGTCACTACGGGCCAAGGTAAGTTCGTTTAAGGACGAAACTGAATAAATTTCTCCAACTCGAGAAACCCCTTCTTGGCTAATAATATTGCCATAAAGTTCCACATTCGAGTTTAAAGCGTCATACGTTGAAACGCTTACGAGCATGTCGCTTACTAATTTTTCAGACACTGCACATGTCACTGGGATTTCTCCGTGTCGTCCGTCATTGATTTTCACATGGATTATCTTGAGAGGTGCCATTTCTGTCTCACCAAATGCGGATACAATTTTAATTTTTCCTTCCCCTTCATTTTGAGAATCTACAATCAGATCAGCCCGGATGACTGAAATCTGCGCTCCAGAGTCGATAATACCGTCGAAGATATTATTACCGCTTTTTAAACTCACTATCTTGAGTTCATCAATACCTCTTTGGTATTCTACAGGCTTTGTGACTGGAACGGTCACTTTTGCCGTCAACATCGATGGAGGCTCCACCATGTCTTCCCTTGCACATGATGTTGTAGCGTCTTGGGCTCCAATATTGCTCACAACTGCTGAAGTTTGTCTTCTTCCTAGCTTAGGACATGCGTTTCTAAGATGCTGAAATGATCCGCAAGAATAACACTGAATCTTCTTCTTCCTTCCCGCTTCATTTTTCGGACTCGTATTACGTTGATGAGTACTCCTCTCGTGAAACTGTCCATATCTAGCAGGAAAATCGGAGTTCCTTTCTTGAAAGCGTCTTCTTTCTTGAAAATGTGAATTTCTTTCCTTATTTACTATGTTTTCAGGTGATTGGAATTTGTTCTTGAACCCTCGAACACTTTCGTATTTGTCAAGGAGTTCCGCTAGAGTAGTAGGAGATTTTATTGTGCTCCACTCACATCGACAAAATGCTCTCGCATTTCCGGAGGTACCTTACGTTTGAATTGATCCGTAATTACCAGATGCTTTAACGTTTCGAAATCCGCAACCTCAAGACCTTGAATCCATTCTTCAAAATAATTTGTCAATTCAAAGGCAAAATCCTTCCACGATTTATCTTCAGTCCGCTTGAGCTGGACAAATTTCAATCGGAAGGTTTCTGGGCTTAGTTTAAACCTTTTTAGCAATAACCCTTTCACGTGACTGTAGTCATATGCGACGGCCGCTTCTTCTCTAGCAATTAACTGAGTAATGTCATAGGGTAATAAACCCAAAAGCTGTGACACCCAGTCCTCCCTTTTTATGTGAGCATGTTCTGCCTGCCTCTCGAAAAGAACCAGATATAGACTGATGTCTCCTTCTTTAGGATCGAACTTCTGCATCACTCTTTGTAGATCGTATATGTGCTTAGAGTTGCTCGAATTCCCTTCATTTGATGTTTCTGTATTGTGACGGCCTTCCATTTCGAGCCTTAGCTTTTCTAACTCGAAAGCAGAACGTTTCTCGAGTTCCATCACAAAACGTCTTTCTTCAGACTCAGCAGCGATGCGCTTTTGCTCAGTTTCAGCAGCGAGGCGCTTTTGCTCAGTTTCAGCAGCGAGGCGCTTTTCCTCACTTTCAGCCAAGAAACGCCTTTCTTCGGCATTTTTCCGATCTGTTATGATACTGTTTAAAATATTTTCGGTAAACTCCTGTTCATATTCTTCGCTGTTCAATATTGAGTTCTTTAAATCGATGATTTTGTGTTGCGGCAACACATCTAACCCCAATTCATCTGCCAACACCTTCAAATCTTCCTTCCTTGCTTTCGCGAGATACGCCATCCCAAACGAATTTAACGCAGGAATTAAATTTACGCCACAGAATGCAGAAATAAAAAAAAAGAGTTGGAAACCTCACTCTAAATAGTCTAAAATTATGATTTATATTAACTTTACGCCTTAGCAACAAGCATTCGCAGAAATCCCCGTTTACCAAAACGAAATAGTTATTCTCTAACCCAATAACACAAAAAGTATCTAGTTCTGATGAACTGTTTCTCAATTAACCATTAATCTAATTAACACCTGGTGTGCTAGTCAAAATTTGCATATATTAATACAATAGTACACATAAATAGCATTCACATACCTGCATTACCGAAACGAATGTAGTTATTCTTTAACTCAATAACACAAAAGGTATCTAGTTCTGGTGAACTTTTTATCAATTAACCTCTATACCAATTAACACATGGTGTGCTAATCAAAATTTTCATATATTAATACAATAATACAGATAAATCGCATTTACATACATGCATTACCGAAACGAAAGTAGTTATTCTTTAACTCAATAACACAAAAGGTATCTAGTTCTGGTGAACTTTTTCTCAATTAACCTCTATACCAATTAACACATGGTGTGCTAATCAAAATTTGCATACAATTATACAGATAAATCGCATTTACATACATGCATTACCGAACGAAAGTAGCTATTCTTTTTAGAACCAAAACGCAACAGTTATCTAGTTCTGATGAACTTTTTCCCAATAAACCATTGAACTAATTAACACATGGTGTGCTAAATAAAATTTGCACTGTGGTGCACATAACACGTAAGTGTTCTAAACAAAATGAATATCATTATATTTCAACAAAGTCTACTTTCGCTCCGTAATTGTGTGGGAGTTGCATGAATTAAAAAAATAAAAACTCAGGATGAGCTCTCACCTTCATTTCCAGGGTTCGAAGATCCTGTCGACTGCGCCAGTAGTGGTCCGAGGCCGATGGTTGCTGATGAACTCCGTCGTGAAAGTTTAGTAAAAGACTCAAAAGACACAGAGTCAAAATTCTATATTTGGAGTATATTTTACTAAATTTAATCGATCGTCACGTAAGTTACATGTAGTATAAAGTAGCAATTACATTTGGATAGGCATTCAAAAGTGTAACTTTCCTCCCACCGGCTGTATAAAATCTTTACTTGACCTCCTGTTCTAAAGATGGATTTTATCTTTTAGTTGTATCGGTAACTGTTTATTGCTCTGACTTTTTTAATTGGCTTTTGCCGCACTTCCTCGGCTTGAAATCTTGTGGACGTTTCTTTTAATTGAAAAAGCTTTGTTCTTAGGTTGCCAGCTTGGCGTTTTCTATGTAGGGTTGCCAACTTGGCGTTTCACTTCTTGTAAGATGCGAGATGGCGAACCTTACAACGACCATCTCACGGGTGTAAGAATCATAGCAATTGCGCATGCGTCAATTTATTCCGGTCCAGACTTCTGTTGCAACCCTTTCTTTACGAGTGGTTTGTTTGGCGAAGACGAGGATATTTTCACCCCGCGCCAAACCAAGCATCTGTCCGCTGTCGTTGACATTCTAGAATGGATGAACAGTATAAATGCGATTCTTGTGACAAAACTTTCCAGTATCGACAGAATTTATTACGTCATATAAAAAAGGTGCACATTGTGACTAATGTCAGCAACAAAAGAAAATTTAACATAAACTGCCCTGCAGTATCGTGTGAACAAACATTTTCAACACGAACAAAGCTGAGGGAACATGTGACGAGTGCTCATAATGTAGTATTGGATGCAGAGCACATGGATATAGAGCACAATTACAAGTTATAAAATAATTTATTTTTCAGAAACTCATAATGTGTGTTTGACATTTAAATAAACTTTTAAATTATGAACTTACACAAATTAACTTTTCGTAGAAAGATAGTATAGAATAGATAGTATTTAATACTTATTTACTGACCGTAAATAAGCCTTACTTATACTAAACTATAAAAATAGGATTCTAAATTGGCCGTACTTATTACTTTAACATCTGACAGCAAACTAAAAAAATCCTCGTATTGTAAGCGATTAATTGCCAAATTTGGCATACCTTTCCCCAGAACCAAACATGGAGTTAAAAATTTCCAACTCCATACGCATGCGCAATTGCTATGATTCTTACACCCGTGAGATGGTCGTACTTGTTCAAGGGGAATGCCGGTTGGAGGTGGGACTATTCTCACCGGTACTCTCGGTTTCCGTGTAACCGGAATAGCTGGTGGTGGGCGGTGGGTGTTTTCGGCAATGGGCCGAGTGCTGGTTGATTTTATTCTGAGGTGTCTGACTGAGGCTGGCGGGCTACCGGTAGGCGTCTGGAGATTCGGATTACTTTCCGACGGCTGGTTATCGGTTCGGGCCGGTAAGGAAAAGACTGTAGGCTCGCTCGGGAGTAGTGACCCGGCGGGTAGGGGCAGGCCGCTATCCTTCCGGTAAGTAGCGGCAGGAATCTCCTCGAAGTGCCACCTGGTAACTAAGATGGCTGGAGGCTTGTCTCTCCGGACCTATCCTAGGCTAATACCTGCACGTATACGAATTTAGGCTATCTGGTAGGCGGCAGAGGTCATATCACCATGGATGATGGTCCCGGTACTACCGCCCACGGGCCGGACATTTAGGGTGAGAGAACAGTCTGCTGTCCTGCTGGGCTACTGAGGAAGGGGGCGCCCAACTAGTAGATGCCCCGGAGGTTTTGAGCTTCCTTCTTGTGAGTGACGTCTCGCCACTCAATGATGAGAACAATCCAGCTCGACTCACGATGTGCGGTCGCCACCGCGATGAACGCCAATGAGTCTGATGGCTTCTCTATTGAGGCAAGCATGATGAGTCCAGAAAATGTCGTGCTTAGAAAATTTAGTCAAAAATTTCAAAGCAAAATAAAAAAATAATTAAAATATTAACTTAATGTTTAGTTTACGTTTTGAACATATTGTTTTGAAACAGGGATACATCATTATCCATCGAACTACTTATAACACTCGTGTTTACGTGCTATACTTGCTGGACAAATAAAATGCTTGTTTGATAATGTATTGTTCAAATAACCTTTATAAATTAACTTGAAAACTTTTATACTTATTCGAAAACAACGAGGACATATTACAGACCTTTACGAAGCGGGACAAATACATCATAGCCGACTCGTATGTAAGTTGGTGTAAGAACCATATATGCATTAACATGTGTTTGTTAGTTCTGTGATTATGAAACGAACAATTTAATGGTTTATCAAAAGTATCACATTTCAATTTTAGCACTGTGATGTGATTTGTATCCGTATCCAAACATGCATGAGCAACCAGCAATTTCGCATCTGTTTACATGTTGCTTGACACTAGTGAAGTATGTTTACATGTTTCCTGCAAAGGCTTCCTTTCAAAAATAAGAGTATTGAATTTCGAAATGTTGACTAGCCTTAGGGCGTTCACATGGAGGTTTTACTACATGCGTGTGACTTGAAGAGTTGAAAACTCTAAATGCGAAGCTAAATCTAATTAACTTACGCATATATATTATGTAAACAAAATTGAAGTAAAGAAAATTTTTAATTTTGTAAATCAAAGCAAAGCTAATGCTTTGCAAACCAATTAAATGATACAAAATTAGGTGACAATTTTTATAAAACATTCAGCTATCAGGCAAGATATCTAAAAATAATCTTATATTTAAGAATAGTACCATTAATTTACAATTTATTTTTATCGAATACCAAAATATATTACATTTACAGTTGATCTCAGATATAGGAATAGACGCACGAGAATGTTTTCGTTCATTTTTAATATGATTATAATAAAAGACTACGTTAAAGATTTTTAATCAATTCAACATCTTCCCCAATTTAGATGTTATATTTTACTATTCAAAGGGTTGTTACACGTATATTGATGGCGCTATCGTTACTCATATGTCATACCTATTACATCTATTTGCATCTAGTTTGAACATCGAAAGTATAGTAATGCTATGTTTTACCTCAAAATATAATGAAATGAGTCAGAAATATGAAGCAAAATTTTACGTACTTTTGTGAATTCTTATTTCTAATGCAAAAATGGAAAGACGTTCACCTCTGAATTATGTTACTTTTCAATTAGCTTTGAACGTCCATTTCAATTACAAACTTTCCCTTTGCGAGTCGGTATATTTTGACACCTAAATCTAATTTCCATTTTCTCCCAATTTTTTCTGCTCTGATTTCTAGTTTGCGGAATTTTCATTCATTGTTAATATATTTTTAATCGATCGATCAATCGATAGAAAACCCATTAGAACAACGAGCTCCTTGGTGTAATTTTAACAATATAATGTAACTCTAGATCAAAACAAGCAGATTTAAGCTAAGCGGAAATATTGGTGAATTTATATTCCTTGTAAACATTTTTCGCCGTTCGCCAACATGTTTTTGCAGTAGAATATTATCCACTATTTCGGTTGAGATGTGACAAATCTTCGAAGAATAATCTTGCTTAAAGTTTTCTCATTAATATATTGACTTGCGGGACTCAGGCATCTGGTCAGCGATAATTTCGAATTTCACCACAGTTAATGAATAGATACGAAAAGTTTATTTGACACGCTATTCATAATGAATTTCTTTAAGAGCAAGTACACTTTTTTTATAAAAACACTGGCGCATGAAATAATGAAGAACCTGTTTTTTGTTTTAAAATTAACTGCTTACATGTGAGAGGTGTTTTATGTAAATAATATATAAATAGGCACAAGTGCTTTACATAAATAGTGTTCTTCCTATAACCATTCCGAACAGGGGTACTCGTCATCTAACCGAGGTTCAAAATTACGTGGCGTTGTCCTCTTATCTTTCCCTTAGGGGATTGATCCCAGTTCGTCGTGAATAGCCCATTGCGTTGCTCTAGTACAATGTAAATTAAAAATTACAATTACCAAACAAGGGTAATCGGAAGTAAATTTCCCATCTTCCTATGGTGCATTTTATATTACCGTGGTGCGGAAGTTTGGAGAGAGGGGTGCCAGCTCAGGTGTTACCTCGTCATCTGACCGTGGTTCAAAATTACGTTGTATCGTCCTCGGATTTTTACTTTCGGGATTTATCCCGCATCGTCACCAATAATCAGGTAAATCACATAATAATAGCTTCAATTCGTAGAATAAACAACATCGGCCTTTTGTAATTGAGGCGATTTTTAAATTTGTAAAAAGTTCTGTTTTGGACTTTTTTTGTCATGAGTAATCTTCTCTAGATATTCCAAAAAAAAGCGAAATGTTGTTCTCAAATTAAATAGATTGAAATATGTTGTAGAGTCGTCTCTTTTTTGAAGCAGTTACTGATTTTGTCGAATAAATATTTGTTACATTCAAGTGTGGATGTAGTAGTTTGATTGAAGACTACTACAAAGTGTTGGTCAAATTATTAAATTCATACTTCCTTAGAACATGCAAGTGTATTTAATTGAATGTATCAATTAAATTGCTTCAACTTTTTCGATTGTTGCATAACATAATTTGCATTGACTCATTATTGCTATAAAAGAGTGATGCGATTAATACTACTATAATGCATTGTGCTTTCTAGAATGCCAAAAGAGAAAATTTTTAAGTGTCATGACTGTCTTAAAATGACACAATCAGTACGTGCCTCATTACCTAAAGCGTTTTGTTAATCATCAATTTACTGCGAAAGAAATTTAATTTTACTTCAAGAAACAATATGCCTAAATAGATCTTTCCTCCATCCAAATAAAGCATATTTCTTATGATAATTTAGGAATGATGTTTTGGGAATTTGTATTATACTATAGCTCTATTTAAACTATTTTTCCGGCGTTAAATTCCCGTTTTAAGATATTTTTTGACATCTGCTCTTTGGAAAAGCTCTTAGCGTATACAATTTGGTTTATATTTATATGTACTAAATACACTCAGGAACATTGGAAAAAGCGCACCAAAAAGGGAGCAGGGGATTGAAATGAAATTTACTACACTTAATGATACAGAGATGAGAGATTCACTTGATCCCAAAATCAAGATAATTAAACAAATACAGTGTGTACAATTAAACAAATTCAATGCAACTTCAACAGCGCGTGGGACTGCCTCCTTCTGAAATACTTGCACGGTACGGCATTAAGTTGATTAGACGTCTAATGTTGTCCTGAGGCATATGGGACTACACAGCTTGAACATCCACCGCCAATTCATTTACAGAGTGACACGGCGGTATCTGGTGTTTCAGCCGGTCCCACACATGCTCTATGGGGGACAAGTCCGGGGAGCGGGCTGGCCATGGAAGTGTCTGAACATGACGCTGGACGTCTTGAGCAATTCGATCTGTATGGACGAGCTTTATTTTGCTGGAAAAATGCCCCTGGAAGACCATTTAGTAAAGGTCCCACGTGGGGTCGAATAATGTCATCAACATAGCTCTGCCCCGTTAAGGTTCCAGGTACCACAATTAGAGTGGACCGGCTATCATAGGGTATGGCCACAAAGACCATTAAACCTGCGGTGCAGGCAGTGTGTCGCTCAACAGCGTGGATGGAATTGTACCATTCATCAGGGCACCTACACAACCGTACGCGCTTATTATCTGTCCCCAAAACGAACCGCAATTCATCACTGAACACCACGTTTTGCCAATCTGTGAAACGTGGTGTTCAGTGATGAATTCCGGTTCGTTTTGGGGACAGATAATAAGCGCGTACGGGTGTGTAGGTGCCCTGATGAATGGTACAATTCCCACACATGCTCTATGGGGGACAAGTCCGGGGAGCGGGCTGGCCATGGAAGTGTCTGAACATGAAGCTGGACGTCTTGAGCAATTCGATCTGTATGGACGAGCTTTATTTTGTTGGAAAAATGACCCTGGAAGACCATTTAGTAAAGGCCCCTCTGGCTTGACACCACTGTAGACGGAGTCGCCGATGTTTCGGTGTTAAGGGCAGTACACGAAAAGAGCGTTGGATTGCAGATTCGGTTCCCTCAAGGCATCTGGAAATGGTTTGTAGAACAACTGGCACCCTACATCTGATTGTATCATGCAATGAGTCACTGTGGGATCCACGAGTGCTAGCCACACGATCCTTCTATCCTCTCGCCTCATCGTCTTCCTGGTAGCTTCTGACCTGGTACGCGGCAGATGGGTACCATCTCGTGTCCACTGATCCAACATGTTCTGACAGCACACTCTGAACGATCGACCTGGCGAGCAACACGTCGCGTCTACCAGCCTGTGTATTTCATGCCGATGTTTCTTCGCAAACTCAAGTCCTCGTTCAGTCGAAATGTGATCGTCACGTTTATGAATTTTCCACTATGCGCCGGTTCCACTTCCTGATTGCAGCGCCACTGTAGGGTGTGTGGTCATGCGCATTGGCACCAAACTTGAATCATTTGCATATCGGATCTCACTGTACTTATGCAAAGTTTCGCGATTGTTCATTTATTCCTTCTTGGTGCGCTAGTTTCAATGTTCCTGAGTGTATGTGAATTTATGGAGTATTGAATGACCTAAATATAGTGTAGAACATACTCTAAAATTCAACTATAACCTGCTTCACTTTTAAATAAGTATCTGCTATTCAAATGAATCAAGTAACTTATTTAAATGTAAATGTTAATGTTTTAATGATTTGAATATAAGTAATCATCTTCATTGAATCTTTCTGCTTCATTTCCCAACTGAATTTAATTTGTAGGTGCCTTTCTTGAATATTTGGATCATGTATAAATTTGTTCGTTGTAGTTGTATATTTTTTCTGTAGAGAAACAACAGCTATAGAAATAAATAAATATATCTCATATATGCATATTTAACTTTTTATTAAAAACTCCTTGAGCATATAAAGGACGACCTTCAGAGAACAAATATTGAATATGTATCCTGTCATACCAAACGGTAATTAAGTTATTAATACACCCCCAATAGAATTCCAAATAGCATTGGCACAAAGGATCGAAGTGCATGAGGGTATAGGGTTGTTACATAATCAATACACAATAACTTCACGAGCGCAATATATACAACAGGGTAGGCTATGAATCTATACCTGAACAAAATCAGTCAATAATCTTGCCTTGCTATAATTTCAAGAAAAGATTGTTGTGATAATGATTTATGATAAATGAATGAATTATTTTACACACACGCGCAACACACGCGCACACACACACACACATACACACACACACACACATATATATATATATATATATATATATATATATATATATATATATATATATATATATATATATATATATATATATATATATATATATATATATATATATATATATATATAAATATATAGATATATATATATATGTGTGTGTGTGTGTGCGCGTGTCCTGATGCACCAACATTTCTGCATTTTTTTATAATTTTTTAAGACTTTTATTGGATTTTTTTTGGAAATTCTTGTGTTCTTGAAATTATATATATATATATATATATATATATATATATATATATATATATATATATATGAAACGTAAAATTAGAGGTAAAAGGCGATAGGATATCTTTATTATCCTCACCTAGAACATGAAATTGAAGTTAAAATCTAAAGAGCGTATTTGATATATCCTTCAGACACTAGCCAGTGACATTCGGTAAAGAAACAATCTTATTTGAAACATTTCATCTTTGTCCATAGATTGTAAGCATTTTAATTAGCAAAACTTATCAACTTATACATCTTACTCCTGTCATTTCTAGTACTAAGTAAAAAAAAATTATTCTAACGGCACATACATAGCAAACAACCTCTCAAGAAGAATGTAAAATAAGTCATTTTTCAATCCCAAGTACACATTCTTCTGTTTTGAGACACGGTTGCATTATTATGGGCACTGTGTGGCCATCTGAAAATAAAATTGGAGCGGAAAGGATTGGAATATGTGGATAGAGTATGTTTCCTGAATTATGAATATGAGGTGAAAACAGATGCTGAACTATCAACCTTTCTTAGCCGCTCCCTAGAAAGAGGTTTCCGAAAGAAAAATGAGCGAGCTTTCACTCTGGGTAGCTCCTTACCGTGAAATATGCTCCTAATGCTCCCAGTTGGAAATGCAATCATGGCAACGGACCGTGCTATTCCAAGAAGATGGGCCCTTTGCTTTCACCTTTGGTCAGAGCTGTCGACTTTTCCTGATCTTATCTAGTCCTAGGCTTCGAACTGCTTTATTCAAGATCACGTCCTGAAAGATTTGTGTATGTGTGCATTACTTAAGAGTGTATTCAATGTCACATTTAAATTAACGTGTTCACTTCTAATTCTGAATATTGAATTATTAAGGAATTAATTGGTATACTAGTTTTTGGCTTCTATCCTTTAGTCCTGTTTATCAACCAACGGAAGTAAGAAAAATATAAAAATCGAGTTCATTTGTCAAAATAATTCAAGTATTTTCCGCTTTGTCATGAAAAAATAAGCAGAAGATTCATACATTATTTCCTCGTGATCGGGGGTTGCAGTTATTGTACTTGTATTTCTTTTTGGATCTCTGACCATGGAGGGAGCATCACTGCATTTTGATCTTTTAAATAAAATATGAATTTAGTGTGTCCGAATGGTATTTCAATGTGTTTTTTCTTTGTTTAATTCGTTCGTTTTTAAATAGATACACTTTTTATTATTTTTTGTCAAACTCAAATAAATGTGTTCTGCTTTTCCCATTAGTCCTCTGTTTCTAGAGCAGTCGATTGAGATATTGCATTTGTGCAATAATAAACATTATTTTGAGTTTTGATTAGCTACAATAATTCATGTATTTTTAGGTCCTACATGAAGCGTTCGATGTTTTTACTTGTGATCATTAGATATAACTCACAGTTGAAGAATGCAAATGCAAATCATACTCTACATATAATTTAATATATGTAATATATTGATGGCCTTTTATACATTTCCATTCATAAACACTAACATATGAATGAAAGGTTTTTTTATTTGAAATGCATAGATTCCAGCCTAATAGAAATAGGATTTAAGAAAAGAAAATACAGTGTTTCGTTTAATAAATGTATAAACACAAAAACAGTATTTAATCAGTATGTTTCATCAGAAGCAAAATTGAAATATTTCTATTCCTTAGAATTTATTTAAAATCTAATAAATTTACTTACTAATTTCGATTAAATAATTTGCAAAGTATTTAATCCACATACTAGCCACTGCGTGGCTATCCCGAAGTTGCTTTTTTTTTTCGCAAACCTTTTGCGAAAAACGCGTTTGCTTCGCAAACCAACACCACGGGCAACGCCGTGATGTAAGGTATTAATCTATTTTTAAATTTTTCGCAGATTTCAAATCCGTTTAAGATGTATTCAATTTAAAAATTATTTATTTAAAGAAAATCATATATATAGGTATCAATCTAAAGTAAAATTTTCTGCAGATTTAAAATCCGTTGAAATTTTCAATCTATCTTTAGCGATTCCGATTTCACGAAAAAAAAACTTAACAATCCCGGTCAATATATTTTTTATTTCTTGCTCTCATTCGACGAAAAAGGGACAGGAAATGTAATCTGTATCTTTTTTTTAACGCGAAGGGCAGAATACGCAAACTGGTTTTTTTTATTGAAAAGAAAAAATTCACGTGACGTCACAATCTCTTGCGGAAAATATAAAAGAAGGTCATGCGGGTATAAAAAGTTCATTTTAGAGGGTTTCTTCTTTCGTTCGGACAATAAGCATTTGAAGAACCAGGTAGAGAAAAAAAACTATTAAATTCATTTAAAAATTTCTAGATAAAATTTTTAAATTTCGCAGGGACCCAAAAATTGCACAAAAATCGGACTACCTGTGTGCCAAATCTCATTGCTGTAAGTGCCATGGATCGTCAGGATTTTGCGGCAGTGAAGCAAACAAACACTTCCTTTTATAATAGTGAGACGAAAATAAAAACATCTGCATTTACAACATAACACTTCAGAAGTTTAGCCAAACCAATATAAATATAGATCCATCATCCTTACCCATATCAATTAAAGCTAATACAGTCAAAGTTTACTTATACTTTCGAGCCATTCCAACACAGTGGAGAACGTGCTATCAGAAGACAAGAAAAAGTCACGGCATTGTCGGTATGAGCTCCTAGATTCTATTCTCATTAATTCGACATCCTGTTGGTAGAAAAAAGGGAAATCCCTAACTGCATTTCTTTGATCCCTTGTCGAGACTCCTTTCTTCTCGCACCCTAAATATTTTATATGTCATTAGTTAACGGCATGAGCAGGCTTTTCATTCGCTATGCTGTGAGCTCGCAGAATTAGGTTCATTTATCGAATCGATTTAACAGAAGATAGGATGGGCATTATCAGGATTGAAACTGCAGAAAAGCTGCTTAATTTTTTATAATGCCCTAATGTTTGAATTAGCTTTTTCGTATTTACCTACGTCCTTAAACCATGCATCTTTTAATACACGTTAAGTGAATAAAATAATTAATAATAAACAATATTGAGAGAGAGGTACGTGAAGAAATGAAAAAAGACATACACAAAATTGGTTTTATTTTAAAACTGGTTGTAGATCTCGAAAAGAATACCACTGTTCTAGAAATCATTTATTGCTACTCAAGTGCTTAGTATTGTGTTTGGTGAAGTAATCACGAATAATGAAAGCGTATAGAAACACATTCCTTTTTTCATTGTTCACGAATATTATCAATTTAGAATGCTGAGATTAGTAAGTAAATTAATAAATTTTACAACTAAAAAATACATTTCAATCTCAGTGATAACATTAGAAAAAGTCACAGTAATACAGAAAAACTAATTTTCAATTACACGCACTACATCTAAATTAATAACTCTAAATTTAAAACAATACTAGCTGTGTGCAACGTACGGTGCCGCAGCCACACTATGCACACGCATCCTTGAAATGACGCAAGTATTCATTTCGCGCCATTTGCGATGGATGTCTATCGAAGAAAACGTATTTATTTCGCTTACTTGATGTACAAAAGCACAATAGACGTTTCAGGATGCATCCATTTATTGAACTCAGACTTTCAAGAGGTAGATTTTACACATTTTTGGGAGATTTACGTGAAAATCCAGATACGTTCCTTAATTACTTTCGAATGCATGTTCGATCATTTGACGAGCTGGCGGGAAAGATTACTAACAAGATTAGGGTTGGTGTTCAAATATCGCCTACCCTAACTATTTCTCTATATCTCAGCCTCCTGGGTTGGGAAATCATGCTGAAAACTGAATAAATAACAGTAGGAACTATTCTCCTTAGGTTTCCAGAGATCATATACCTTCTTTTCTTATGTCAGTTTAAGTTAACTAGTAAAACTTCAAAAAAGTTTCCCAAGAGAATTTTCAAGAGTGAGTATCTAATATCATCTCCCCTAGTTCTTATTACCACTCACAAAGCCAATTCAATTGCGCATGCCAAAAATATTTTCTAAAAATTACCAAAAGCCCTAGTCTGTTCTGTATGTTCTGTATATTTTATTTATAATTAGCAGAATTACATACATTTCTCGGTTTGAATCGATTAAGTATAGATTAAAAGAGTAACCAGAACAATCGATTTTCATTCGGAGAAAAATTTTGAATAATGCGAGTGTGAGTAATGTTTTGCACCTTTTGAAATTTTTATAATTTCTCCAACTTACTTTGGATACAAAACGGTATTTGGATTTACTACGGTAAATTCTGTTGCACTCATAGTTTATCTAACAATATATTTTTTCTTGTGGCTCACAAGTGCCAGACATGTGACATTTTCGAATTTTGCCATAGTTAATGGAAAAATGACAAATTAATTTGATAAATTAATAATCTCTCTAAGCTGCATTGCAAGCGAATACACTATTATTTTTCCTTCAAATTCCCTTTTGTGGCACGTGCAGTATAAAACTTATAATCTGCGGTACAGACATTCTTAAGAGCATTTATTAAAAAAAAAAAAATGACAAACTGATTTGACATTTTTTAAAAAAGAAAACAATTGTTTTCAACAAATCTTTAACCTATTTAATAATTTGCTCAAATAAAGCTTCAACTTATAAAATAAGCCCCCTTCACCTAACTTCATTTTGTGGCACATGCAATAACAAAAGAACTAGTTTTGAAAATAAAAGTCTACAGTACAGACATCTTTAGACAATTTTAAAAATGAAAAATTGATTTAACAAAATTTATAAAAAGAAAAGCATTTTTTTTCAACAAGTCTTTAACATCTAAGCTACCTTAACCTCATGTAATAATGATGAAGTTTAAATATTTCAAAAATCCTAGTACGGAGTTTTTGAACATTGATGTTCTTCAATAACAGCAATTATTACTGTTTATTAAAGTTCTTGTTGTTCCTGTTCCTGAAGTGCATTATTTCTGCAACCATATACCGATCTCAACAATATAAACGAACAATATATATATATATATATATATATATATATATATACACCGTTTGTCCAATCCACGCCAAGTTTCTTACAATTATTAATACAGAGAGATACTTTGGAACACTGCGGCAATTTACATTCATTGCCATAAAACTTTGCGTGCCAAGAAAAGTCGTAAAAATGAAACGAGACTGTACACATGTAAGTACTACTTTGATATAAGTAAGTGATTAGAAAATCAAAGAAAAAAGATCATTTATTGCAGAAAAAAGTACAAATGAACGGACGAATGCACAATGCTATACGAGCGGACATTGAAGCATACAAGTTCCGTAAGATGTCCTGAAACATCCCGTTGCTGTAAACGCTCCTCTAGTTCGACCAAACTCGTAGGGTGTCCAACTCGTAGGGTCCCAAATGATCCCAGATATGTTCGATCGGTGACAAATCTGGGGATCTCTTAGGCCAGGGAAGGGGGGTTATGTGGCGGAGGCAGTCTTGTAACATCCTTGCATTGTGTGTGGGCGAGAATCGTCTAGTTGAAAAATTGGCTCCTGGGAGCCCTGCCATGAGTGGCATAGCATGCGGCTGAAGGATGTCATGGACGTACCGCTGGGCTGTCATTGTACCATGCATGAATATTAGGGGTGACTGTGTATCACAAGCAATGGTACCCCATACCATGACACCAGCTAAGGGAAAGGTGTGTCGCTGTAAAGCGAAGGCAGGATTGAGGTGTTCGCCACGGGGCCTCCACACCCGAACACGATTGTCATCACTGCTCAAATTGAATCTAGATTCGTTGCTAAAGACGACCTCTTTCCATTCCGTTGCAGTTCAATCCCGTCGTGCGCGACACCACTCCAAACGGAGGCGTCGGTGGGTGGGCGTCATTAGCAGCACACGTAATGGGCGCCGCGATACCAGATGTCCTTCAGCCAGGCGCCTTGCGATGGTTCGGGAAGACACAGGGGCCCGTAGTGAAGATGCTGCCCGTGTCTGGATAGCGGCCAATGAGGCAGTTGGCTCTACGCGTGCGTTTCGTATGATGTGGCGGGCTTCTCGACGGCTGGTCTGTCGAGGGCGTCCTGAGCTTGGTTACCATGTACATGACGTCTCTTCTGTAAAGTGGTCCCAACACCTCCTCACAATAAAATCAGAACGGCCTACTTGACGAGCTACTTGCCGAGCTGACCACCGAGCTTCCATCATCCCGATGATTATTCCCCTCTCGAACTCTAACAGCTGCTCATACTGTCTTCGATGGCAGCGTAACGGTGACAAATCTGCTACCTCAACGTTTCCTTCACAAAAGATTAAGTACACTCAAACAAGCTCTGCTTACCTGTTTTATACTCCAAGGAGAACGAAGTTCAACGCCCTCTAGTTACATTACGAAATGCGCAATCTCGCTGAATTTCTAATCATTTGCATATCTGGCCGACATGTACCTTCATGCCAAGTTTCGTTACGATCCCACAATTATTTCTTTATGCGCAAATTTTTATGGCAATGAGTGTATTTTCTGTCTTTACACCAATCTATAGCCATGAAAATTTGCACACGGGTAGTCCTAAAAGTGACTCTCGAAGTCCCAATTTTAAAATCTAAAGTTTACTCATCTGCAATAAATGGACAGGAATAAGGAACACGTTCTACAGGGTTTCGCGTATGAGTTAACACAGGAAACGTCGCTGTCATATTTTAAGCTGTCGCGGTAAGAAACACGTTCTACAGATCTTGTGTATTTGAGTTAATACAAGAAAATGTCGACGTCATATTTTAGCTGTCGCTATTGTATTTGAAACCCGAACAATGTCGGGTTATTCAGCTAGTATTTTATAATATATAACACAAAATATAGCGGAAAAAAAGTGATTATAGAAACGTATTTCTTAGAGATATTAATGAGCAATTCGTCTTTTTCTTGTTATATTGCATGCTACAACAAAGAATTGGACAAATGAAAAATACTTAATTAATTTCGACCGAAAGAAACGAAAAATCGCATTGCTTGTAGTTCGTTGTAAAATAACGTCGGTCCCAAATATTCGGAAATTGTTTTCATTTCTTAAAGAAAAATGAGGTTGCAAATAAATAAGGTATAAATTCATGTACCGTAACGTTAGTTTTTGAAAGAATAATTTCTTTTTCAGCAGTATTGGTTAAACAATCAACATTGGACAACAAGTAATCGCAATACTCCATAAAGCTATCAGCTTACTAAAATACATCGAAATTATGGTTAATTTAAGTACACTTATTCGAATGGTTTAGCATGAGACTTTTGTAACTTTTATAAATATCTAAGCAAATAAAATTCAAAAAATGTTTTCACTAAAATAAAATATGATTTGTAATATATAGAACAATGTTATAAAAAATCGTATACATTTTACATATTTTTAAGCAAACACTTATATATAGAAACAGACGTAGAACAGTAACACAGGCAGACCAACGCAACCAAGTTCAGTCCTTAAATAGATGTATGTACTTGAAGCATGTAAAGTTTTGGTAAACTACACCCAACCGTTTCGACGTAGTACGGGATTGGGACAACATTATTACCGCAACTGTATTTTCAGTTATAATTTACTTTAAACTACTTCTACTAGACCAAATAATTTTTGTATTAAAAAGTTTACAAGAATCAATAGCTATTATTATTTATTATTACACACTTTCCAACGTAAAAAAGTGCAAGAGAATTTCAGATATTTTGTAAACCTTTTCTATTAGGTATAAATTTATTAATAATACAATACTTTAAATTTAAATATTCATAAGCTTAAAATATAGCATACATATATATCATGGAAATATTGTGAATCAAATCTATGGTTCAATGTAATGTTTATTCAATATTTAAGGTATATATTATCCTATTATTATTCTAATGTTAACATTAATTCCGATTCTCAAATATAAGAATCCAATTACAGAATATTTTCAAGGATGAGCAAGATTTTCGAAAATAAAATGCGAAACATTCCTTTCTCCAAAAAAAGCTTTAATAAATTCTCTTGGTATCTCATTTGCTGTGTGAAAAGCTTTTGCTGCTTTCAAATGGAATCCTGATCATGAAAAGAACGGAATTGCTTTACTGCACTGCTTTTTTAATTTTTTATTAAAGCATGATTGATAGAAAAACTTCCGAATATATTTGCCAAAAAATGTTCAGACTGATAGCAATGTAGAATTTAATACAGTTTACTTTAAAGGATGTAAGGCTTCGAACTAGTATTCATAAATTTTCTGCAAAATACAGAAACAAAGTATATATATTGTAGTACTAGCAAAATACCCGACCTTACTCGGTTTGGATTGGTTTACTCTTGATTGAAGAGATAATCAAAAGATATAATGACTTACGTTTTTTGTAGAATAAAAATTTATTTTAACATCTTTCGCCATTTTTATATTTTCTACAACTTACTTTGGACACAAATCCTACACATGCATATCCATTCATGTAATACATTTCACATACATCGCACAATTGCTGTATGACAAAACTACAAAATGACGAAAGGTTGTACAAAGGATACTACTATAAAAGACGATTTATAGGAAGATTTGGAATTCCCTTTCTTAAGTTCTTTTCATGTTCAACTCAATTAATTAAAATTACGATTTACGGCGAGTGCTCTCGCACTCATAGTCAACAAAACAATATTTTTTTACCTGTGGCACTCTTGCCTCCGGTATGCGACATTGTGAAATTTTGCAATCTTCTCCTGTCATTATTACAACGAATTTTTTAATGTTGGAAAAAGTTCCAGTTTGGATTAATAAACATTATTATTCTTTCAATAACGGCATTATTCTTTAAATAACGGCATTATTCTTTAAATAACGGCATTATTCTTTAAATAACGGCATTATTCTTTAAATAACGGCATTATTCTTTCAATAATGGCATAACTACACTTAAAATTTACTGAAAATTTATACTGACTTACCTAACATTTTTAAGTCTAATACTTTGTGGTGCTGTTGCGTGTGATGAGAAGGAAAACACATTTATTAAAATAATAGATATTTAAAACAGGAAACAGCAAAGTAAAACAAAATAAAAGATGTCGCAAAAAATTGTTCTAAAGATATTAATTTGTGATTCAATTTTATCTCTTGATCTCGCACAGTTGCCACAACTTACAACTAAAAGTGTACAAAATTTAGTAATGTGAATTTAATTCAGAGCGAAAGAACCAGAAAAAATATCACTGCTCGCGCGATCTTGTTCATTCTCGTTTCATTGAAAAATATCGTCTGTCCCAAATATTCGGAAATCGTTTTCATTGCGCAAAGAATAAAAATAAGACTCGAAATAAATGAAGTATCAGAGATGAAATTTCATAAAAAAAAAAAAATAATTTGAAGAATAATTACTTTTTTAGCAGTACTGGTAAAGCAATCGAAGTAATCGTAATATTCAATAGACATTCCAATTTTTCCAAAACTACCAAATTATGGTAGATTTAAGTATACTTACTCAGGTGTTTTAGCATGAAACTCAACTAAATATAACAAAAAAGAAATGTTTAATATTGCATTCACTAAAATAATAGATAATGTATAAAATAAAATACAATGCAAGCAAATATCTGGAATACAATTCATGTGATGTCTACACAAACACACAAACACAAAATCGAGCATAGAACAGAAAGACGGACTGACAGACTTTCGCAACCAATGCCACTCACTAAATGAAGATAAGTACTCACTGTATGCAAATTTTCATGAAAATATCTTAAACCGCGTGGACGTGTATAGGGCACAACATACAGACAGACAGACAGACAGACGGACAGACAGACAGACAGACACCAAACGAGAAAAAGGCGGATTCGGCATCAGAAGGGTCCAAAACGGATAGAAAACTTGAAATGGGTCGAAAATATTGAATGTACAAACAAACACTCCATTCTTATTTATATAGACTAGCAAAATACCCGACCTTACTCGGTTTGAATTGGTTTACTCTAGATTGAAGAGGTAATCAAAATATATAATGACTTACGTTTTTTGTAGAATAAAAATTTATTTTAACATCTTTCGCCATCTTTATATTTTCTACAACTTACTTTGGACACAAATCCTACACATGCATATCCATTCATGTAACACATATTTCACATACATCGCACAATTGCTGTATGACAAAGCTACAAAATGACGAAAGGTGATACTAAGGTTACTACTATAAAAGACGATTTATAGGAAGATTTGGAATTCCCTTTCTTAAGTTCTTTGCATGTTCAACTCAATTAATTAAAATTACGATTTACGGCGAGTGCTCTCGCACTCATAGTCAACAAAACAATATTTTTTTACTTGTGGCACTCTTGCCTCCGGTATGCGACATTGTGAAATTTTGCAATCTTCTCCTGTCATTACTACAACGAATTTTTTAATGTTGGAAAAAGTTCTAGTTTGGATTTTTAAACATTATTATTCTTTAAATAACGGCATTATTCTTTAAATAACGGCATTATTCTTTAAATAACGGCATTATTCTTTAAATAACGACATTATTCTTTAAATAACGTCATTATTCTTTCAATAATGGCATAACTACACTTAAAATTTACTGAAAATTTATACTGACTTACCTAACATTTTTAAGTCTAATACTTTGTGGTGCTGTTGCGTGTGATGAGAAGGAAAACACATTTATTAAAATAATAAATATTTAAAACAGGAAACAGCAAAGTAAAACAAAATAAAAGATGTCGCAAAAAATTGTTCTAAAGATATTAATTTGTGATTCAATTTTATCTCTTGATCTCGCACAGTTGCCACAACTTACAACTAAAAGTGTACAAAGTTTAGAAATGTTAAATTAATTCAGAGCGAGAGAACCAGAAAAATTATCACTGCTCGCGCGATCTTGTTCATTCTTGTTTCATTGAAAAATATCGTCTGTCCCAAATATATTCGGAAATCGTTTTCATTGCGCAAATAATAAAAATAAGACTCAAAATAAATGAAGTATCAGAGATGAAATTCCATAAAAAAAAAAAAATTAAGAATAATTACTTTTTTAGCAGTACTGCTAAAGCAATCGAAGTGATCGTAACATTTAATAGACATTCCAATTTTTCCAAAACTTCCAAATTATGGTTGATTTAAGTATACTTACTCAGGTGTTTTAGCATGAAACTCGTCTAAATATAACAATAAAGAAATGTTTAATATTGCATTCACTAAACTAATAGATACTGTATAAAATAAAATACAATGCAATCAAATATCTGGAATACAATTCATGTGATGTCTACACAAACACACAAACACAAAATCGAGCATAGAACAGAAAGACGGACAGACAGACTTTCGCAACCAATTCCACTCACTAAATGAAGATAAGTACTCAATGTATGCAAATTTTCATGAAAATATCTTAAAACGCGTGGACGTGTATAGGGCACAACATACAGACAGACAGACAGACACCAAACGAGAAAAAGGCGGATTCGGCATCAGAAGGGTCCAAAACGGATACAAAACTTGAAATGGGTCGAAAATATTGAATGTACAAACAAACACTCCATTCTTATTTATATAGATTCACCCAGTATGCGCTCCACTCTGCCGTAGCGCAGAGTTGTATATAAAGTCGGTCTTTGAATATTAACACCAGCAGACGCACTCGTACTGAAGGCGAGACGAACCATGTAACTAACCTATTATTGTTTATTAAAGTTCTTGTTGTTCCTGAAGTGCATTCTTTCTGCAACCATATACCGATCTGAACATGATGATCTGGAGCTGAACATTTAAATTATTCTTGAATATTGCTTTGTTCCAATTGGTTTGTTCTCACTGCTTACTTTCCCACTTCACCACTGATTTCTGGACTTCCCACCATGGAGAATATTGCTGCTGTCAAGATTCCGATTTACAACGACGCGGATCCAACCATTTGGTTCGGTATGTGCGAAGCTACCTTTGCCCTCGCCACGCCCAAGCCCATCACGGATCCGAAAACAAAATACAACTACATTGTTGCTCATCTACTACCCGGCGCAGCTTCTACAGTGCGAGATGTCATCTTTAACCCGGATCCAACGAACCCCTTTCAGCATTTAAAGGATCGTATTACTTCTCGTTGTGGCGAAACCAGAACGCAACAAATACGGAAACTTCTAACTGGAGAATAGCTCGGTGATCGTAAACCTTCCGAACTCCTCCGTGCTATGCAAAGACGTGCTGAATCGCACCAGATTTCAGATTCACTTATGCTGGATTTATTCCTCTCGCAACTTCCCGTCAATGTCCAAACAATTCTAGCCTTCATGATGCCAACTACATCGTAGAAGGCCGCTGAAGTTGCTGATCGCATATTAGAAGTAGCGCCAGCCGAGGTAAGTGGAATTTCGATTTCATCTTCCACCGCCGAAGCAGGTCCGAGCACTTTGCAACAACTCATGGAAGAAATACATGAACTACGTAAAGAAGTAAACACTCTTCGCCGATCACGTAGTTTCTCCCGCAATCGTAACTCATCCCGCAGAAGCCACAGCAATTCGGCTGAAAGCTCTGTTTGTTGGTGCCATAGAAAGTACAAATCCAAGGCCAACAAATGTGTGCAGCCCTGCTCGTTTAAGGGAAACGAAAGCAGGCAAGAGTAGAAGCGACATACTTTTTGCCTACTCGATCAAGTCGCCTATTTGTTAGAGACAAAAAAACGAATTTAAACCTTTTGGTCGATACTGGATCAGATATTTCGATTATCTCTACTACCAAATCTCAGCGGAAACAACATACAACTCAAACCTTTAGTGCTTCAAATGGCACAACAATTCATGTTTATGGTCAAAAACTATTAAATTTTGATATTTGGTTTAAGACGCAATTTTGTTTTCCCATTTTATATTTGTAATGTTACCACAGCGATTCTTGGTGCAGATTTTTTGCATTATTTCAATTTAAAACCTGATTTACAGCGTAAGCGTTTAAATGATTGTACTACTAATCTGAATTCTCACGGTCTTGTTCATAATGTTAAAATTTTTCTGTCAAAGTTATTTCATTGGATAACGATTTTTCTAAATTATTGGTCGATTTTCATAACATTACTAAAGTGCCATGTGCAAATCAACCTGTAAAACACAATGCCCTGCATCATATTGAAACTCATGTCCCGCCAGTGTTTGCTAAACCTAGACGTCTTGCTCCCGATCGGTTAAAAATAGCGAAAACCGAATTTCAATATATGCTTGATTTGGGTCATATGCGACCATCCAAAAGTAATTATGCGTCACCTCTACACATGGTATCTAAAAAAGACGATTGGCGTCCTGTGGGTGATTTTCGAACTTTAAGTTCTCAAACAGTCAAAGATAAATATCCAGTTCCTAGTATATTAGATTTTACTAATGAGCTGCATGGAAAGAAAATCTTTTCGCAAATAGATTTAATCAAAGCTTTCCATCAAATTCCTGTTGCACCCCAGGACATCCATAAAACAGCCATTTGCACCCATTTTGGACTATTTGAAAGTACAAGGATGCAGTTTGGGTTATGTAATGCTTCAAGCACTTTTCAAAGATTTATCGACGAGGTTACACGTGTTCTGGATGGTGTTTTTGCATTTATAGATGATATTTTAATTGCCAGTAATACTAGAGAGAGCGAAGAACATATGATTCATCTTCGCGCACTCTTTGAACGCCTTGATCATTATGGTCTTACGTTAAAAACATCAAAATGTACTTTCGGTGTATCATCTTTAAATTTTCTTGGCTTTAAAATTTCAGAGCAAGGATGAACCACTCTCAGATCGCGTAGAAGCAATTCAAAACTTTCCCAAACCAACTACACTTACACAACTTCGTAGATTTCTAGATCTGTATAATTTTTATAGACGCTTCATACCCAGAGCCTCTCACATTTTAGCACCCATGATACAACTTTTAGAAGGTAATCGGAACAAAAGGAAACTTTCTCGAACTAGTAAATCCCCTGAAAATCCACTTGATTGGACAACTGCTGCAGATACTGCGTTTTCTGATGCAAAAAGGCACTTGCCAAAGCAACTTTACTTAGATATCCGATTCCCAGTGCTCAACTTAGTCTTTGGACTGACGCATCGGACGTTGCAATTGGTAGTTCTATCATGCAATTTACCGAAGGAAAGTGGGAACCTATAGCATTCATGTCCATAAAACTTAACAAATGTCAGAAAAAGTGGTCTACATATAATCGTGAACTTCTAGCAATTTATTCATAAAAAAAAATTTCGACATATACTAGAAGGCAGAGACTTTTCCATCTATACCGATCAAAAACCGCTAATATTTGCTTTTCAACAGAAAGCAGATAAATGTTCACCACTCCAGCTAAGACATTTAGATTTCATTTCGCAGTTTTCCACTGACATTCGGCATGTTAGTGGTAAAGACAGCATTGCTGCAGATGCTTTATCTCGGATCGAGATTGATGCCATTTCAAAAACTCCTTCACTTGACTATAAAATGTTTGCAGAGGAACAACTGCACGATAAGGAATTTTCAAGCTTACTCAACTCGGAAACATCACTAAAATTGAAAAAACT
The DNA here is from genome assembly GCA_947359465.1 of Metellina segmentata. NCBI lineage: Eukaryota > Metazoa > Arthropoda > Arachnida > Araneae > Tetragnathidae > Metellina > Metellina segmentata. The sequence goes on along the minus strand of OX375878.1, from coordinate 38,817,236 downwards.
CTACTTTCCACTTGAAGATATACACTTATATTGTAATAAATCCACTGAAAACCCTCGCCCATTTGTTCCGAAATCTCTGCGACTTACTGTTTTTGAAAAACTTCATTATCTCTCCCATCCAGGTATTTTAGCTACAACTAATTTAATCTCAAGCCGATTTGTGTGGCCTGGTATGAAAAAGTTCATCAAAGACAAAGTACGTAGTTGTAATAAATGTCAGAGAGCAAAAGTATTTCAGCATACCAAAGCTTCACTTAGCACAATTGCTTTACCCGACGCGCATTTTGCGCATATTCACGTTGATTTTATCGGACCCTATCCACCTTCCGATGGCTACCGATATTGCTGCTTAACAATCATTAATAGATTCACCCGATAGACTGAGGCCATTCCCACCACGGATATGACAGCAGAAACCACTGCTAGAGCTCTCCTCCACGGTTGGATTTGCAGATTCGGTACACCAGTCACTATTACTTCAGATCAGTGACAAAATTTTAAATCTAATCTTCTTCGTGAACTCACAAATACTTTAGGCACTGATAGAATTCTTTCTTCTGCTTATCATCCTAAATCAAATGGGATGATTCAACGCTTTCGCAGGCACCTCAAAGCAGCCATAACAGCTCATGAACACACTAAGTGGACGGAAGTTTTACCCATAGTTTTATTAGGTCTACGCTCTTCTCTTAAGAAGGATATCAATGCGACCAGTTCTCAACTTGTTTATGGTACTACTTTACGTTTACCATCTGATCTTTTTACAACTGATTCCGTACCCCAATCCCTTAGTCCTACTTATGTGTCCAATTTCATTTCAATGATGCGAAAACTAAATCCTATCGCATCTGCAAATCATGGTAATACTAAAGTTTATGTAAACCCATCATTAAAAACATGCATCCATATATTTTTAAGAATCGACAAAGTTCGACCTCCTCTCACACCTCCTTATTCTGGACCACATCTGGTTGTTAACCGTACATACAAAAATTTTGTCATTGAGTTAAATGGTAAGAAAAACACAGTTTTCATCGACAGAGTAAAGCCAGCTTTATATTTTTCGGATACCATAGAATCCCCAAAGCTATCTTCCCACATTGATAAACTTAAATCGGTCACACCTAAGCCACAATCTAAAACACCTGTAATTACACGATCGGGACGGTGTGTGCATTTCCCCGATAGACTTGTCATGGAGAAATAACTAACATTTTTTTTCCTCATTGTGTGTACTTCATTGAATTGTGAATAGTTAAATTACTATTTAAAATTGTAAATATCTTCAATTGTATGAGTACTTATTTTGTCTTGCTTATCTGTGCTGTATTATTACCTATGTTTATCGTCCCTTCGTCACTGGAGGGATACTCTGTAGTATTCACCCAGTAGATGGCGCTCCACTCTGCCGTAGCGCAGAGTTGTATATAAAGTCGGTCTTTGAATACTAACACCAGCAGACGCACTCGTACTGAAGGCGAGACGAACCATGTAACTAACCTATTAATGTTTATTAAAGTTCTTGTTGTTCCTGTTTCTGAAGTGCATTATTTCTGAAACCATATACCGATCTCAACAATATAAACGAACAGTGTGTGTGTGTGCGTGTGCGTGCGTGCGTGTGTACGTTATTTGTATAAAACTCACTTCTCAATTAAAAATCCCCTTCTTTATTGTTTATTACTTTTCTTGAAGGTTTTATTGGTATCAACAATTACTCAACCGATAGCTAATTCTATTTCAAAATTTTCTCTGAGTCATTGGTGTTGACGTTTTGTTGGACGAAGTGTGTTTGATGCGTTCACTGCAACGTTGACTGCTGTTGCTGTTTTTTTAATTTTTTTTCTTTTCTTATATTAATGTTTTGTTTTGTATATTCGCTTTTGTTGTGTTTGGGGGTGTATATGAGCAATTTCTTAGAGTTTTGCTTCTCGTACACGTAGAATACACCATATTGTGTTGTATAGGTCAGGCTCCTCCTTGATGACGCCCTGATCCACCAACACTTTCATTTTCAATAAATTCCTTTTGTATTTTTTATATTTTCAATTTCCTCTTAATTCAGAATTTATATTGCTTAATATGCTATGTCTGTAGTTTTCAGCGCGCTTGCATGGTTAGTTTTAACTTTCGTTTTCTGTTTGAATGGTTGCTTTTTATTTTGCTCTTCCGTAAATTTATATATTATATATATTCCTAGAACCATTAAATGTTTTAGTCATCAGCGTGTCAACCATCCTTATATTTCCATCACACCTTAGGCACCGTACTACAATTTTTGAAAATTGGATGTTGGACTATTTTAAATATAATCGTGAGCAAGCTGAATAAGTACAGAAAGGAAAACTTAATCCTCATCTTTGAAGGGATGGTGAAACTATACCTCGGGTGCTAAAGTTTGTGATTAAAAGAAGTGAAGTTTAGACGAGTGACTCCGATTTTATTCGTTCCTTTACAGACTGTAAAGGTGATGCCTTATAATATAAATCTGAACAGTATAAAACGAAACTTGAGCTAGAAAAATTAAAACTCGCGCAGTTGACAAAGAATTCGAAAACGCGCGCGAAACTTTAAAAAGAAAAATCTCTGCAAAATACTTACCAACGTACGGTAAGTGAGTTGGAATCCCGTATTCTAGAAAATTTTATAACGAGTACCAAAACTTTTCCGTTCCATCTAAGCAAGAACCTTTCAATATTTTCCCCAAGCTTTAAAGAAGCCCCCCCCCTCCCTATTTAGTATTAAAATCGGTCCAGATGATTTTTGAAAACGGAAATTTTGATAAACGTTCTCGGGGAGAAAGCTAACGGTATTTTAATTGACATGACTGAACAATATTACGAGAAGCGTACATCATTAGTGTTGAAAGAGTACCAACCAACTCCCCAAAAATCTTAATAACTGTCAAAAAACGCAAGGAATTAGAAACGAATCGCTTGTGCAGTTTGCATAGCGATTGGCAGCTACGTTCGAGTGTTATTGAAAATTACGTAATGCGAATGATTGTCCATAATTGTATGAATTAATGATGTCCCACAAATTATTTCAATCACTTCATAACGAAACTAATGTTCACACACGCTTACGACAGGTAGAAAATTGGCTTAAATCACATGGCAGGGAATATGTTGTTTTCTTTTCATCGAAAAGTAGATCACTAAACTAAACTAATCCATCGCGTGATCAGGGAAACGAAATTTGACGGTTTCCGGTGAGAGAAACTAAGCGATTTCAAAATAAACCTAATAGGAGAACTTCTAACGAACGTTTTGTAAATTATCATTCTAAACATACACCAAATACCTCTTGTTTTGTTTGTCGAGATTTATACTGGAGAAAAAATTATCTGAAGCGGTTTGGAAATTCTCCAGAACACCATAGTAAAGAAAGGAGTAACGTGAATGAAAAACGACATGATTATTTTATTTCTTGTGTTGGATAAACAATAGGCCATTTAGTGAATTGCAGTGCGTCGAACTTTTCATCAATGATAAATAAGGTTTCTAGGGTGTGATGGAGATATAAAACTGGGTTTACAGGGAGATGAGGACTAACACAACATTTATTTAATTATTATAAACGTAGGTACATATTAGATTACATGACACAGATGGCATATGTATTAAATGTAAGGACTTAGCTCTATTTGCTTCTATTCCCAAAGCTGTTTATTGCTTGCTGGATGGCTTTGTAAATACATGTATAAGTGTCTTATGAATTCCCTCAACCTGACCTTTTCCTCTTGGAATTCCGATTGTAATCATGCCGTGCATCTTTCATGTAATACTCTTTCTTTAAAGTGAATTCAGTACCGCTATCGTAGATTTTTCTCAGTTGATTTCCAAATGTAGCCACACAAGTTTTGGAAATGTAACAACAGCCGTGAAAATGTGACTGTAGCGTTTATTCGTAGAAGGAAACGAACCAATATAATCAATGTGAAAAGTACTCAAAGAGGTATTTTCCTTTTTTATTGGATTCCAGAGTCCTGTTTTTCCTCGATTTTTATTTCTTCCCAAGTGGATCAAAAAGAATTCAACTACTCAAGGTTGGAGCTATGTTCGGGAAATAAAAAATAATCAGTTGCAGTTTTTTTAAGAGAAAGAAACATTTGAATTTTCAGTTCATATCCGCGTTTTATCATTGAGATTAGCATAATCATTAGCATGACTCCTATTACATGAAGTTAGATCTGAAAGTGCACGGCTATATTCAGGGGGGATGATACAACCAACAGCAAATTTCCATCGAAGAACTTACTTTCATGTGTTAAAAATTTACTTTCACAAAGGAAAGAAAAAAGCTGCTCACGCGAAAGCCCAAACACCATAATGAACAAAATTGAAAGAATAGGGGTGACAAATAAAGCAAATTAGGCAAATACTCTCCGGCAATCAAAGTTAGAATATCAAGGCACCAAAGATTAAAATTACACCATATACAGTATTAATACATACAGAACACTAGAACCGAAAATACTGCTATATGTATATATGACTGATTTAATATTAGTTATTGAACCGTGACTTCATATGGTCATCTGCTGTTGACGTCAAGTTCGGTCTGTCATTGTTGCTTACTTTATCAAAGTCATAGTGATCATGGGGTATCACTTTCTTTACTCGATATGGCCTAAGTATTTGGATCGTAACTTCATTCCGACACAAAATTGAGTCTTCTGAATAGGAATAAGATCACATTCGTTTCTTGCTATTCTTATTTTATAAGGATATTCTCTTTTGCATAATCTCTTAACTTCTATCTGTGTGTGCAAACGAAACTTCATTAGCATTTTTCTTCTAAAAGCTGGGCTATCCTAAGGTCTTCTTTATTTCGCCTTTTCACGCCTGTCAAAAGGTCGTAGGGCACCCATCAAGTGCTTCTGGACCTTGTGCTATTGAGTATTCTTTGTACGGTGTCAACGTGTTTGAACCATTTGATTGGTTCAATTGAAAGTTTCGTTAACACTAGGAGAAGGGTCCTGTGTATTATTTATACTTTTCCAATGTCTCTTGGGATTCCCGTTGTGATTTTTAAGTGTTCTATCTCATTTTCGCAACAAAATTATACAAACTCCTTAGATGTAAAAGCAGATCCTTTATCCGATATTATCCGCGGTGGAGCACCAAAAATAATTTTTGTTGCTTAAGTTTATTTATTGCGTCACTTGAGGTCGTAGATTTGGTTGGATATAACCAAGTGATGTTTTAATGCGTCTACTATCGTGAGGATATGCTCATAATGTTTTTCATGCTGAAGATAATGGACCTATGAAATCCATGTGATACATGGATAAGGGAATGTCCTCTTTTGGTATCGGATTTAAAAATCCTTCTGCTTTTCATAGCTTCTTATTATTGAGTATCACAGTACACAATTACTAATTAAATCTTCAACTTGTTTCATTAGTTTAAGAATTAAAAAAATCACGCTTAACTAACTCTTTAATTTTATTTACTGTGAAATGTGTTTTTCGTGTGCATCGCTTTGGGAACAACTAACAGTTCACCACGATCATTATCGTATTTGTAAATGACATCATTTTTTGTAAAGTAATTTGCATTACTCTATCCCTTTCCTAATTGCGTTGATTTTCTCATCATTGGATTGTGAAGTAAATACTTTAGGAGTAATTCCTCTTCTGCAGTGACTTGCATTAAAGAGTATCTACTGAGTGAATCCACATGGGCCATTTGCTTTCCTGGTTTATGGATTATTTCATAATCAAATTCTTCTTAGAAAAAAAGACCATCTTGCATTTTTAGGGGTTAAATCTTTTTTCCAGTTTTCTGAAATTCTAAACAGTCAGTAAAGATTTTAAATTTCGGTTTTAATAGGTAGTATCTAAAGTGTTTAAGAGTCTCAATTACAGCATGTACCTCTAGTTCGTCCATTATATTTCGCTTTTTGCGGTGTTCTTTTTTATACTTTTATAATACATTAGGTAAAACGTCTCGTCGTCTGACTGTTGGAGAAGCACCGCTAGTTCTAGAGCAGTTCTAGCCTTTAAAAAAATATGTAGAACTGGGATTTCTGACAACATTTCTTTTAAAATATGAAGAGCTTCTTTTTGTTCTGTTCCAAAAAACGAAATTATGTATTGTTTGTAAGTAAATCTCTTAAAGGTTTGGCAATTCTGTCTTATTGAGGAATAAATTTCCTAAAATATTCTGAAAGATCAAGCTAACTATACACTTATTTGGTCGTCTGTGGTTGCGTAAATTTCTGTACTACCAACGTCTTATCCGGGTAGAGTTGAACTGTCCCGTCTTCAAATACATAACCAAGAAACTCTATATTTCGTTTTAGGAATTGACATTTCTGAAAATTCAGTTCTAACCCATATTTAGTCAATATTTTTAGAACACGTCTAAGTTTCGTGATTTCTTCTTTCTCTTCTCGTGATGGAATACTTATGTCGTCCATGTAGATAACGAGAGTGTTATCCCTTAAATTATATTTAAATGCTGTGTAGATGTACCGCTGTAAAACACTGGGACTAACAGATAAACCAAAAGGGACTTTCAGAAATTATCATTGTCCTTCTCGTGTAACGAAGGATGAATATTTTGTAGCTCTTCTCATTTACATTTATAGGGGAATAAAATGTTTTTTAGATCAATCGAAGTGAAAACTTTAGCTTGTTCCAAATGATACAAAATGTCTTCTATTAGGGGTAAGGAAAATCGATGTAATTATTTTCTTATTTAATTTCCTACAGTCAATACAAAGTCTAGAAGGACCATCTTTCTTTTACACAACAGAACAGGAGCTTAGAAGTCAGAGAATCTAGGAACAGTAATATCATCTTTCAACCTATGTTATATTTGAGTTACAGCTATTTTTTGTTCAGCGAACGGCATCCTGCGTGAACGCTGGCTCATGGGGACCTCTGCAGTCAAAATAATATTAATTTCCAAGTTCGAGCTTCTCGTCTTACACGGTTTATATTCGTTGATACTTTTTGTCAATTCTTTCTTCTGATCAACGCAAGAAACATGATTCAAATTTATTTCAAAACAGTCATGGCGTTAAACATTTTAGTTAGAAAACTTTTTGCTAAATTAGCGTTTTCCGAAAAAAAAAACATGCCATCCTCTTCCATGGTTTGTTTTGTCTGCAAGTGAGAGATTGACTATTTGTCACTTCGGGATGAATTTGGGTTATGTTAACAATTGTTGCGTAATTCACTCGAAAATAATCTGCTGCTAAATCGTCTTTTACAAACATGAACCGTCTGCTGAAATCTTCTGCTAAAAATATGAATCCCGTTTTATGAAAAAGTAAGATTTAACTTGTTTATACAATCCAAACAAAGAACAATCTAAAAAGGTAGGTTTTAAAACATAAAAAAACATACACATATCAATAACAATGATACATTCATCAATGGTAATTCCAGTAGAAAAGAAATCTACGGGAGAAATGTGGTCTCCTCCTATACCCATTAAAGTTACATTATCAAAAGTCAATTTGGTGGATCACATTTTCAATGTAAAATTCGTATATAATCATTGAAACATCACTTCCTGTTTCAATTAGAGCATTAGATTTTTTCAACGTATTTCAACAACTTTTCGGAGAGAGTTTAGTACGAGAATTAAAAAGTCTACTAATTCAATTTCTGTTTACTTCTCTTTTAGAATAAACGTCGGACTTGTGCCCATAATTTTTACATTTAAAGCATATTACACCCTCAGCTTTCATTTCACAATTTATTGACTTGTGTTCATATCCATTACAGTTGTAAGATTCTACAGGATTGGTGGTATTTTGTTCAGGGCGTACAAAAGATCGAGGCAATAAGTTGCCAAAATCACTATAGAAACGCTTCTTGTATTTATCGTCTAATATTTCCGAACCTTTATTTGTTTTTAAATGATATCACGCTGCTTCATATTCGTCTAATTTATTCCCGAGTTGACCTATTTTTGTTATTTTATGCAGTTCGTCTATAAAATGGTCGTGACCTTCACTGTGTATATTTCGTTTTAGTTCATCGGTAACCATTCGATCCTTAAGATTATGGTAATTTATTATATACTTCTAACCCCCTCTTCCATTCTTCAAATTCTTAAGTAATGCGCTAAGTCATTTCAGGTAGATGACGCTTCTTTTCTATGCAAGGGGAAATTTTGCCTAAATTGTTCCGTACTCAATTTAAAACGCTTCAACTATAATTTCTTGACATTTTCATAGTCATTAGCCTTTTCATCAGGCTCACGAGTAATCAGATTAGCCAACTCCAATGGGAGTAAACCTAACAAATTTGTAACCCATTCCGTTTTCGGTATCTCAATTCAACTAATCTGTCTTTCAAATAAAGTTAAGGAACAACTAATATCCTTTTTAGTTTCGTTAAAGTTTATAAATGCAAATATATCATTATTTCTACATATACTGGTAGTTTTAACAGAACTGTTGTCTTGTCCGTTAGCAGTTTCGATTTCAAGTTTTCAATTTTCTCTTCGCGTTCAGTTATAATAACATTCAACACATTTTTTTTATAATCTCCTCGTCATAATTTACAGAATGTAATATTAGTTTCGAGCAATGTGCCTTTTTGGGATTTTCCGGCACTATCAGGCCTAATTCGTCTATCAATGTTCGGGCTTTAGTTAAATATTGCTTGTCAGCAAATAAAATAAATTCTGTAATCACAGTTTCTTCTACGCGTTTTTTCCGTCTTCGAGTTTTTTACGTCTACACGTCTTTTTCGTATATACGTCGTTTCCGTCCCGTCTATGCTCTTTGAAATATTTTCTTTTGTCAACAGCACCACGTCGGGATTCGTCATAAAACTGCTCCTTCAGATGACCCAAACACAAGCCTAGGTTAGCTTAGGGAGTCAAAGCATACCTCTGGTACCATCGTCACTGTTTTCGAAGACATCACTGCAAATCCATAGTAGCTACTCTTAGTTGGGTTGGAAGGGTGTTGCGCCTTCGCACGAAGAAAATAGTCGTCACAGTCGTCCACGGTTTTTCATATCGCGGCCTAAAACACACTTTTGTAAGATTCGTCTTGTTCAGTTTAGGGAGGTCTCGACATCCGTTGATAAAAGACTGAATCTTACATCACATCAACATTTAATGGTTTACTATTTACAATTAGTTTGTACATTTAGTTAAAATATTTAAAGAGCTCAGTCAGCATATCTGCAGAAAAGATGCAGATGTGCTGACTCTTTAAATCATGTATTATTACCCTGTACCAGGGCTCGAAATACCCGGGCGCACAGGTGCACTGTGCACATGTAAATAAAATTGTGCACCTAATTTTTCTCGTTAGGTGCACGCAGTGCACCTAAAGTTAAAAAAAAAAAGGGGGTTGGGACGTGTTTTATATTAGTTTGATGTTTGAACAATATATTAGTATCGATAATATATTAGTAACAATATATTAGTAAAGAAACGTAATAATTCCTAAATACACACTATTGAAAAACAAAATAGCTGGGCCATAACGGAATTATACAGGAGGAAAATTTACTTGTACCTCTGCCACCAGAACTTTCCGATGATCGAAACATTTTCCAGATGGCTCTGTTGAAATGACTGTCGCGACAGCCGTGCGCCAGAGAAGGGAGAATTTAGATGTTTAAATATTTTTATTTACTATCTACTACTAACCTATATAAACATACCCAACTAATAAAGTAGTTTACATTACATTAATACTCTTACATTTTTAATGTGCACCTAAAATATAACCTGTGCTTCTAATTTAAAAACTTAGGTGCACCCTGTGCACCTGTATTAAAAAATCTATTTCGAGGCCTGCCCTGTACACTCCCCTCATTAAAGCATGTATTATCTTGTTTCCGGTCCATTATTGTAGGACAGTGTGTATATACTATATATACATATATATAGAAAAAGTAATTTGGTAATATTTTAATTAACGTTATACTAGAGTATCACAACGGGCTATGGACGACGGTCTGGGATCTATCCCCAAAGATCCGAGGACGACACCGCGTAATTTTGAACCATGGTAAACCTATGCATAGTGCATTATCTCATATACGGGCGTGTTAAAATGTATTTGGATGACCGTATCTTATCTGCTAAGCTAATCAAAATATTTGGAAAGCTGTATCTGGGCAGCAGACAAGTTGAAATTTTTTGAGGGCCGTATTTGGTCTACGAGTATGATGAAAAATACTTTAATGATCATATCTGGTCTATGGGCCTCATCAAATTATTTCAGACTCGAACTGTGCTGTGGACCATTGAAACTAGTCCGGAGGTCCATATCTAATATATGGCCTGATGAAAAATGTTTGGATGACCGTATCGTGTCTGCGCGGTTCATCAAAATATTTGGAAGGCCGTATCTGGGCTGTGGGTCGGTTGAACCAATCCAGAGAGACGTATATGGATTAGTTGTTGATATCAGCTGATTGCATTTGATCGAAGCAAGAGCAACAACTACTTTTCAAACATTTAAAAATTTGATGATTTTTACACATTAGCCTTCTTTGGATATAATACGTGAAAACACAGTCTTTGGAATTAGTTATGTACATTATTAGTAAAGGGAGTGTAGTTTAACCTAAAAATAACCCTAAAATAAAAATTCTAATTGTATAAAATCACAAATTTCTACTACTTTAAGATACTTTTAAATGGCAAGAAAACTTGATATCGGTATGATGTGGGTGTAGATACAAATCTCATAATTTATATTGATAAAAAACAATACAAAAAGTATTGTTTATTGGTTTAAATGCGTGAATAATACAAACATCTTTTAAATTTTTATTTAAGAAGCGTATTTAGTGTTTCTGGAGATGATGGTCAATGATAGGTTTCTAAGAACATTAAATGTTACTCTCTTTCCTAGTACACACCCATTGTCAAAAAAAGAATGTGTTTCAGTGAGTTGGCTGGAAAAGTTAGTGTGTAGAGATTAAATCATAAGAAAATGAAATATTTATTTCAGTTGAAGGTTTAATATCTTCAAAAATAAGTGCTAAAATTTGGATTCTTAGTTATATTTTTGTAGAAAATGTCTCCACTGTGTGTGTGAGAGAGAAGGAGGTATAGAAAAATAATAGTTAAATTAAAGTTTCTATACTACTTAATCACTAGACAATTCAACATAATCACTAGACTTCGATGGACTTAAAAATGCATTTGTTCTGTAAAGAAATAGTGGTTAAAATCATGATATGTAAAGCAAGAACGTAAGAAGAACTTAGAACAAGAACTGTGTTTCTATATGAAATAGGCTGGGTATATACTCGCTTTTGTGACAGAATTTTATATTCATTTGATATTTAAAACTTATGTTTAAAAATGCTATATCGAATATAGATTTCCAAGCTTCATGTGATTTTAAATGTGTACTGAACTAATCTTATTAAAATTAAGTTTAAATTGTTATTTATTACATGTATTTGTGTTTTTAAAGAACATTCATGGTATATATATATATATATATATATATATATGTGTGTGTGTGTATATTTCGGAAGCCACTGTATAAAGATTAGCCACTCATCTGAGGAATAAGCCGCTCAGTCCAGAATTTCTATATGTTCATTTAATCCTTAAGAGAAACTTAATTCCAAGAACATTTACAACATAACACTAATATTTCACTTTGAGTAGCAACACAATTGCGAGTAATTGCTGCTTAGAATTACAGCAGAGTTAGCGCTGACAAAACGCATTTAATGGGCGAGCTTTGTAATATTTAAAGGAATTCGTTGTTAAAATTTAGAACATTTGAGACCGGAAAACTGCCGACACATTTCCAAACTTCTACGCAATTACGAATGCGATGTATCACGCAAGGGTACATAAAGTCAAGGCAAAGGGAAGAAGTTGAACCTAGAACTTAAATATTCGGCCTCAGATCGTTATTTTATTCAAGTATATGAAACGGGATGTTAATAAAGGTTGGAAAGCTGTAAGGGAATAGATGGAAAATTAATGTGGAATTACGTAGGTGAGTAATTTAGCGGGCGTTTAGATTAAAATCCGATTATTCATGCCAATTATTTGATTAAATATTATAAATAACACTAACTAAATGAAGCCATTAACGAAAATATTTTCAATTCCTGTTGATACAATAACGACAATAAAGGGGTAGTTAAACAGATAAAAGTCAAATTAGTTGTCAAAATTAGAAAAACCCCTGAAAAAAAACGACTAATAAGGATTAAAACATGAAAACAGACTGTCAAAAGTACATAAAAACAAACAAATCTACCATCGATCAATACTATTAGGATTTTTCTCTACAGTTGGATTTCAAACAAGCAAAATATATCTAACTTCTGAGATTTATTGTCGAGTTAAACATCAGAGTAGCCCCCTTTTTTACTTTGTCGTGCATGATTTCTCTAGAGTAAAGTTCGCTCTGAAGTTTGTTCTTAAATAGATAAAATAAGTAGAGTAAGCAAGTAAACTTTTTTTATGTGACCAAGATCATGAGACCAAACTTAGTAGTAACGTGACACTAGACTACTTTTTTCTGCTGGGTGAAAACGCACATTTATCATCTGATTATTTTACAGTATGGCAGAAAAGCATCCATTGGTTCATCATGTATTGGTAAACTGATTATCTGACAGTTGTAGACTATTCAAATTCACCACTTCTGTCACGACTTTATGGAAATGCGCATTTCCACATATATCCTGTTACAAGGTATCGTCAAATGAGGCAATAAGATGCCAAATCCGCCAACCAAGTGAATTTATCACAGAGTAATCCCATGACTACAAGTAGATTTGATGATCATACTTTTTGACGTTCCTCTCAATCGCAATGCCCTATCTTCTTATATTTTATTTATATAAGTGCTTTACTGTTATACGTGGCCTGGAAAACATTAATTAAAAAGTATGAGTGTTAATATTACACTATTCTAGAACAATCAGAACTTAGAATCGTATTTCAACCCTATTTGAATTATTATCGATCTTTTCAGTTGTAAAATTAGCATAGTAAGGTACGGAATAAACCCAGTGTATTGTCTAAATTACTGGAATTAATTTATATATATATGTATAATATTTCTTCTCCATTTTGTATGCCATTGTGTTGTCTTTTCAGCCTCGCCCCTTCAATTTAACCCTACTACCGGTCTCGATGATTTAAATTGGCGGTAAAGATGTGTCGAATTTTGAACGATAACGACCCCACAGAGCTTTAAGCACTAGTTTGCATTGCGAGTTCAACCAATTCACCCCCTTTAGGAAGCTTTTACAAAGGGAACCGTTAATGACCTTCCCTAGTATCCAGTACCTGATGTCCGACCTCTGACTGGGTAATTGGCAGGTGATGATAACTTGAACACAATGGTCAATGGGGAACACAATGAATTTATCAGGAATTTATTAGACCTTGAATTTTCTAAACAGTGTTACTTTAAGTCTCCGTTCTGCTCCTGGATGCATTCAAAAGGGGAGAACTTATAGTGGCATTTCAAAGAATCTCCGTTTTACTATAGATCCTATCTACTCCGCTCTACTGAGGGGAGAGAAGAAGCAAGCTGAAAAAACAAATTGCTAAAAACAACTTTACAAAAAAGTGCTTGTAGAAGACCTGATAAAAGCATTGGATAGGAACGAAAAGCTAGAAGTTTCGGTTTTAGATGCGATTAACTATATGCACAAAAGTTCGAGTTCCGTTTCATCACAAACTGTTTCGATTTCTTTCCGATGTACAGGGTTCATAGCAAACGCAGAAACAGAAGAAATTCTCGGCGAAGACATCATCGATGCGGAATCATTAGAGACTTTGCTGCAAATCGCAAATGAAGAAGGGTGTAGCGTCAATGACTTTAATGCATTTGTCAACATTGATTACGACATCTGATTCTGCTCACAAGCGACTGCAAAAGCTTTGACAACTGAATTTTTGGAAGAAAAACTAAACAGCTCAAGTGAGGATAGCGATGTTTATAATATGGATCAAACCCCACCCAACAAGACAGAAACAATTGAAACCCTGAAAAAAGTTAGACAGTACTTAACATCTATTCAATGTACAACAGACGAAGAATTTAAAGCATTAAGTATATTAGATAAGAAAGTTATATCCAGTAATCAGCACTTTCATCAATCAACACTGTTGTGTTATTTTAATGTACCAAAGAAATAAAATAAAATGTGGTAACTATAAAAAATGTTTTTTTTTCCACTTATTCATTTGCATGTAATATTGATTTCTGAAAATCTTGTTTTTAGCACCGAATCCTACAACAATTCATAAAATTAGTATTTCAGGGTTTTTTTGTTTCTTGCAAAAATTCCCACACCGCATAAGTCGACAAAAATGTTTGGTCCATTTAGTAACGACTTAACGAGGTTTACTGTATATAAATTTCAAGAAAACACAGGAATTTCAAAAAAAATTACAACAAAAGTGGCAAAAAAAGATAAAAAATGAAGAAATGTTGATGGATTACGGCGTCATCAGGCTGGTTTATTGCACCCAGGCTGTTTGGTTCTTTGTTTTTAAGTATATATATATATATATATATATATATATATATATATATATATATATATATATGTTTTTCCTCAGAAAGAATATTGTAACAAATAGATCAGATGCAACCAAATAGTTTTCTTTTTCAATTATAAAGTCCCAGTACATTTGCATATTGAATAAGGTTTCAATGTGTTACAAAATAAAATATTCCTAACCTAGTAGAGCTATTTCCAGTATCTAATATTATACGGCGGACTCTTCGCAGTATAATAAATAATGACAGCATATTTTTATGGTTTCTAATGCAAAGTCATCGGAATTTCACTTGGTTCAGTTGATAGCAATACGTACGTGACAAAAGGTATATTTTCGAAAAAAGACTTTTCCGAAGAATACGTCATGATAATTGGATTTCTACTAAAACCTGAGTTAGCTTGAAGTTGGTGCCGAGAAAACGTGAAAGGGGAACAAATCAGTCTGGAATCGAACTTCCTTTAAGATCTGCTGATACTTTAGTTTTTTCTAACGTGACACCCTGAAACTAAAAATAGAGCACATTGATCTTTTCAGTTGTGAAATTAGCGTTAATATTCTAAGAATAATAAGGTACGGAATAAACCCAGTGTATTTCTGAATTGCTATAATGAATATTTTAAAGGTAACCAATTACGCAAATGTATCTTTAGTTTTCAATAAAAACTCAAGGAAATATAACATTTCGTTTCAAAATATTTCATAAGATCTTTGTAGCGAATAAAAGTCTTCTATCTTTAATGTATTTTAAATACAATTACTTAATGGTTTCCATTTTTACAAAATTGAAGTTTTGTGTCAATTTGTTGTGAAAGATAATTCTAAATATTTAATTCTGCAATGAAATGTTTTGGTATTAATTGGTAAGAATTTAGGAAATGGATTCGAAATAAAATACCCGAATTGAAAATGTGTTTAAACTTTTTTTTATTCTATGAAAGAAACTAATGTAGGCATGTTAAATTTCAAAATCTTGAGAATTTTCTGCTGATTGTAAATAATTAAACATGGTAAAGAGCTCATGGCCGTTTACTTAATAATGCGCTGTAGTGTAAAATAATTAGATAAATTTGCAGCTTTTTATCAAGGTATTGTAAAGTATCGTCAAGGTATTAAATATAATAGCGATAAATGAAGAAAGGAAAGAACGCTAAAGGGAATTCAATTGAACTGCATATGTTATATTTTTAAGACTGCCGACCAACCGGTCTAGTGGGTCAAAGTGTTGGCCTCTGAATAGGAAGGTTCCTGGTTCGAATCCGTGGTCAGGGCAAGTATGTAAATTGGTTGTCCTTTGTTAGGGGCAATGATGGTCCTCCCAATGGGTGACCATCACTTCCGGCCTTGTAGTGGCCATGGACAAGTCCTTAGTGCCCGCCATTGGAAGTACTGATCATCGTTTCCGGCCCTGTAGTGGTCAAGGAAAAAAGTCCAGTGCACGCCATTGGAAAAATATATATTTTTAAGACTTTGTATGTTAAGCGTTCAGTATGGATAACAGTCAATTTTACGTATCAATCATTTTGAAGGAGGAGCGAAAGTGCGCCTGTGGCGCCACTTCAAAGCGCTATTAAAGGCTTGGAGATTTCGACGATTTCAAGTACGGCAATTGTGTTTTTCTTGTGGTTTGTACAAAAAAAACGATCAATTATACCTCGTAGAAAACAGCGATCATCTTTTGATCAAGTATCCGAGTTCGACAGAGGAAGGATAGTGGCCTACCGAGATTGTGGATTATCTTTCAGGGAAATCGGTAGTCGTGTTGGACGAAACCAAACAACTGTAATGCGAATATGTGATCGTTGGATGCAGGAGGGTACGACGGACCAACGTGTACGATCGCATCTACCTCAGTGCACCACTTCACGTGATGACAAGCATATTGTGCATATGGCAGTGACGGATCGCTCAGCCACATCACGAACCATAGCACAGCACATTCAGTCTGTAACGCATCATCCAGTGTCTGCGCGTACCATTCGACGCTGTTTACAGCAGAGTGGTCTGTCCGCAAGACGTCCATTGTTTCGTCTACCCTTGACGCAGGACCACAGACGTCTCCGCCGCCATTGGTGCAATGAAAGAAGGATGTGGACGGCAGAATGGAATGAAATTGTCTTTACTGACGAGTCACGCTTCTGTCTGCAAAACCACGATGGTTGGATTCGAGTCTGGAGACACCGTGGAGAGAGGATGCTGAACATCTGCGTTATGCACCGCCACACTGGTCCTGCACCGGGTATTATGGCATGGGGCGGTATTGGATATCACTCTCGCACTCCTCTAGTACGCATTGCCGGTACTTTAAACAGCCAGCGCTACAACTCCGAGGTGTTGGAGCCAATTGTCCTTCCTTACCTTCAGGGCTTGCCCACAGCCATATTTCAACAGGATAATACGCGTAAGTAAAAAGGTGAATTTTAAAATAATTACAAAATATAGTTAAAATATATTAATTATTATTAATTAATTATATTAATGTATGTGATATATATTGTTTGTTAACAAGTAAGTAAATTAATATAATTATTTATAGTAATAGAATTAATTTATATTAATTATTAATGATTAATTATAATATTATAATTAATAACTGGTATTTACTAAGAATTGATTTATTACATTAATAACTATCCATTAAACTTGATTTGCTTAAATCACATCGGTAGAAAATCTATCGATTCTGACTGCCGCCTATGAGTGCTCATAATTTTTAAAAAGTATATTAACTAAACTTGTTTATTTTAATTACGTTGAGGAATAGGTCGTATTGACCATTTCCCTTCGTGCACAACCTATTATAAACTAGCCTTTGAAGTATAGTTGGCAAGAGGTAGAACATTAAAATTTGAATTGGACAAAGTAGCATAAACTGTCAGGTGGCTAAAATTCATAGTCTCTCCAGTAGAAAATAGAGGGCAGTCAGGAATGTCTTTCGCACCAATCTGGTGGCGATGTCCTTGGAGAAAGTAATGTTCGTTTAAAATTCTGAAGTTGGCAGCTAAGATTTGTCTCGGGAGATCCATTGGGACCGGATTACATAGTAGGCTTTCACAGATTTTACCCTTAGCACCAGTCTCTTGAGTTTTGCGTATGTATTTCCCCACTGATCTTACAGTGGTGGAAAATGTCTTGTTGTATGGTAAGGCAATAAGAGGCTGTGGAAGGTTGCAACCATGTTTAGCCAGCGAATCTGCCTTCTCATTACCGTGAATGTCGCACAATGGCTGGGATACTATATACTTGTTACTATATACTTGTGAATAACTACATTCAACCATAATATTAATGATAAGATTAAGACATGAAATCATTCATTAGTGTTGTAGAAACTTTATTAGTCAGAGAAATCACTGTTGTAATGTCAACAAGAAGAAAAATAACTTATCCTTTTTACAGTAACTTTTCTATTGAATTTTTTCAGTAAAAAAAGTTCTCCAGAAAGTTTTATTTAAATTCTAACATAATTGCAGTAAATATTTCTTACCTCAAACATTTGATTAAGCAAAAGTACAGAAGATGTGCTGCGGACTCATGTTTGTAACAAAATGAATCAAGAATTATTGAGCTGGCACAAGGAAAGAAATATCCAAGGAATACCATACTGCTTTTCTGACATGTTTAATAAAGCTGAATGATTGCAGAACTAAATGTCTTATCTGATTGCACTATAATCAATCAAGCCGTTTTAAAGAGCCCTTAAGGAATTTAGACTTCTAATAATATGTAGGCTGTTAAGAAACTGTGTTATAATATAAAGGGAAATAGTAGAAAAGAGTAATTATAAAGTGAAACTAGTAGAATTTAATGAGAAATAAATAAATGTATGTCGAAAAGAAAATGAACTACCGTAGATCTCCCTATTCATTGACGAGTAAGTATCAAGAATTCGTTTGTGCGGAATTGTGTAGCACTCAGAGGCATAGTCGTGACTAGGGTTGATGAATTAGGGGGGAGGAGAATCAGTACCGAAAAGTGTGGACTGTACACCAATAAAAAGAGGAAGCATCTGGAGACCTCGGAAGAAAATTCTTGTATTTTTATTTATGTAATCACATGATATATAAATAAATATTTTCGTAGTACATTGATAAAATTATTAAATATTTTGGGTCTAGCAAGTGTTAGTCACTTTCTTTTCAAATAAAGTTATTTTAAACAATGTTGTTTTATTGAATGAGAAACACAATGTTTGGTTTAACAAAAAACTACTTAGGACAGTCTTGAATTACACTAAAACCCTGCTAATTCAACCCCCCTCCCTTAATCCTAAAATTTGGTTAATCTGAACCAACTGTTTTTTAAATTTGTGAAACAAAATACAGTAAATCAGTAACAACATAATATTTTAACATTATTGAAATAAAAAACATCGTTATCAAGAATGCACATACTTTTAGATATTTAGATCATAATTAAATAAAAAAGAAAAGAAAAATAGTCATTTGAACTTCATGAACTATTACATTTGGACAAAATGACTCAATTTTTGCTGTGGTAAATACCAGTGTGTAAAAAATCATGACTTTTTTTTTTAAATAATCAGATTTTTTAATTTAAATGATTTAAAAAAAATTTAAATCAGATTTGTTTCAGTTACATTTCTGCAGGCCCTATACACTGTTTTCACAATAATGATGTATAAATTTGTTAAATAAAAAATTGAGTTTTTGACATGATATTTAAACTAATGCTTATTTTAAGTAAACAATCCCAATTTGTGACATGGTAAATCAATATTTATTTTCTAAAAATCATAGTTTGTTACATGGTAATACTACATGGTAATAATAATAAAAAATGAATTTTTAAAATAAAAGCAAAAGGTTAAACATTTGCTTAACTTTAAAACACAAGTTGATATCCTACATAGTTTTTCTTGAGTAAATTACATCATCATGCTAACAAATTTATCAGTAGGTGTAAGTGACAGACATAAATTATAGTATGATCAAAATAAAAACAGTACTTTATGAATGAATGCTTTATTGTTCATAACATTTTAAAATTATGCATGGACAGTGTCAAAACTTACAAAGACATGTCAATTTATTATTTACTTTACTATTTTGCAGAATACCTGACTCAACACTCAACAGATTACTTAGTCCATAGACCCTTCAGATTATTTGCAAGTGTCCAGTGCTAAACATTTTTTTAAAAAGCTGATCAGTACTTGGTGTAGCCATTAGTTCTGAAATCCTCATGAATGCAGAAAATTTAAAGCATTTGACGAGTTCTGTGATTTTCCTAGGGTTTATTTACTTAGTTATAAAATGTAAGATTGGTTGTGATTTAAATCAATGATTTTTATAAAAAATCATTTGATTAAAATCATAATTTTAATCGTTGATATAAATCAAGTGATTTAAATCCTGACATCCTGTAAAATGCATATAAACATTTTTCTAGTTGGTTCTTCTAAAAACATATTCTAAGTTAAATGTAAAAATCAAGTCAATAAAAATTTTAATTATATTCCGTGTAATTATTTATATTATGAGTGTAAAAATAATTTTTTAACACAATACAGTTTAAATACCATATAGTTTAAAGTTCCGATTGCTCGTCATTAACAAATTTGACTATCTTATTCGACGAACTGAATGGGGGTGGGGGGGGCCCTACTCCCATTCAGTTGGGAATCAGAGGGAGTTGGGGGTTCATACGAACCCCCAACTCCCTCTGATTACGCCTTTGAACTAATGTACTATTGTTTCATTGATTACATGTATTTCTTACAAAAATTAACAGAAAAATTAACAATTAGTAAAACACTAACTAAAATTAAGTTATGAATATTTTCAGTAATTATTTATAAAGGATTGATTTGTAAAAAACTTATAATATATATATATTTTAATTTTCTCATCTGAATGGTGGGGTTTGAAACCCCCCAACCCCCTCTCCATGGTTACGCCTATGACCAATTCATCCAAAAGCTATCCCACAAGGACACCAATCCAATCCAAAATATAGGTCTGCGGATACGGAGCAAGGACACAGGAAAGTTTATACTTCTATGCACGAAAATTAATCTTATGTGTTCCCTTTTTAAGTCTAACCTGAACAGAATATTAGAGTTCTGAACCTTTGAAAAATGCAACTCAGTCCGAGACGCTTTGCGGAATTCCAAAAAACGCGGGGTAGAACAGGCCATGGCTCGTGGCTTTTCTATTTGACTGGATGTAAATTTCAGCGAGGCCGTCGGATCAATATTTGCCGTGATGATAACTATTTTTTCGCAACCCTTCTTAGACTTAAAATCAGCTACCTCATTACGAAATAAACCCACGTTAGACGGTGTTCATGGCAAGCAAATTGAGTCCATGTGCTCAAATTCCAAGGAAATAGAGAAAAATGCGAATATTCCAAAAATAATATTTTGACTAGTTCCGATTACTTTACATTCTACATTCGATTTTATAACTCAACCCAAGCCACACCATAAACTTTGAAAGTTAAAGACGCAAAGGCCTAGCAAAGAAATCGAGAAATTCTTGAAGAGTCTGGTACTTCTTGTAGTCAGGCAAGGTTTTTCAATGGAAAAAATAACACGGCATTACATAAAAAAAACGTTTAAGCAAAAATTCATTTTTTAATGACTTTATTTTGATAAGAGATGAAGCCAACTCTATTCTACTACGTCATTGGTTCTTTCTTCAATTTGAAGACCAGACTTATCGTGGTTGAATTAAACAGGTCAGAACTAGCTAGTTGAATAAGGCGGGCGATACTAGAAGTCGGATCTGTTTAGAAAAAGAAAACGAAGACACATTAGTGATATGGGGAAAACCACTATTATATTGAAAAAGGAGGTCGAAGTATACCGCTCGTCCTTTAATAAAAAATAATAGGGGTATAAAATACGCAAGTATAGACAATGGTAGTTTCTTGGAGTTAATTCTCATTTAATATTTGGGACAGTTTCAAAATATAATTTGAATCTATTTCGTATATATATTGTACTTGTGTTGTATTTCGTATGTATATTGTCTTTTGATAACATTTAATCAGTATATTAAAATAAATTAAAATATGTTCATAAGATGACAATCGAAAATAAATTATTACATCAATGTTGCTAAAATCATTTACATGGCGTCAAAGTCTAAGCTGAGGTCGGTAGATGGTTAAACTTTCCAGGACGCATTCTAAAATCCAGTCAATTATTACAGATAGTTAAGCATAAAATGTATACTGAAACATACTGAACACCATTAACATGAAAACCAAAAGATTTCTGAAAAGATAATTGTCAGTTCCCCAAGTGTTATACAAAGTTTTCAGTCAGTATAAATGATACTTTTTTGTACACTTCTAGTCTTCAGTTCCTTAACAGTATAATGTACTTCACGTATATTCCCAGCTAGAATTTAAGCGGCATTACTTAATACGAGTGTCGAGTATATATATATAAAGGAATCAAACACCATATCAAATTTCACAATCGCAACAAAGCTTTTTAAAAAATATGTAAAGCAAAATTCAATCTGGTCGATAGTAATCTTGCTACAGCAACTTGCATGCCTGATGATTTTCAAACTAATAAAATACGTTACACTAGTTTCTTTTAGTTAGTACCCTGTTACTGCATTATTGTAAGTTAACGATCCCTACGCTTTGTAACGTGAAAAAATACCTAAAGTACAGATTATGGAATTCAAATTCTTGATAGGTGTAAATGAGCAAAATATTCTGTTCGAAGGAGATGAATATAGGTGATAGCGTTCTTATTCGTTATTGGTCATATTACTTCTCAATTGGAGTTATAGCTTTTGATGCTTGACAAAAAGCAAGCAAAATAGCATCAATAGGATTTATAGTCTTCCTTTTAAACCTACTTAAGCGACAGTTTGTGAGAGTAAAAGATGGCTCTGCAGATACCTTAAATAGTTTTCTGTTCAAAATTGAATCACAAAGAGCTTCCTCCAGTTAATCGTATAAGGCTTTAAGAAAACTGTTATTGGATTCGAGGAAAATTTTCTTGTGAAATATCTTTATCTTCCAGTTTTATTTTAAGAGGAATTCTAAAAACTGAATTAACGAATGTCAGAGAGCATTATTAAGAGGTGGATGGTTTCCTTAGTCGTCTAACAGCACAAATTTCACATTTTGTTTCTAAAAGCAGAAACCCTTCAGGTATGTTTTCTTGAACAATTACCAGGTTCAAGTAAGACTCTTCGGTCGCTATCTAGCCGCTAGTTGGCACTAATGATTTCATTTGGATGAACAACCAATGATTATTTAGATTCATGTTACAAAGAAACAAAAACCGGAGTTTCTTTAAACCGCCAGCAGAAAATATGTTGTTAAATCATATCCCTAAAGCAGAACAAAATCGAATCAATCCTATTATTAATATAGCCAAAACTTACTACCAGTGTTTTGGCAGAATTAATTGAGCGATTCGAAATCACATATTAAGTTATTATGCCTGATCCAAATCAAAATGTTAGAATTACATATTATTTACTCGTTTTATTTGTCAGCATATGTGTAAATTCTGTTCATAGTTGTACTTTAATTATACACTGGACAAAATAGTGAAATTGCTTCTTAGATGAAAAAACTCAAATATGAATGATTCAACGTGCTGAACACGGAAATATCACCTTAAAAAAAGTTGATTGGCTCTCGTTGCAGTAATTTCGACGTTTTGTCCATTATATTGGTGATAATGCGGAATAAAGTGCAATTTAGTAAGATAAATACATGGAGACGAAATTGTTGCGACATATTTAAAAAATCATACTTTTACACAAATAAGTTATTGAATCATACACAACAAATCAAGTAGTTAATAGTGCTAATAACTTCTGCTATATTTGCAGAGAAGTGACATATATTGCACATAAAAGAACCATCAATGTATTAGTTAAAAAGAGTATCATTTATTTTTCGGTTGCAAGATAGTTGACCAGGACAAAGACTGGGTCCTACACGCATGTTGCTGCTCTTGTGTGCAGTAAATATTTCACAGTAAATATTTCAGCATGCTACCACCAGTTTCTGGAGTCATCACCAATAAAAAGTGGACAGTGGAATACCCTAACATACTATTTACTCTGCGTCCTGTCTCGTATGGCGAAGGACTCCCTATTCCAGAGCATCCAACAAAATCATCAGTCCAAGGCAGCCGGGTGCTCAGGCTTTTTAGCCTAGTTGTGGTCCGGAATTGAAACCGGCAGACACTCGCTGCTTGGACCGTGAGGTCACTTGACCAAACGGAATGCCGGTTGGTGCAGGGGGTGCTTTCACCGGTACTCTCGATTGCCTATGCATATCCGGGATAGCCGATGGTGAGCGGTGGGTGTTTTTGGCGCTGGGCCGAGTGCTGGTCATTTTATTCGGATGTGCCTGGTTGTGGGCTGGCGGGCTGCCGGTAAGCGCCTGGCGATTTGGATTACTTTTCGACAGCTGGTTATCGGTTCGAGCCGGTAAGGAAAAGGCAGTAGGCTCGCTTTGGAGTAGTGACCCTTTTTTTTTCTTCTTCGAATGGAAGCAGACCCCTCCGTACCGAGTTATTGAAAACCCACAGCGGATTAGCCGAAACTAGGGAAAGCCTCTAATGCGAAACATTAGAAGTGGGCCTAGTGACACGCCGTCCGAAAAACCCTTATCTGCCCAGGATGAACACGATAGGGAGTGGACGTGGTCGCCCCGTGAGTATGTGCGCTGAAGATATGTGGTCCGGCTCATTGATATCAGTCAACCTTAGGTCCGTTTTGAGCCGGAAAAGTTTTCTTCATAGATTCGTGCCGAGGGGTGATCAGAGACGCACACCCAAGCATCTCCTAGGAACCTATCGGCATTCCTGAGTAGCCCAACGGAACAGCAGGCTGCCCCGACATCCCTGTTTATCCGGTACCGTGAGCAACCGATACCATCATCTATGGAGTCTTGCAGACCCTTGCCGTCCGCCAGATAGCCTTCTTTCGTTAGCGTACAGGTATTGGCCTAGGGCAGCCAGGGAGTGGTCCCGACACCGCTAGTTTCCGTGTGGCACCTAAGGAGGTTCCTGTCGCTACTTGATCGCAGGAACAGCGGCATCGCCCTGTGCCAGTTCCTACGACCCAAACTGATAGCCTGCTGGCTAGAGCGGCTTCGCCACGTTAGAGACTGACATATTCCTCCTACACGGATAGACCCATGATCTGCGGAGTTATGGAGTCCTCTTGCAACTCCAGAAAGAGCCGCGGTCCGAGTGGTGGGGGCCATCACTCTTCATTCCTTGGAACTAACGCACGTCCACTTAGGGACCCCAAGCATTGGAGTAGTGAACCGAACATGTAGGGTAGGTCTGGAGAGGCAAGCCTCCAGCCATCCTAGTTACCAAGTGGCATCTCAGAGGTTCCTGCCGCTACTTGACCGGAAGGATGACGGCCTGCCCCTACATGTTCGGGAGTAGTGACCCGAACATGTAGGGGCAGGCCGTCATCCTTCCGGTCAAGTAGCGGCAGGAACATCCGAGATGCCACTTGGTAACTAGGATGGCTGGAGGTTTGCCTCTCCAGACCTACCCTAGGCTAATACCTGCTCGCTTACAAATTTAGGCTATCCAATAGGCGACAGAGGTCTACGTACTACCGCCCACGGGCCGGACATATAGGGTTAGATAACAGTCTGCTGTCCTGCTGGACTACTGAGGAGTGGGCGTCCTCCTAGCAGATGCCCGGAGGTATGAGCTTCCTTCCTGTGAGTTACGTACCCGCCACTCAGTGATGAGACAATCCAGCTCGACTCACGACTTGGGGTCGCCAAGGCGATGAACTCTAATGTTTCTGATAGCAAACCTCTTGAGGTGAGCATGATGAGTCCAGCGGGTGAGCACGACGGCCCCGTGTTCACTGATAACTATGAGCTGGGACGGACACCTTATGACGCTTGGGCGGGATCCGTGCAGGCTGTCGGGGGATTCCAATCACGTCTTGGATAACCTGGTGGACCTAGTGCGCCTCACGCGTACCCGGTTTCTTCTTTCGTTTCTCATTCGAGGCTTTCCCTGCCAATCCGTTGTGGGTTTAGGTAACTCGGTACGGAAGGGTCTACTTCCATTCGAGAGGGAGAGTGACGAGGAGGATCGCCATGCGTCCGTGAAATCTCCTAAACCGTGAATGTCTGCATGTGGTGGCGCTATGGATGATGACTGTTCGTGTTTTGATAAAACATCTGCGGCACATAAACTTAGTTCGGATGAACTGAACGATCTTGTTCGAGATTTGGATTTGTCCAGATGCAAAACGGAATAACTGGCCACAAGATTTCGACAGTGGAATATTCTTGAACAAAATGGCTAAGTGACTTCATTTCACAATCGTCATCAGTTCTTCGAATATTTTTTCGAAAAAGGGGAAAGCCTTGTGTACTGCTGCGATATTGATGGCTTATTACAAGAACTCGGTATAGCATGAGTCCCATGAATGGCGGCCGTTTATAGAGGCGTCAAAACGGAATCTCAAGGCAGTTTTTTGCTGCATAACGGGAATTAGCTTCCGCTTATACCTATCGGACATCCTGTTTTCATGAAGGAGACGTACGATAATCTTAAGTTGCTATTGAAGAGGATTAACTACAGCAAATATGGCAGCGGGGAGGTCAGTGATGAACGCGGCGAACTTTTTCATCAGGACATTGCCAAGATCGAGCAACGGTACCAGGGCAAATGGTCCACGTCAATGCTGGCTGACTAATTTTGAACGAGAAACTCACCTCGTCCACCATAAACGAGAGGCCAAAAGAAAGCGCAAGTCCGAAGAAGATTAAGGTATTCTTAACATATATTAGCCTTTTCTTTGTCATATTAGTATTCAGTACATTGAATTAATTAGAAAATGACTAATTTCCTCTCGGAAGCAGGACATTTTAGAAAATTTTATCCAGTGTTGTTTTACTGAAATAAAGTTTAAAGCACAAAATATAAATAAAAGTTCAGATTTATTAATCTTGATTCTAAAAAAAAGGTAAATTGAGTTGGAGGAGTGGTGACGCTGATTCGCTTTTGCCATGCGTAAAAGTAATGCGCATATGAACATCCTTGTTTAACACTTCGTTATTTTCAATTATCTGGTCGGTTTTTAACCCTTTCGTTAAGTGTTTCTTCGTTGGGCCTGTATTATGAAGCTACTGACACTCAAAATGTCTGAACAAAAATTGACACTAACTTTAATGAAATAAAGATTATGTTTAGTTAAATAGTTATACATAACTGGTGTTGATAAATAAATCAACTACTTTCTAACAAGAAATATTCAGCCTTGAATGAAATTAAGTCAATGTGTTGACTAATATGTGATAATTTTTTTGTAGTTGTTTTTATGAATTGATTAACAATAATGAATTATTTTGGAATGATTATAAATGAGTTATGACCATGAAGTTATTGACGTCTCTGCAAAGATTGCGGAATTCATCACAAGTCTCATGATTCATGTACAAAAATATTTGTATTGGAGTAATCAGATGGAATTTATGGGAATTAACTAAATTTATTCAAATTATCTACCACTGTGTAGTGGAAATTTGAACGATTGGCTAACCTTCAAGAGCACTTTTCTCATCTTTGATGTCAACAAATCCTCACAAATTTGCTGGAGAATATTGAGAGTATTACAAGCAGGCCTAGAGACTAGTTATTAGATGCTAGATTTTGTAACTAGATATGATAAGATAAATGTGTCAGCATATAATAAGTTTAATAACTTGTTAAAAACGAAATCCTTGAAAATATATAGTTGTAAGGATAAAATGGAAATCCTTGACAGTACAAATGAAACGCTGAGAAATTTCGAAACTTTGGGCTTTAAGATTAATCTTCGCATGGATTCAATTCTTGTTTCTGAAGTTCAAAATAAATTGAATGACAAAACACGGACTATTTGGGAATTAACATCAAACAGTCAATATTTTCCGAAAATATCCGCTCTAATCCCTTTATTGGAAAAGTAAGCAAGGTGCATTTAAAATGCAAAGAAATCAGGTAGTCTCATTTAGAAACAAAGGCTAACTTTGTTACTATAAGTCGTATGTTGAACACTACTTTCGTAAACAACCCAATTGTAACGCCAGACAATGGTTGCATAATTTGTGAAAGGGTACATTCCATTTAAAGTGTCTGGATTTAAAAATTTGTCATCGGATAGAAATGGAAATTTATTGAAAATAATAAGCTGTGCTCTCTTGCATAATAATCATTTGCCAATTAATTGTTTGCTCATTCTTAGATATAAGCAATGGCGTAAGAAACATCATAGGCTTTTCATCGAAATATAAAAAATCTAAGTCGTGGAGTCAAAACACTTCAAATAAATTAAATTGGTTCGATTTGCTTAAAGAATTAATCAAGTTCTCTGAAACCAATACTGAGTACGGCAATTGTTGGCATAAAATTAAAATATAAGGATTGTATTAATTGTTATGCTATGGTAGACAGTGCCTCCCGTTAAAATGTAATTTATTTGACCCTTTTAAAATACTTAAATTTAATGACTATGAAACCAAAATTTTAAACATGGAGGCATCAATAATGGAAGATATATACAGGGTGGTCATAAAAAAACTTGGCCGATATATGGACCTCTAGTAGCCGTTCCGTTCAACCGATCGAGATGAGATTTCAGATATAGTTATTCAGAGGTATGAGCTCGGGATTCTGTGAACGACGACAAAGTGGCACTCACAGTTACGGTTATAGGTAGAGAAACTCAAAATTTTCGAATGGCAATACCCACTTTTTCCTGTCTCAAAATGCTCAGCGCATGCGAAAACCCTAAAGAGCGTTGGAACGGTACGTGTATCACAAAAAACGGAAGCGTTATGCACTCACAAAAAACAGCTCTGTGAACGTCCAACAAAACCACGATCGGGGCCCACGTAGGAAATTTGCATAGGTTGGAGGCAAGACACCAACCACAGAACGCCTTTCGCCAGATATTCAGCCAGATCTTCAGTCGGGAGCTCGCACATGCCAACGAAATGACTCTGTCAGCGAAAGTTAATGGAAAATTGGTAAAATGCTATTATTAAAATGGGATGAATGCCGTGGAAGCCTTGCGTGTTTACCGTCGAAACTATCGCCAAATACTAAGCCCATGTATCTGGCGAAAGGCGTTCTGTGGTTGGTGTCTTGCCTCTGTCATATGCAAATTTTCATTATCTCCGTGCGCCCAGAAAGTGGTTTTGCGTTTTTTGTGCGTGCATAACGCGTCCGTGTTTTGTTATACACGTACCGTTCCAACGTTCTTTAGGGTTTTCGCATGCGCTGAGCATTTTGAGACGGGAAAAAGTGGGCGTTGCCATTCGAAAATTTCGAGTTTCTATACCTATAACTGTAACCATGAGTGCCACTTTGTTGTCGTTCACAGAATCCCGAGCTCATACCTCTGAATAACTATATCTGAAATCTCATCTCGATCGGTTGAACGGAACGGCCGCTAGAGGTCCATATATCGGCCAAGTTTTTTTATGACCACCCTGTATATATATATATATATATATATATATATATATATATATATATATATATATTTATCCCCAAATAAATAAATCTCTATCCATATAATACAAATACCAGTCACTCACTCCCTCATTCATTCATTCACTCACTAATCACTGTATCTCAAGAACAACTAGGCGTAGGAATCTGAAATTTTTCAGAGGTATACTTAGGAAGGGTTTTGAACACTCTGACTCCTATAGGTTTTCAAATTGACCAAAAGCCTAAGCCAAAGGGATGTAAAGCGTCATTGAAATAACATTAAATATAAAACGATTGCTGTACCCAGCTCAGATTGTTTTACCATTGTTGATCGAAAAACAATTTTTTAAACAAATTGAATTATAATATTTATGTTTGTGTGAACTGACTTTTTATTTCAACATCAATCTATAAATATTTGATTAATGAAGAAAAGATATTTAAAACGTGTAATTTTACACAACTTACATTTTGTAATGGAACACGAAACCTTAAAAGAAAACCTCATTGATTGTAAAACTTACTCTCCGGTATCTGGCAATGTCACAGTTGATGTTTAATTTTTTTTTAAGTTTAGAATTCTATTATCGGGTATTTGAGTTGACAGTGAGATGTTGCGGTCATATTTGAAGATTCCCAATTATTATAAATCAGTGTTATTTCTGCTAATAAATGATTATTGTCTTTATCAATATTGTTCAAAAGTCTTTTGTTGAATTATTCTATTTCAGAATATATTCACGAAGTCGAAATTCAACACGTTTGAACAGATTATTTTTTTTTGAAAATTTTGCATTTTTTTAAGGATCGGAATTTTGTTTCTGTTTACATTTATTTGTTCCGGAATTATTACAGAAATATTATTTACGAGTTAAAGTTTAGTGATTTATTAATTTCCTAAAATATCACTCAAATATATTTCAAAATATTACTATAGCTTTTCATTGATAGACTATTAAAATCAACTAAATTTTCATTTGTTTTTCATGTTTCGTTGGGAGTTATTGAAAGCTGTGCTACATATAGTCAAGTAACTATATCTATTATTCTGAATAGTTACGTGGCTTCCATTTAGAAACCGAATCTCTGAATTCAAATATCCTAAGGGTTTGATTTAAAACTGAATGTCTGATAGAGGAAAGGTAATTTTAAACACAAGACTTTGTTGATCTTGGAATATCACATTTAGTAATTTTGAAAAATTGAATTTTTTTTTGTTTTAAGTCACACAAAGACGATATTTCTTACTATATGTATTGAAGCTGTTCTTACGCAACTCAGATACATGTGAATCGTTCGTTGAAAGCAGTGTTTTTGTATTTTTAAAAGCGCTGTAAGATAAGCTTTCTGTTTATTAAAATATTGAATCGATTATTAAATTTTAATTTGCGTACACTGAAGTCATTTACTTCTAACACAAGCTCTGTTATCCCACATACAACTGAATGCAAATTCAAATAAAAAACTCGTTTGTGTGCTTCGAACTAAATTATTCACTAATGCCATAACAATTTAATTTTTAGCCTACTTTTACAAATAGAACGGTGTTTAATATGTAGCCTATCATACCCACTGTGTTCTAAAATATAAGTGTACCAAATGTGGTGTGGATTAGAGTATTAGACACCGCAGGTGTCCTCCTTACCCCCCGTCCATGGGACAGTTAAAAGTGGTTTTTTGCCGACACACTGCGGAAAAGTGGTTGGAGCCCACCCAGACTGAGTGTGACAGCTTCAGGCTAACCTTTGACTGTGTGTTTTAGTTACGTTGCACTATACTAACTTTGTTTACATGGTGGGTACTTCTCGTGTGAGGGTTCCCGTTATGCAATATAGAAATAGGAAGAAAATAAAAATATAGTAAAAATATTATAAAAAAAAGCAAATGGAAGAAACATCAACGTTATGTTAGCTGAAAGCTAAAGTTAAAAGTTAACAAAATAGGGCTTCTTAAAGTAGAGATCTAAGAAAAGAATGAAACCCTTTAACAAGAAATGAACAGTTGAAATTAATTGTAAGCAAGTCTTATTGAATTAGGATGTTGATGTTTTCCGATAGGAACTTCATAATTTGCATGATCTTTGCTTGTGCTTGGTTGTTGCTTGCCTTGTTTGTCACCCGTGCCCTGTAATTTTCGTCTGTTGGTTGTGGTAGATGATGGTGACACGTGAGGGGACAGTTGAAAACGTAGTGGTTTGGCGTTCCTATTTGTCCGAAGAGGCAGTTGCTTGATGTTACTACTTTAAATGTGGTGTGGATTGGTCAAACGCAGTACATATGTATAGAGAAGAGACAAACGCCAACTCTTCTTTATATATAACAGAAGCTTCGTTATTCAACGTGCCGCTGACTGGAATTTTCAACAACAAAATGCGTTTGATTCAAACTAAATTAGTCACGAATTGCGTAAAAATTTAATTTACCATCCTCTCATATTGATGATAAAATTGGAAAATATCGCATACCAGGTGCAAGAATGCCACAAGTAAAACATATTCGTAGGTAAGATTTTTTTCAGTAAGACTTTTGTAAGACTTTTTTAATGAAAATTAATGCACGAGAATATTCGTAATTACTCCAGAACTCTATCAATTTCTGTAGTAGTCACCTTAGGAAGAATGAAATTTCAGCAGAAGTGTTACAAATATGAATGGATTATACTATGAACAGATACATGATGTATGCATATTTGCGTCCGAAGTAAATCGTAGAAGCGAAGAAATTAAAATAGGAAATTAAAAATTATTTTCCGTACACTTAAATGATGCTAGTGAGAGTAGCTAGTAATGATGACATAGTTTTATGAAAATAATTGATTAGTATGATTACTTTTTAATCACTATATAATTAATTCAACCAGATCAAAGCCGGGTAATTTTGCTAGTTCATTATAAAATTTGATAGTGAAACATTCATTTTGGAGTTTACTGGTACTAAGCAGCAGAATAACACATTTATTATCACCGGATATTTTGCTTACACTTGTACTTGCATTAAATAGACCTTATTTTGCTTACACTTGTTTGCTTACATTAAATAGACCTTAAAAAATAATATCTGAAAAATAAAATGCTTTTAATAATTTCGTATAATTAGTCAAATGTTTATAAAATATTGATATTTTGTAAAAACTTAAAAATAAATTCAAACATAATTATTCTAATTTTAATTTCTTTAAAGCATTTTGTTTTAAATTTTTCTAAGCAATATACAGGTAAAACAATTTAAATTGCGCACCGCAATCGTAATAATATAAAATGTTATTCCTAAGAGAATTTCAAAGTGTTTTTGCCCTCTCTGAACACCAAAAACAAATAGAATTGAAGTAAATATGCAGCCAATGTTTCCCGCAGGCATATGAAGATTACATATACCAAAGTTTAAGTAGGTCAAACGCTGTAAAATTGTATAGCGAACAAACAGAAGCCTACTCTGTTTTATACATTTAGATATCTGTTCTTGTTATTTTTTAGCAAGGTTCTTAAGAAAAAGACGTTTTAAATCATAGAAAATGAAATTCAGTTCATGGTCATAATCCTATAGGACCTATGATTTCTGGGAATAACATTACGTACCATTCTTATTTTATACTAGAAAAATTACCCGGCGTACTCGGGTTGATTTGTTTTATTAACTTCCGCTTTATTTAATAAATTATTATTCCTCTAATTCCTACAGACTCTTATAATTTTTATATTTCGAACAGAACAAGTACAGCTCAAAATAAATAAAGTATTATTAGAATTAAAATTTTGTAAAATAGTTTTTGGAAATATAATTTATTCTTCAGCAGCACTGGTAAAACAAGCAGAGTAATTTCAAAGTTAAATATACCTCCAGGGAACTCCCAAACTAGAAAAATATGGTTGATTTAAGTATTTTTACTCAGTTGTTTTAACATGAAACTTGCCTAAATGTTAGCAAATAAATTTTTATTATAAAATATTCATAAGAATAAAATATGTTGTTTGCATTACAGAACACAGCAGACCAGCACGGAGTTGCTCGTGACAGTTTTTTTCTGGTTCTTACTGATACTCAGAACATAAAAATTAAAAACAATACTTCTAAGAATATGTTCACCTCCACCCAACATGTCGCAAATTCGAATAAAATTTGGACTACCTGAGGTATCGATCTGGTGTAAAATTTTCCGCAGATTTCAAATCAGTTGAAAATTTTAATCTATCTTTAAATACCATGAAGATAGAAACTTGGACAAAAGAATTATAAAGAAATAAACGCCATTCAAATATTTTTATTTGTTTTGTTTCGCTTCGCTAAAATTGTTTGTGCTTAAAAATGTAAAGAAAAAAAATTTGAATTTGTGATCTCTTTACACTGTTGACATTTTAAAGAAAACAAATAATAAATAAATGCCAATAAATTAATTAAAGTATATTCTACATTAAATTTTAAAATCCGGGCTTCCACAAAATGTGCGTAAAATTAGTACTAACTGTGTGCCAAATTTCAGGACTGTAAGTGGTATAGATCGTCTGAAAACACACAGACACACAAACAGTTCCTTTTACAATAGTAGAGACTACAATAAAATAATAATTTCGTGATACTTGTACATCACATATACAGAAAATGGAACATAAATTTTGAAGATGGACAGACAGACTTATGCAATCAAGTTCAAACACTAAATGAATGTAACTCATATTTAGCAAAGCCTTCATGAAAATATATTCAACCACTTTGACGGAATACTGGCACACACATACAGACAAGCAGATCAAATGACATCAAACGCGCAAAAGAGGGATTTTGCATTAGAAAGGAAATAAAACGAAAAAAAAAAAGACTTAAATGGGTCGAAAATATTCAATTTACAAAAAGAGATACTTAGATATGAGATTAAGAAGATTACAAAAGAGATAATTAATAGATCTGCTGTGTTAAAAAAATATATTGAAATTGCAACTTATCTTGCACATTTTACATCGAGAACATTATACAAAAACATAGCTTTGAAGTTTAGTTTTTAAATGGAATACTAACTTTAGAAGAAAGTTTTAGGTTTGCTTTTAATCTTACAATTATATAAAACGCTTATCACACATGAAAATAAAAAGGGGCATATCTGTCGATATTTATTCTCTGAAGCAAAATTATCATCAACATCCATTTGAGAAAAACTTTCACATTTCTGTGTCAGATTAAGTGTAAAATCTAAAATAAATTCTTAAAGATATGAAGTTTGATTTAAATTTGAATACCATATGTGGCTGTGAAAGTATAGCAACTGTTTAAGGCATCAAAATAATCGAATTAAACTGATATTCCCTTTCGGAACGAGGTAAAAAAACATCCTCGTATGTTTACCATAAAGAATATTCTCACCAAGAGCAACTAAATTTGCCTTTCCAGAGAAAATTGCAAAGCTACTATAAAAAAAATACATTTTTACCGAAGAAAATTATTTTGTTCTCATATATTAGATACAAATCTGGAGTAAAATATCCAGAAAAGTGAAATCTGTTGTAATTTCCACTATGGGTCCCATTAAATCGCACTTAAAGAGGTATTTTCGACCCAACTCCTTCAGTGTTTTTAAAACTTGGCAAATTTGTCTCTCTATCATATAAGAAATTCTGGAAAATTTTAGTTTCCAACTTACAATATTTTTTATGTATACTAATTTTAAAGTTAAAAAATTGGCAATATTTCATGAAGTTAAACTTATTTAATCTCCTATACATCTGGACCTAATGGTCTAATCATATTGAATAAAAACTTATTTTGTTAACAGTTTTCAATTAGGCTCCAAGAGGATATTTAGCCTCCTTACCACACCATACCTTACACAGAACATGCTGCAATAGCAATAAAGCGATATGATCAAAACAATGACAGACATGTAGGTCCACATAAATCAGAAACATGACGGTCACTTATATAAGACATTGATGTCTAATTACTGTCACTTCAAGCTCTACAAGTTTAAGCTCAGACCACTCTATAAAAAGTAGAGCGAATAAATAGGGATAATGCCCTATCTGTCCCCCCGCTTAAAGACATTGATTGTGGTTCAAGTAAGGATGACCTGAGCTACACATGCAAGCTCCAAAACTTGCAACCTGTGGTCTGAAAGATAAGTCTGACGTTTTCACGAAGACAATGTGCATAGCGATTTTTGCCAGTAATTGTAGAGACACCAGCTAAGAGATTCTTAGAGAGCAGTCCCCAAATCAGTGGAAAGTTCAACTAGTCGGAGCGGAGGGTCTCGCACTCAAACTAAGAGGAAATACAGCACTATACGACTGGCTGCCTTTATTGTTATTGTTTGTCCTACAATGAGACGGACAAACTTTTTATCACACATACCATGTCTGAAGTATGATATAAATATAAAAACGCACACAAATTCATGCAATTAAATTCTTGAAAACACAACAGAAATGTTTGTAGTCAAAATACACGATCGGGATTCTGGTTCTTCTCGGTATCAAAATTCAGACCTGAATATAATTACGATTAAATATCTACTTCTTGAATTTTGATACAAGGAAAAATTTAGTTCTAGT
This sequence comes from Metellina segmentata, assembly GCA_947359465.1. NCBI lineage: Eukaryota > Metazoa > Arthropoda > Arachnida > Araneae > Tetragnathidae > Metellina > Metellina segmentata. The sequence goes on along the minus strand of OX375878.1, from coordinate 38,781,736 downwards.
CATTCAATCTTTAAAAGTACGATGCTAAAATCAAATCATGTTGTCAAGGTTAAATCCTGATTCCATATTTTGAGTGTATGTACTGAATATTCGTAATAATATTTTGTTCGCATTCGACATCGTGTAATGATTTGAACGTTTGTTTTTCGAGCAAAGATTTCCTAGTGCAAAAATTAATTTGAATATGAATACAAAAAGATACATTGCTGATACCTGGAGGTCTACAATAGAAGCCGTCTTCCGGAGAATGTTATATGTGCTCTGATTATGCGATGCTATGTTCTTTAATGCCACCGAAGATTTAGTTTTCTGTGCTTTTATTGGTAGTTGTTAACGATTAATGGGAAAGAGAATATGATAATACACAGTCCAGTCACATTAATGTGGCCACCTGTCAAAAGCCTGAATAACCACCTTTGTCAGAGCGGACCGTTGCGAGACGTACAGGAAGAGAGTCAATTAGGTTTCTGAAGGTGTTCACTGGGATGTTGAGCCATGCTGACTCCAGTGCCGTGGCAGGCCGCCATAGATTACCTCCCTCCTCCAGCCTGGATCATTCCGGCAATTGTTGCAGGGTGTTTGCTTTCAGACGTTTCACGCCGTATACGCCAACGTCCATCTGTCCGATGGAGCATAAACGTGATTCATCGGAAAAAGCCAACTGTCGCCACTCTGTGGACGTCCAGTTGCGGTACTGGCGTGCAAATTCCAGCCTTCGTCGCCGATAAACAGCAGTCAACATAGGTGCATTAACCAGGCGTCTGCTGCGGAAGTCCATGCGCAGCACCGTTCGCTGAACCGTTGTTGAAGATACACTCTTGGGAGCCCCTTGGTTCATCTGGGCGGTCAGTTGCTCAACAGTTGCACGTCTATTCACCCGAACGCATCTCCTTAGTCTTCGTTCGCCTCTGTTATCTATAGCCCGTGGTGCACCAGATGTCCCATGCCGATGATTTTGGAAAGTGCCATTTTGCCATGCTCGGTATACTTTTACCACGGCGGCACGCGAACAGTTCACAAAATTAGCCGTTTCAGAAATGTTTCACCCTTGGCCCGAAAGCCAATAATAATGCCCTTTTGGACGTCGGATAAATCGCTACGTTTCTGCATTACGCCAACGATTGAAATGCTTTCCGATGCCCTAGGATATCCTTTATATACCCTCCACTGCAATGTGCTGCCACCTGCCTTTTGTGATTGGTTATTTCACGTTGACGTCGAAAGTAGGTAGTGGTCATATTTATGTGACTGGACTGTGTATATCGTCGGTGTCACGAGATTGCAATAAATCTGCAAAATCATGGTGCCAAAATAATTGCAAATAAAGTTTTGCCGACATAGGTTGGCTATGTCAAAAAGGCTATCAATGGTCAACCTGAACCAAACACAAGACAGACTACCTCAACAAATGGACATACACACAACGGAAGTTTATACTGACACAGATGAGAGAAATAATACCACGGTAAATTATAGCAATCAAATCTACGCCGCGTATAACTAGCAGGTGGGTGGTACAATAAGTAAACCCATTGAAGCCAAGCCCCGTTGAAAAATATACTAAAAACTGCGTTTCATAAAAAGTATAGGTTTAAATTCAGATTAATTTAGTGACGTTTCAGAATTTGTGAGTTTGACAAAATAACAAAAACGTCGAATAACAGGCTAGAAAATGTATGAATATGAACACAGCTTAAAATGGAATTCCTTTCATAGCGATTATGGAACGTGAGAGTCAAGAGACCATTTGAATTGTCATTTTCGATTTCAATGTCCGAGAATTAATGTTTGGTAATTTAGATCCCTTATCATTTTTGTGTTGGCTCGTGTAATTAGGGTAAAATTGTTACCAATTCCCATATACCACCACAACTTCGCTATGGAAAAAAAGCCTTTCTTGGTTGCCCCCTTGTAATCTTCCCAACCCCTTAGGCTAAGATACAAAATTACGGAGAACTCCAGTTTGAGCATTCGGAGAAGACCATTGGACCTCTTTGTGTTCATTATGGGCCTGCTTCATCTGGACGGTCGTTAACAGCGTCCAATTGTGTTGGAACAAATCTGGAGTTAGTACAGGATACAGCACTTACTGCTGGAATGAATCGATACACTGCATTGTTTCGAAAGATAGGGACGCGTGCTATTTTTGTTGAGTTTTTCCCTGCCGTGTTTAATGGCCTCTGTGAGTAAGTAACTATAGGATGTATCATTTAATTTAATGTAATGCTTTATATGTTGCTCGGGAGAAGGAACTTGGTAGCATTAATTACGCAATTAGATGAGATTTTTCGTTTAGATTTGTGCGTAAAATGTGAGGTGAAGTTTTGTTAGTGGAATTTTAAATTTCTTTCTTCTTAGTTTATTTCGGTTGAAGTATTTCAATAATACGACGAATGAATTTTAAATTTCTTACTACTTAGTTTATTTCTGATGGAGTATTTCAGTAATACGACTGATGAATTCTAATTTCCTTACTTCTTAGTTTATTTCTGTGAAAGTATTTCAATAATACGACTGATGAATTTTAAATTTCTTACTTCTTAGTTTATTTTTGTTGAATTATTTCAATAATACGACTGATGAATTTTAAATTTCTTACCTCTAGGTTTATTTCTGTTAAAGTTTTTCAGTAATACGACTGATGAATTTTAATGTAATGGTAATGGTAATTTTAGTTAACGTCGTACTAGAGCAACACAACGGGCTATTGACGACGGTCCGGGATCAGTCCCTTAAGGGAAAGATCCGAGGACAACACCTCGTAATTTTGAACCACGGTCAGATGACGAAGCAACACCTGAGCTGGCACCCCACTCTCCAAACTTCCACGCCAACCCAACGTGAGGACTTTCGGCCACGACAGATTTAAGGTGCACCAGCCGCCTCTACACCATACGCTTACAAATATCCATGCCCGGACCCGGATTCGAACCAGGAACCTTCCGATCTGGAGGCTAACACCTTAACCACTATACCGGTTGGTCGGCGATGAATTTTAAATTTCTTACTTCTTAGTTTATTTCTCTGTTAAGGTATTTCAATAATACGACTGATGAATTTTAAATTCCTTACTTCTTAGTTTATTTCTGTTAAAGTATTTCAATAATACGACTGATGAATTTTAAATTTTTACTGCTTAGTTTATTTCTGTTAAAGTATTTCAATAATACGACTGATGATTTTTAAATTTCTTACTTCTTAGTTTATTTCTGTTGAAGTATTTTAATAATACGACTGATGAAATTTAAATTTCTTACTTCTTAGTTTATTTCTGTTAAGGTATTTCAATAATACGACTGATGAATTTTAAATTTCTTGCTTCTTAGTTTATTTCTGCTGAAGTATTTCAATAATACGACTGATTTGTTTTATGTTTATACGATTTATTTAGATTGCCTGATACCCTTTTGAAGTAAATAATTTTATCATCACGCGGCCTGCCGTAGATCTGTGAGTTTTCCCGCTGCGTTGATTTGTACGCAAAAAAACGAGATGAATTTTTGTTAATGGAATTTTAAATTTCTTTCTTTCTAGTTTTTTACCTTGAAGTATTTCAATAACACGTGTAATTTGCTTTACGGTCATACGATTTAGTTTAAGTGCCTGATACCCTTTTAGAGTGAATAATTTCTTATCATGCAGGCAGCAGTTTTTTTGTGGGTTTGCCCGCTACTCTGATTTGTACGCAAAATGTGAAATGAGTGTTTGTTAATGGAAAATAATTTATTTTTTCCTACGTCTTTACCTTGAAGTTTTTCAATAACACGACTGATTTTCTTTATGGTTATACAATTTATGTTGAGTGTTTGATACCCTTTTGGAGTGAATAACTTTTCATCCTCTGGAGTTGCCATGACTCTGTGGGTTTGCCCGCTGCACCAACAGCCTACGAGTCGCGGGCTGTGCTGGTTTGACGCCTATAAAAATCCTTTCCTCCTTGCCTGTAATTCGCTCTGTTATGTCAATAAATCTTTGTGTGTGTGTCCATTAACTTGACATTCGTTGGCGCAGTGAAATATGGTCTTGCAGGATAAAAATCCCAAAACCAACCACTCATTCTACATATCGCTGACTTATCTGTGTATAGCAGTAAATGAAAAAAGAGCTTTGAGAAAATGAAGGATAAATTCAACTAAGTACGTACATTTTTCAATCAGAAATCCAATCAATCTGATTTTCAAGAAAAGGAATACTGATTTAATTCACTATGTCATACAGTCACTAATGAAAATCACCACATTCTGGAAAATTTAATTTAATAAACTAATATTTTAAAATTTGTAAATGTGTTTCCTTTGTAAGCCGATGATATTCGATTTTGGTAAAATTCTCATCCCAAGAATACTTTTAAAGTTTTGATATTTCATAAAGATGTCATATGAATTATATATCATAAATGGATATTTGGAAGAAAAAACTTACTATTTTACACTATTTGAAATTGAATGTGTCTGAAAATTCAAAACATTCGTGAATAGAAATTAACCTAACTCTATAAAAAATAATTTTTGCATGAGTTTAGCCCTTTCTATGCATAAGTACAGTTCCATGTAAGACGTGTTGTACTCTGATGATCATTCGATACGTTCAAGGAATAGAGCATCACCCAAATACATTCGTTTGAAGTAATGAAGCAAAATTACTATTAAAAACGTTATTACATTCTGATTCAATTCAGAATATTTTTACTTTGAATTCCTGTATTCATTTCCATTGCCTTTGACTGTTTTTTAACTTTTTACGCAAACCGGTACTGAGCAAAAAACCTTTCAACCTGCTAAAGTTCTTAAAAAGCAACTATTCAAATATAGCCGTTACATTTCAGAGAATGGTTCTAAGGAATTCAATAAGTGCCATGTATGTGTGATAGAATACACTTGATACGATAAAAAAAATTCTTATTTTTATTCTTAAAGAAGCTTCTCCAAAATTGCAGCACATACAATATCATATTTTCCTACTATGACTGGTAACTCTTGTTGCATTTTTACACTAAATATCTGTATTTTTCATCGATCAGGTATTTTCAATGCGACTTATTTTTTCAGGGCCTGGGGTAAGGCAAAAAAGCCTTCAGATCTATTTTTTGCTTCACTTGCTCCTTCAGTCAGCAAAAATATTTCTTTCTCCTAGTATGATTTTTCTATTTTAGGATTCATTTTTTTTTCATCACACATTATGTTTTGCTCATAAAATTAACCAATTGCGAAATAGTTTCTTTTACTAAGTGGAGCTAAAACTTTTATATACTTATTTGTATTCTTAAAGTTAAAAACTGAATAGAGAAATTAAATATTTTCAGTGCGTTTTTTAACACTTCAACACATTTATCAGAAATTTTTGTTGTTTCATTTTATGCTTTTATTGATAGTTAAGTTTATGCCTTAAAACTGTAGCTTGTTTCGTAAAGTTCGTTTTAAAACAATATCTAGCTTAGCAAATTTCAGATTTTAGCTTATGAATGTAAATACTATCATTTAATCATTCATTTTTTAAAGTAAATATCTCATTCTCTTACAAAAAGTAATGATTTATGATTATATCTATTAGTTAGACAAAATCTAAGAAGTTGAAAACCATGATACTGCCGCTGTACGATTTGTGTATTACGATTAAAGTTACCGTATTATCACATACCTGTGTCTTCTGTGATTAATATTTTTAGCTTAATAAAATAACACGCTCTAATTTCTCATGTTTTGAAAAATGGAAAAAATGGAACTAGAAAATTGTATTAGGTCAAGATTACATATTTTGTCCTCAATTTTACATTTTTAAGGAAGCAATTCCTAGAAAACTACTAGATTTTTTCCCTCTTCATGAATTACAAATACAAATACAAATAAAAATATTGACGACCAGCTACAGGCTCAAGCCCAACAAGGCTGGTCCTTTGTTTATGAATTTCCCAATTCCCACTGACTATCCAATTGTATCTTAAATTCGTACACTCCCTTTGAATTAACTATATTTTCTGGCAACGCGTTCCAACTGTCTATTACCCTATTAAAGTAGTAGTTTTTCCTTAAATCCCGATTAAAATGTGTCTTATTCAATTTATACCCATGGCCCCTTGTTCTGTTATCCCTATTGAAATTTAAGCCCTCTGTGTCCCCTTGTTTTACAAACTTGAAAAGCTGAATCCAATCCCTCCTCCTTCTTTTTCTTTCCAGTGTATACATGTTTAGCTTACTTAAACGTTCATTATAGGCGAAATTTGCTAGCCCCTTTATTATTTTTGTAACTCTGTGCTGAACCCTTTCAATTAATTCTATGTCCTTTCTCATATATGAAGCCCAGAATTGTACAGCATATTATAGATGTGGTCTTACTAAACCTTTATATACCGGCAAGATTATATTCTTATCCCTTGAAGTTACAGTCTTTTTAATATGCCCCAGTAACCTATTAGCCTTTTTACCCGCAGCTGAACATTGGTGACCCATTTTAAAATCCATGTGAATTATCACCCCAAGATCCTTGACTGTTTCTCCCTCCTTTACCTTTACTCCCTGCAGACAGTACTCGGCTCCACTGTTCCTGTAACCCATATGCAGAACTTGACATTTCCCTACATTAAATGACATACCCCATTTTACAGCCCATTCGGATATCTTATCAAAATCCCCTTGTAAATTCTCTATCTGTAACTTGGTATCCCCTGTCCCCTATATTTTTAAGTCATCTGCAATTATACTGATTCTATTCTTGATCCCCTGACCTATATCATCTATGAAAATTATAAATAAAATTGGTCCCAAAACTGATCCCTGAGGCACCCCACTTATAACTTCTGTCCACTGTGAATAATTTCCTTTTACCTGCACTCTCTGCTTTCTACCCAATAACCAATTCTTTATCCATATCAATGTTTTTCCCTTAATCCCCAGCCTTTCCAATTTAAACAGTAACGCCTCATGAGGTACTTTATCAAAAGCCTTTTGAAAATCTATGTACATGATATCCACACTGCTCTAATTTTTTACCAATTAATGATAACTGGTTAAATTCCTAAATCATTTGATAGAACTTATATTAAGATTTTTTCTTTCCAACTGATTCACTGATATCACATTTAATGTGATATATCTATACACCTGTGTAAAAAAGCGTTTTTTAAGTTGATAAAGGAAATATTGAAATTATAAATGCACTAACGGAATTCCTCGGCGTTCACTAGAAAAAGTAATAAGCCTTAAATTGAAAATTTCATAAGAAAAATATTCCTTCATTTTGTAGAAATTAAAATATAAGATTTTTGGGAATAATCATTTTAAACTCCATTTTAACAATTTTTTCATTCTTACAATACACTTCTACTATACGTATACATGACAAATCCATCTGAAAAATATTTACCATCCATCGCATGACCAGAGAATAAAACTAAATGAAAAAGTCAGTTTTGAGTTTTTGACTGATTATGAATGCCTATTCTTGTCCATCTCTTGTAAATTGTCATAACTTAACCTTTAACTGCTCTCATGGGTAATATGACCCCCGTTTTTTGGTAGGCTGTCCCGTTGTCCCCAAGAGCAGCTTCGGGACGCCGAAATGCCCCGTTTTAAGAAACTGATCAACCCACGGTAATAATAAGAAAAAGAGGAGCGATAAATATAAAAAACCAGACGGTAGCGCATAGTAGCACCGGCGATGACGGCATGCGGAATACGTCTCACATGTATGTCTGTCAGAAGTAGGGATTGAAAATACTATTTGTTTAGAACACTTCTTTCGCGTTTATTCCAAAAGAACTAAGGGAGAAGGGATCTAGTGTGGACAATTTGAATAATTCTGTCATTTATCAGTTAAAATCTCTCTGAAAGTTTTTACAGAATAGGAATACTAATATAAACTTCTATGTGCAGTTCCATAACAATACACATGATAATTGAGTAGCAATTTATAAAACAAGGTGGAAAAGTAAGTTCTTTATTTGTGTTTTAACTATTAGATTAAAGTATTTTAATTCGAAATTGTTTTTAAAGGAGACAGTATGCAATAAATTATTATATTTTATAGCTATTTTGATATTCACTTTTGCTCTACATGGTTTAAATAAACCAGGAGTAGGCCTAAATAAACAAATGGCTCCATGGGGCTAGTGTGGACACATGGTGGTGGGGCTACTGTGGATATGTCTACACTAGCTTCATTTAGCTTTCAGTTGTAAAACGTGGGTTAAATATTACATTTTAGGCTATTTATTTATCAAATAAGATTGTTTATGTGAAAAAATTATTCACAAATATATAATTCTATTTTTAACTTTTAGGATTTCATATATTAACTTAAATTAATTTTTGTGAAATGGTAAATTATTTTGATTTTACACACAAAGCAGCTCTTCTAATAAGCATAATGAAATTTATTTTTCCCAGATGTAAAGGACATGTCACAAATCTCAAGAAATGAAATTGTAGCTAAATTATCATCACCAGATGTTGCCGGTAGCACAATTCGACTTAATCTCAGTTGACATTTAATGTTGATTTATATATTTATATTACAAAATAGAAGGATAATTCCATTTCTACATTAAAATCATTTTCCTTCTAAATAAAAGTTAAAAATAACTTTATATTGTTTTGATTTGTCTTTGAAGTAGATTCTATAATATAGTGCAGTTTCTATTTACAATTATACTGGACTTTACATTAATTAAATATGCGTTAAGATTAGCATTTAAAAGGAATAATACTGTTTAAGTTAAAATTAATTTAATTACGGTTTTACATACTTTCATGAGTTGTATTTACATCGTATAATCAGTATTTTAACTTGCCTACACTAGCCCCATGACATGGGGCCAGTGTGGACAAAAACAACTTTTTTTAAATAAAAGATTATTAAAAAACTGTACTGGTAAGTACTTTAATATATCAACCAAAATAAAAGTAAAAAATCACATTATAGTAACAAAAATAGTTGATAGGTCAAAAATGATATTTAGTATATTTTTTGCCAAACTTATATAAAAATTATTATATCACATTAGCCCTTTTCCCCCCTACTGTTCTCACATTGAACTTTCACAATCACCACCTTTATATCAGGAGCTTTCGTGGTAGACATGCCCAGATTCTGTTGACACCTCATCTTTTTGTAAGCAAGTATTGCAGATAATTCCGGAAAATACTAAGCACAAAAAGGTATTGCCATCGTTTTCGCGATCAACGATTATTTAAATGCTGTTGACTGACTATTTAAATTTAGTACTAGTAAACACTTTAGACGTCTATGATTTTGGAATTCACATTGTAAAAGAACATGTTATTCCTCTTCCCCCCCCCATATCTAGTCAGAAGCCAACGAGCTAGCTCCTAGATTGCGAGTACGCGTAGACAGCTCGTACATCTTTCTTGACGATTGATTTGTTTTTATCTCCGTGTTATTGTAGTCAATTTAAATTTTTTTGTTCGTGAAGCCTTCATTTCAACAATGCTTAAACCTAAGTGCACTTTTAATGTTAACTAATAAACTAAGTACCCGTTTATAAAACATATAAGTAAATTATAATAAATCCTGCCAAGAATTTCATTCCTATTTCAAATCAACACCAAATATACTTCAGCAAATTTGTTCTTCAAAAGATATAAGACCACATAAAGTATTTCTTTTTCACGTATTCATTCCTGCTCTATTTTCATTAATAAATAAACACTATAAAGAAATATGTGTTTTCTTGAATACTCATACTATTACCTAAAAATTCGTAAATGTCCCGTTTTGAGGATAAAAATAAATTGTCACGCTGGTCATGGATCTCACAGACCCCGAGTCATTTTTGACAGGTCGTTTCCATCCCTTAAAGTCAATATTGGTCCCTGTCCTATTCAGTACCTTCCTACTACTTAAAACAGAAGCCGCATTCCAAGACTGGTTTGACTGCCCCAACTATTTCGTGTTTTACAATATTTGCATTTCCCGCTTGATCTCCTAGACCCCTTCAGGGCATTTGCGTTACCGTTCTTGTTGAATGAAATCGTCTAAGTCGGAGTAGGGAATTTCGGCAGAGAGCCTAAAATGGCAATAAACTCTACTAAAAAACGACCTGTGTACCTCACACGAAAGGAAATCCGGGATATTTTTGATAATTTGACGGAAATAGAGTACTGTGACAGTGAAATTTCGGATAATATTACTGAAAGCGAACACGAAACGGATTCGGAAATTTAGGCAGATGAAAATGATATCACGATTTCAAGTGCGTCTTCACAAGAATAATATTTCTACGGAAAAAATAACTTCAAATGGGATGCCCGAGGGGAGATCTAATCGTGCCGTTAGAACACCAAAACACAACATAGCATTACAGTTTCCAGGGTAGAAACGTCCTGCAAAATTAGGTCCAAAGCTGAGCCTGAAAAGACATGGGATCTACTTAACTTTTATAGTATTATAAAATGTATTTCATATTAAGAATTGAATTATCTAAATTTAAAATTTATAAATAATAATTATCTAAAGAATCTTTCATTAATATATTATATTAATCAACTTTTTCCGCACTTTAGTGAGCGAGGTCTGAGAGACCCCTCCACATTAGTTATGAGACTGTTTGTGACACAGCAGTTAAGGGTTAAATCATAAAAATATGAATCTATTGCTAATATCTTGCACTTCAGATTACCTACTTGAATGTTAGAGTATTAGACACCGCAGGTGTCCCCGTTACCCCTGTTAAAGGTTTTTTGAAAAACAATAGCATGCTGTTATCTTCATATAAATTCATATCAATATACTAACTAAAAAAAACTTTAGCTTACAGCATAATGTTGAAAACATAATGCTTTACCATTTAAAATATTTTTTACCATTAAAAAATTATTTATTCTACATTATGTTTACTCAATCCGACAGTTATTCAAATATGACTCATTGTGACTATGCATTGCTATAGCAACTTTTTATAGAGTTATAACAAGTAATGTACATGTATTAGTTCCATGTGTGTTTCTTAAGGACAAATATGATCTTCATACAATGAACAAATTACGTAATGGATTTCATTAGTCTAACCTAGAGAAAAATTATACTCTGATTTAAGCTTTTGATAGACTGCTTTACTTGTAAGTCGATGACTTATTTATGATATTTAGTATTGCTGAAAAATGACAGCAATGTTTCTCAGTCTAAATCCAAGTTCAAAGACTTATAACTATCAAAATTTGAATAACTGGCCACGGAAAATTCAACATCATAAGGGAAGAATCCTTATCCTTGAAATTTTCACGATGGATCGATCATGGAAAGATATGCAAGTTATCAACACAGTAGCGTATAACTAAATAATTTGCATTATAGACGTCCCTTGAAAACAGAATAAAAACAGGTCCAAGGTGATGGTTTTCAGTATTAAATTGTGTTTTACTGCTGGTCCTGTCATAGAAGCTCAATTATGCCTCATGGAAAAATATGGAAGTCATACAAGCCCGTTTCTGATTATGCCAGAGGAAAAATTGTGTCTTTTTGAAACTGTTGATAAAGTCCTCTAAGCCCAGGTACATAATTATATCCAGTGTTCTGCAACACAACTCCAAGCAATTGTTCTGCAGACATTTTGTCCAAATTTTGAAAACTGCAGTAAAATCAAAAACAGACATAAAGCACAATTATCAGCTAAATATGAATTACATATTTATAATAAAACACATCAAAATTAACTAACTTACCTTATTAAAAACCAAGGCAATACTTTCAGAACTTGCAATTCTGTCGATAACCTTTGAAGTTAAATATTTTGTCAATGACATAGAAAATGTGTTATTTATAAGGCGTTTGCTGTCATTTGGGCGGTATAGGTTGTTCCGTAGCTAGGAAAGAAAACAAGTGTGGGAAAGAGCGCGTTTGCACAGCAGAACATCGTATCTTTTAATTGAAAAAAATCGCCCAAAATTGTGATAAAATTAAGAAACAAATTGTTCTACAAAGACTTTGTGCGTTCTGCGACATAAGTCGCAGTTTTAAGCCCTTTTTGCTCCCGGCTTTCTAGGTATGTGTTCGTGTTGAAAAAAAACAAGCTAAAGAGGAAAATATGCAATCGGTAGGTCTAGAAAGGATGCATCCATCAACTTGAACTATTGCAGCAGTCTCATCGCACCACTGAACGAAAGGACAGAAATCTTATACTCATAGCTATTAAGGATCATACTGCAACATCAAGTACTAGAGTTTTTTCCAAAGCAACCTTTGTCAAAGGGTTCGATTCGACATTGTATGCAGAAGAGGGGAATTTCTTTTAATGCGTTCATTGCTTGCTACTATCTTTAACTGTACGCAATAAGCGTCTGCGGCTACAATGGTGCGTTGAATAAATATGGATAAACATAGCACGACATCGTCTATTCGGACAGATCTCGATTCTGTCTATATTACCACTGTTTGACTCGTGTTATGCATTACAAGACCGGTTGGTCACCTGGTGTTATGGTATTTGTCGCCATTGGCTTCAACTCCCCCACCTGTCAAGTGCATTGCTTGTACACTCAAGAACCACCACAACATCTCTGAAGTTTGGGAGTGAGTTTTTTCTCCTATCTTGAAGGCTCACCTGCGTTCTGTTTTCGACTGAACAATGAGTGGACAGGTCATTAATTTCCACCAAGTTTCATTATTTCTTTGGCCCGCCCGTTCACCAGGTATGTCACACATGGACTACGCCAAGTCGATGATCGCCTAACGACATGTGCACCATAGACTACAAATGGCGACGCAAGATGAGTTTTGGTAACATGTTGAAACAACATGGATTCTGCCATAAAATGATATACCCTAAACAATAGACTGATATACCCTAAACAATAGACTGATGTACCCTAACCACATGTTCAAAGCCTTTCTTTGAAGGACGAAACGTGCAGCAGCATTAATTTCACACTTGGCGACAACAGAAATTATTGATTTTTTTAGCGTTCCGCAAGTTGAATGGAGCTGCGATTCCTGTCATTTTAAAACTGTGTTTTATGTTTATGTTTTATGCTTGTGTTTCATGTCTATGCAGTAAATTTGGCTTTGGTATCTCTCGTCTTCCATGGTGTTGCATTTTTTATTGCAAGCAGTTTTATATCAATAAGTATATCGAATACTGTTTACCATTTCTAAGCATGGGTTAGTTAAAAAAGGTTTGGTTTTACAATTAGTATATATTTTTATTTCATTGCTCTTTTTTTTAAACACGTTTTGCTCTTTTTGTGTTTTAAAGGTACACCTTAATCTATTTTGTCATAAATTGCAGTTAAAATATATGTTTGCAAAGCAAAGACTCCCTCCAGTTTTGCCTACTAACTACTAACACAAATTAATCCAGATAATTGTACATTACCGGTTGTAAAAGTGGATAATGTAACATGCGAAAATAGTATTTTTCTGTTTGAGTGATTCAAATAACTTCGATAATCACTGAGAATGTTGAAAGATATACTCTGACAAACTGAACACTTGAATATATTTAGAAAAACTTAAGGGGAAATAAAAATATATATATTAAATCAAAAGCGAAAAACTTCGAATATAAAAATAAATATCAATAAGTATCAACTTCAAAGACTAAAAACTTACTTTCATAAGAAATAGGGCTTTACGTTGAGGTGGATAAACTATGTTTGATGTAAGAAAATTATTTTTTATACTTCTTACATTTTTCCTCCTGTAGCCATTAACAATTGCATTTGATCTTTTGGTTTGAAGCAACTTATAACGAAATACTGTAGGAATTATAATTCAAGTACCTCAATGACTTTTTCGAAAAAACCAACACTTGAAAACTGCATTTGATAAGAATATTTGATGATTTGTTTTGTTAATATCGAGCGATTTTTAGGTAATAAAAAATACTGAGGATAAATGCATATAAAACATGAGATCATGAGTATTCTTAAAAAATAAAATTATATCAGTAAATAAGACTATAATTACCAAGTGTGTGTATTAAGATCTACAGTTAGAAAATTTGAAAGAATCAAATACCTGGTAAATCAAAGATAAAACAGGAGACAACAGTGAAATATGGTAATATACACTTGTAACCTTGAAACTTGTAATATTCTTTACTAATATTCCTTAGTAAGAATATTAAAAAGATCTACGATAAGTTAAAGATAATTTATTCCACTTTTTAATCAGATCATTAGCAATTTTACGAAAATTTATATTTATAAAAAAAGAAAAGGGAAATAAAAAATAGAATTTCATTTTTATCGCAAAATGAAAACGCCTTTTTTATTTTAGAATTTTAAAACAAAGGTTTATTTAACTGAACAAATCAATTTTTCAATAAAAATATTTACATTATAATGAATATTTCTTGCACAGTATAATAAATCGGAATATTTAGAAATTAAAATATTGAATTACTTGCAAATTGAATTGATGGAAGATTGTGACTATTTTATAGACTTTAAGAATCGTATGGACTATAAATCGATTTTACTCTAATATAATTGCAATTTAAGGAAATGTACTAATACTCTCTACATCAATGAAACTTTCCATAGTGAACTCTTGTATGCATACGCGTGTATGATAAATTAATGTAATATTCTGTTTACGCTACGTTTGAAGATTACATGTATATTATCAACTTAAGATGGGTGGAAAATGTATTGAGTGTAAGTGATTTGTTTTCAGATTATACTTTTCAAAATCATTTTCTATATCAACCTACTTTTTAAGAAAGAATTGGAAAATATTAAAATATCTCAGAAGTGAAACTCGACACGATATGTTCTGTACAATTCGATTCCACACTAATTTATTAACTGATTCTATCGCAAAAGTCAAAGTACGACGACTACATCGTGAAAATACATCTGTTTTTCCGTCTTAAAAGCAATGAAAATTATTCTATTGAACATTTCCAAATATGTTTGTCTCAAATAATAGATTATTTGTGAATAAAAATGAGTGATTGAAATGCTTAATATTGTAATTGACTTTTTCAAAATCTATATGTATCAATTCTACTTTCTTTTAAAGGTAGACAAGTCAATACAGATCAAGTAAATAATAAAATAGCTTTCATTAACATAAATTCATAGCATCTTAACTCACAATGAACTCTTCAATGCAATCGTGATCATAATTCTCAAACTTTTGGTACAATTCAAAAATGCTTTCTCTTTCCAAAGAAGCTTCAGTCAGTGCAAGATTCCGCTGGTAACATGTTTTCTTTTAATATTCAAAAGAAATATATTAGCAGAACTAAATCTCGCTTCCTACTGTAACTTATCTTTGTACTTTTATGTTTCAAATAATCGATTGTATTTTAAGAAGTGGAAATAAAAACACATTCCCCAACGAATACGAAACTTCTTATTTCTAGAAAGAATGGTATGTATGTTTTTTAAGAATATTAAACTGAATAGTGAGAGAATTTTGGATAATATTTTATACCAAGAAACAAAGGATGAAGAAACAATTGTTTTAACAACAAAGCATTTATTTATTCTAAAAACTAATTTGGGTATTGCTTTTTCCTTTCATATTTATTATGTTTTTTGGTGCGTGCTATAGAAGCCAATGAGTATAAATTACTAAAATTTTTAAAAATGCTCTTTTAACAAACAAATCTTGCACTTTTTTTTCAGTGTGTTGAGGGAAAACACAAAATATTCAGTTTCTGTTACTTCATATATTCCTTAGCGTAATCATCCTTTTCATGAGATTTTTAACGTTTCAGTTTTAATCCAAATGTACTTGGCAATGGATTTGATGTCGGTTCCATAAGTAAATAACAATAGCAAGTAATACTAACAAAAAAACTGTAAGTTCGTCCGCTGAATGTTTACAAAACCGTGTAGATCATAAGTAACACACAAAGATCTAGAAATTTCATATAATAATATGAGTACCCTATTCATTGACTCTGAAATTAGCCTCTTAAGAAGTAAACAACTGCATTTCATAGACAGCTTTTAAATTAAATTGTACATTTAATTTATCAGTAAATAGGTGAAATGACTTAAAACTGAATTGCTGTAAAAGTACGCAATGAGAATGCCATAACGCTAGTGGTAAAGTACAGATAGGTGTACGTATTTCCTTTTAATAGTTACCTTATAGAGAATTGACTTTGAAAATGTCGTAATTTTGTTTTTATTTTTAATAATTCATTACACTTGAGACTTGTGATGTATTTATATTTTATTCATTACCTACCTCCCTTGGGTATCTTTCGAAACGGGCTGTTAACATTTCTTTATTGGGATTCCTAATCAGGAAAACCCACTTAACAATTCCTACTATATCAGCAAGGATTCAATAAAGGTAACTTTTGCTCCTATTCGTTTATTCGGCTATAAGGTAGAAACAAATTTCTAAAGGTTTGTAACTACACAAGTACAGAGCAAAGGTTTGTAATTAGAAATACCTGATTTTAAAAGATTGTCAAAAATATGAATTGTTTTTATTTTTGATTGATAAATTGCTTTGAATGAATCACGCTCCAAATCACAACATCGATTTGAGAAAATACTCCTAAAGTGGAACACATAAAAAAAACTTCAGACACAAAATATCTGAATATTTAAAGTGAAAAAGGTTATTTTTATTACATTAGTGCTTATATTTACAGAGAGAAACACCTATCACGTGTTTTTACAATGTATTTTAAAGAAGTTTCTTTATTAGAAATTGGATATTGATCGAAATATTTTGAAAGCGCCACTCTCACATTAACGAATTGTTCTATATTGCGAGCATATCTGCTTCAGAGCGCGTTACACTTATGTTAACAGTCCTAGTAGTAAATCTTGGCGTTGAAAACCACCCTGTTGTGACCAGTTTTTGGCTCTAAAACCTGTTACAAATTGTCCCCTATTAAGGCAAAGGATATTTTTCCCTATAT
This sequence comes from Metellina segmentata, assembly GCA_947359465.1. Classification (NCBI taxonomy): domain Eukaryota; kingdom Metazoa; phylum Arthropoda; class Arachnida; order Araneae; family Tetragnathidae; genus Metellina; species Metellina segmentata. The sequence goes on along the minus strand of OX375878.1, from coordinate 38,764,890 downwards.
GTATATTAATTGGTAGTGGTAGGAAAGTTTTGTCTCGACAAGGTAAATTATTATTAGCAAATCTAACTAATTCTTGATGGGCTTTATTTCTCATCGAAACCACTTGGAGTGTTAATAAAAATAAATCAAACACAAAAATAATATAAAAAATTCACAAACAGGTATTTAATAATAGTTAAAGCTATAAAAATATATGTGAGAAATTATTTTTCAGTGAACAAATCGTTTCTTTAGCTATGCCTTATAATATTTTTAGCAATTCGAAATATGAAAACATTTCTATTTAAATATGGATTATCGACTGGCATTTAAAATACAATACGAACTGTACAAGTTAGTAGATACGAATGGTACCTACTGTCTATATAGTAATATTTTGTGGGAATTTGAATGAATGATAGAATTTGATAATCAACAATCTCAGATATTACCATGTTCCATAATACGTTTCATATTACAAGGCTCTTTAAATTATTGTTTATAAAGACAATTTTGTTTTTGTTTTTGTTTTTAAACCGATGCCTCTTAACTTAAGATGAAATTACAGTACTAAATTAAACTTTAAGTTAAAATATTCATTGATCAAAGATTCCTTTCTTTGAATGTGATCAATCTTTCAACAGTGAAATAATAATTCAAATTTTCATGTATTTCCGGAATATTTCATATATAATAATAGACTTTGAAAAAGTAGCCTTTCGAAGAAAACAAAGCCAGCGTACATATTGCATGAGGAATGAAAGATACAGGACAAAAGAACACTTTATATTAAAGCTTATATGGAATCCTCCAGAAACAAAAAGGGTTGAGGAAAGTCTCATTTTTGTTTCAAAAAAGGATCAGGTATAAAACACCAATGGCATAACAGCAATGCAATTTACGGTGGGATTGCAAAGTTATATCATTTTTTCTTCATGAATTTCAAAGCGATATTCAGCTAGGGATGTTTCCAACCGTCGCATGTGTGTTTCCACTCTACAAAACTTATAAAATCTTTGAGAAATATCTCGATTTTCTGTTGGTAGCGCTTGGCTCCGAATTTCCTAAACCTTAGGACTCATGTGTCAAGAGAATTGAAAAGTTACTCCAGTCCGTCTTTAGTTCTTTTCTCGCAGCTACATTATTTGATGTATATTTTCTTGGATAGCAAGTTAGATTCACGAGAAATACTGTTTATATGTGCTATGATAATCAATGTGTATTAGAAAAACTTTCTCGATGAATATTAGATTCGATATTTTTTTTTGTAGGTAGGATATGATGACATTTGAGTAAATTCTCTTCTGTTAAATTGGATCCATATTATGCTTCTTAATAGGTTCACGATGGATGAACTATTTCTTTGCTGGAATATGTAAATAAAATTTGTCTTAAAATATTCGATTTAAAATTTTTCATATATGAAATGTTTTATGAAGTCTAGAAGTAGGCCCAATCTATTCCTGTTGCAAGATTTCCAAGAAGCTTACGATGTTCGGTTGAACCTAAAAGCAACTAGTCCTTATCGTTCAGCAGATGAAGCTCTCTTGGAGTTGCACATGCACATGCGTTGTGTCGGGGCAAAGGTGAATAGATGGCATACTTCTAGGATAGTGATACTGACTGATTTATGATCTTAAGGCTTAGGGCTGGGGTGTCGTTCAACACGAGTTTCAAAGAGGATGATACGGGGTCCTGAAAAACCGGATACTGATAATCCGGAGGGTTGTGAGATAGAAACTCCGTTTAGTCAAAGACAGTCGTATATACTGGGATGTATCCGTTAAATCTGTTGTGGCATCAAGTGTCGTCTCTGTTATCGTCATCTGACCGTGATTCAAGATTACGAGACGTTGTCCTCTTCGGGATTAATTCCGGACCGTTGACAATAAATCATTGTGTTTTTTCAGTGTGGTATTAATTGTGTGTAATTTCAGTTGATATTACCTACCTATCGTACTGCTTTGTTCTTACTACCCGTAATTTCGAATAGACAAATAAGAAACCAGATTGCGTATCAGCTGGTTCCAAACGAAACACGTTTGTTTGGTATTTTACCAACAGCGGAAAGCATCGGGAAGGTAGCTCGAGATATTGGAGTGTTGACAAGAAGAAAGTTGATTGAACGGGAAGGGAAAGTGATCTCAAATTAAGTATCAGTAGACAAATAATCTCAAAGGTGGTAACATCAAAACATTTACTATACAAATAATCACATTTGATTGAACAAACATGAAACTTTTACTGGCTTAAGAAGTTGAAAACAATTTAATTGTAATAATTAAAAATTAATATATCAATCAAAAATAATGCTGTTTGCAAAATGTACAAAAAAAAACACTGCACCTAATCAGTTATCAGCAATAGTTGTATAGTGCTCCTAATATGTGTGTGTGAAACCTTTTATGAATTTTGAGAATTATGAAACTATTTAATTTTCGTTGTAAGTATTCATAAGTGTTCACAGAATAACTCAAGTGTTGGTCGCATACAAATATATAAATGCAGCAGTCTAAAAAGTTAATTTGCCATCTGTTATTCAGAAACATTGCTGTTCGTCAAATTTGTCAACAAATGCAATGCACATAATCAGTCAATCGAGAGAAAAGAGAAGAAATTACAATGTCCTAATATTATTTTATAAATTACGAGAATTGTGAAAAACTATTCATTTTTTTTAACTACTAGCAAAATACACGACCTTACTCGGTTTGAATTGGTTTACTCTAAATTGAAGAGATAATCAAAATATATAATGACTTACGTTTTTTGTAGAATAAAAATTTATTTCAACACCTTTAGCCATCATTATATTTTCTTCAACTTACTTTGGACACAAATCCTACACATGCATATCCATTCATGTAATACATTTCACATACATAGCACAATTACTGAATGACAAAGCTACAAAATGACGAAAGGTGATACTAAGGTTACTACTATAAAAGACGATTTTGAGGGAGATTTGGAATTCCCTTTCTTAAGTTATTTTCATGTTCAACTCAATTAATTAAAATTACGATTTACGGCGAGTGCTCTCGCACTCATAGTCAACAAAACAATATTTTTTTTTACTTGTGGCACTCTTGCCTCAGGTATGAAACATTGTGAAATTTTGCAATCTTCTCTTGTCATTATTACAACGAATATTTTAATGTTGGACAAAGTTCTAGTTTGGATTTTTAAACATTATTATTCTTTCAATAACGGAATTATTCTTTAAATAACGGCATTATTCTATAAATAACGGCATTATTTTTTAAATAACGGCATTATTCTTTAAATAACGGCATTATTCTTTCAATAATGGTATAACTACTGTGGTGAGATCCACACCCTTTAAGGGTTACTGTCGAGGGAAACCCGTGGGAAATGATTCTATTGAAGCAGGCCGCTTCTTTGTGAACCATCTGTCAGATTCTACGCTATCCACACCCGTAGGGAGTTTCTCGTGGGAACGGAATGTGTCGGCGAGTCCGGACATTTTTTGGACTGACCGACAAAAGAGCCAGTCGGTTCCTTTGATCAGTACCCTAAATAGAAGGAATTTGTCCCCAGCTGTTAGGGCAGCTATAAGAAGGGGACTGGAAGAGACTTTCGAGGTTCTTAGTCGGACTTCTGGAGAGAGCGTACGGTGTGCCTCTTTCGTATGATCTGTGATTGATCTCTGTGCAACTAAACGAGTGATGATTTTCACTCTCCTCAGTTTTAAAACTGCATTCCTTCATGTAAAAAGTGTATATATCGTTTATCTATCCAAGATATAATAAATTAATTTTTATTCTAAAAATATTCTATGTTTGGCTGGGCATAACGTCACACTACACTTAAAATTTGCTGAAAATTTATACTGACTTACCTAACATTTTTAAGTCTAATACTTTGTGATGCTGTTGCGTGTGATGAGAAGGAAAACACATTTGTTAAAATAATAAATATTTAAAACAGAAAACAGTGAAATAGAACAAAATAAAAGATGTCGGAAAAATTGTTCTAAATATATTAATTTGTGACTCATTTTTATCTCTAGATCTCGCACAGTTGCCACAATTTACAACTAAAAGTGCACAAAATTTAGAAATGTGAAATTAATTCAGAGCGAAAGAAACAGAAAATATCACTGCTCATGCGATCTTGTTCATTCTCGTTTCGTTGAAAAATATCGTCTGTATCAAATATTCCGAAATCGTTTTCATTGCACAAAGAACAAAAATAAGACTCGAAATAAATGAAGTATCCGAGCTGAAATTCCATTAAAAAATATAATTTTTTGAAGAATAATTACTTTTTCAGCAGTACTGGTAAAGCAATCGAAATAATCGTAATATTCCATAGACATTCCAAATTTTCCAAAACTACCAAATTATGGTTGATTTAAGTATACTTACTACTCAGGTGTTTTAGCATGAAACTCATCTAAATATAACAATAAAGAAATGTTTAATATTGCATTCATTAACTAATAGATAATGTATAAAATACAATACACTGCAATCAAATATCTGGAATACAATTCATGTGATGCTAACACAAATTCGAGCATAGAACAGAAAGACGGACATACAGACTTTCGCAACCAATTCCACTCACTAAATGAAGATAAGTACTCACTGTATGCAAATTTCCATGAAAATATCTTAAACCGCGTGGACGTGTATAGGGAAGTACATACAGACAGACAGACAGACACCAAACGAGAAAAAGGCGGATTCGGCATCAGAAGGGTCCAAAACGGATAGAAAACTTGAAATGGGTCGAAAATATTCAATGTAGAAACAAACACTCCATTCTTATTTATATAGAATCACTGAATAACTCAACTTTTACTCGCATAAAAAGCGTGAAAATAATCAAATTGTAAAAATTTAAAATAAATATGTCAAATAAATATACTGCTGTTTATCATATTTGTCCAAACAAAACACCTAATCAGTATATTGAGAAATTTGGAAAAACTCTAAAGTCCTAATGTGGTATTGAAAAACGATTCTCTCTCATTTTCAATAACTATTTAATGTGAAGAGCTCATAATATAAATACTGGTAATAGAAATATAAATTCCGCTTTTTAATCTCTTTCTTGGATCTCCACTAATAGTACATTTGTCCTATGCTTTATTTATCTTTTTTACGTATCACACACACAAAAGTCTATCGCGAAATCGTAACCAACAAGGAACACTTTTCCAAACAATGCATAAGAATAAGCTATGTTTGAAGAATATAAACACAAAGCAAAATACTATATATTCGAATGGGTATATATAGTATTATAATGGTATATATTAATGGGTATATATAGTAGCACTGAGTGAAACATAGGCGTAAAACACAAGTAGACTGAGCATTACTTTTCAAAGAAACCATATCCAACCAAGACCAACATATCGGATTGTAGTCAAGTGACTTATATTTGAAATTTGGACTTATCACTTCCATCGAGGATATAACATTTTTTGATGGAGTAGGTGTGTGAATCCGCATTTCTATAGAGTGGGGACAAAAGTGGTGAAATCGCCAGAGTCTACTGCTATTAGATAATCAATCAATGAACCAATCAGAAGATGAATCAATGGATGTGCGTCTTCTCCCATCTCTTGGACCAATCCTATGATGAAAGTTAGGTTACACCCAGTTGACAAGAGTAGACAAAGGGTCAAGTTACTACTAGTTTTGTCACAGGATCCTGAGCTCATAAAAGCATATTACATTGATCACTCATCTTTAACATTTAATAATAAAATCGACGCACCAAGAAGGAATTGTCCGATTACGATAAAAATTGGTGGATTTGGAGAACATACATCGAAAAACAAACGATTCAAATTTCAGAGCAATTGAATAATCTATGTCAGAGTTTTACCATTACAAAGTGAGGATTTCAATATGGGATTGGTCCACCTCTGGCCTGGATGTAGGATGTCACCTGGCGTGGCATAGACTGACAAAGTTCACGGATGCTGTCCTGTGGAATTTCTTGCCAAATTGTGTCCTACTGCCGGGCTGAATGGTCAGCATTCTGGGATGGTTACAATCGCATACCCATAACATCCCAAATTTGCTGTATGAGAGAGAGATCAAGATATCTAGCTGGCCAAAGCAGTGTTGGGAAAGCTTGAAGATAATTCATAACAATATGTGCTGTGTGCGACCGCCCATTATTTTGTTGAAAACTAAGTCCGGGGTGTCGCTAAAGGAACGGTAACACAACCGGTCGTGCAATGTCGTCTACGTACCACTGTGCTGTAAGTGCGCCAGAAATGACTACCAAAGGAGGCCGGCTGTCAAAGGCGATGGCACCCCAGTCCATAACCCCCTGTTGTGGGTATGTGTGGCTTGCGAGAGTAACGGCAGGATCCGCACTCTGTCCTGGACATCAACAGACTTGTCTGCTGGACACAGTTGGAAACGACACTCGTCCATAAAGACTACATGTCCCCATTCAGCGCTGTTGCAAGTTGATCGAGTCCGGCACAACTCCTTTTAGGTGCGTTGATTTTTTTATATTGAGTATATTTCATCTATAAAGATAAAAAAAAGACGGAAAGTTTTTGAATTCGAAGATAAGTTAAGTAAGCTGTAGTTTAATACGAGCATTGATATTTAGCACTGCTCATTTTGAATATGAAGACGAAACATACGAAACTTTTTGTAGTTGAATGCGGCCCATAGTCAAGCAACGATGTGTGTATTATGGTATTGCACGAGGATTTTTCATACTCCGGGATTGTCCGCCCTGGTTATCAACTTGTACAATGTTTATTTGTCTGCGAATCTGTAGTAAATTCCATTACATACACTCAAATACCACATTTCTGGAAATTCAACTGAGATAGTTCATACATTTAAGACAATACAGGGGAGACACTTTTTATTTGTTACGTATAAAAGCAGTCGGAAAGCGGATTTAATCCGTATACCACATACGATTTGAGAAGCAGTACCATTAGGTTTGAGTATAATTTAACTTAAAATTTTAATAAAAGAAAATGTATGAGGAGCGTAGCCCAGACAACGCAAGACGGTGTTTTAAAGGTATGAGCAGCGGTACGTTAAAAATTGTTCATACAATTCAGAAACACCATATTTAACAAAAGTGAAAAACAAGGCAACTAACCTACACACAAAAATTAAAACCTCATTAAGACACCACATATTAAAAACAAACACAACCCCGAAACATACAACACCGCAAGATAAATAAAAAAAGTGAATGGACTTGTCCAACATTGCCCTTGGCCCTGATGATGCCCTGACCCACTAACTTCTTTCACAATGTATTTATTGGATCATTCTTTCAAATATTCTTTGAACTTTCCCATTAATTTTCTTGAGTTGAATTACTATCTTACTCGCTGTGTTATGCAGCGTTTTTAACCCACATGTATGGAGAATTCTGTCTGATTAATGTTTATAATTCTTTTTGAGCTATCCAGTTTTCTGCATTTTTTAGGCTTTTAATCTATATTTAGATAGATAGATATACACTTATTAACTAAGTTTTTTAATATTTCAGATTCTTTCTTATTCTTTTTTAATATGTACCTATTCTATCTATTCATTCTTAGTTTTATGTAGTTACGGTATCTAGCAAATTAACAAACGAAGAGTTTTAAAGCAATATTTTAGTTGTGTTACAGTATTAGGCAAAATTGGCAAACACACAGATCTAGAACTTTATAATGATTACGGTGCATACAAAAATTGACAAACACTCAGTTCTAGAGCTATATTTCATCGCCATAAGTTAAACAACCAATTTCTGCATCGCGTGCAAGAGAAAGAAATATTATGTACGGGAAAATGAATTATGAAAGGAACAAAAGATTGGTAACTAAAATCGTGTCTGCACCTGCTGTGGTCGGCAAAGAATAATATGGGTCCTCTCAATTTTCTACACTCCACAAAACTTTATTTACACATCCCGCCGGTATATATTTGTCAGGACAAAAACCATTATGCCTCAAAGCAAAAAGAATGTTCACTGCGGTTTTGTTAAATTTCGTGAAAAAGATTAGAAAATAATTCCATGTTTTGATTTTATCCAAACGTTGAAGAAATACATTAGCTTTTTCATAATATTAATTACAAAAAATCGGAGAACCCGTGCATGGCTTCTTCTTTAACAATTGGGTTAAGCTGTATAGTTTGCTTTTACTTTGAAGATGTTTTTAGGAAAACGTAGATTAGGTCCATGAGTTTCATTAGATTTAAAGTATTTATAACAAATCTATGAAAAAGAAGATGATATAAAAGAAAACATAAGCTTCTAGAATTATAGGACGTTGGTATATATAAAGTAAATTTACTGATAATCTTAGATTTACCGTCAGATTCTTTTTATATTGAATTACCAAGTGAGTCGCTAATTATCAAGATTCAATAATGCGAGTCAGTACTAATTAGATTGGTTTGCCTATCTTTAAAAGTATTTTTTACTACCGAAGCTAATTCTAATCAATCGAAACTAATGGTTAATTAGAACGAAGTAAAAGTCTGAAGTAAATATTCGGAATGCATTCTTGTCAGGTTGTGGCATGTTAATGGGAATGAACATGAACAAATGGAAATAGTTGAAATTAAACATTGGTAATCTTTCTTTCCTTAGTGCTTCGCGCCGGTCGTCTAGTATTTGGATTATTTTTGCCAAATATGGTCCAAGGACAATATCCCCGAACATAACAATATTTTTTAATCAATTAAAACAGTATTTGTGGAATAATTAAAACTGTTAAGCCATTTCATAGAAATTAGGATTGGATATTTATAAAGTGCTCAGGTAATGAAAGGTAATTACTTTTAATGATTTTTTAGATCTAGTAATAATTTTCTTTCCTTCCATAGATGCAATGCCTTTTTTTACACGAATACCTGTACTTTTTACACTTATTCTTCAGAAACCTATCTATCGTGTAAAAACAAAATTAGGTTATATGTATATCTATACATATAGCCACACCGCGCGTCCGCGTAAAGTCGAAAGCCAGGCGGGACTCAAACGTAAGACGAGAAAGCAAGATTGAAGACGTTCGAGGTAAGCTCCACGACGTGCAGCAAGCAACGACGAAGGGCTGTGAGCGCCGATGGTGGACACTTGATTATGAAGTGGACTTTGTTCACAGGATTGGGAATCCTCCATAACTTAAGTAACACTTATTTTATTGGCCACGTCGTCCTGTAAATACCAGCATGATCATCAACTAATTAAACATCATTATTCTTTAAAGGAAATCCAACCCCCAAATTTCGAAAAAAAATTTTAAGTGTTTTTTGGTTTATTGGTTAATTGGTGCATTAGATATTCAAGAACAAATGGACACAATTCCAGAGTCGAAGAAAATTGCTACGAGCTGCTTTTTAACTTTTATTTGACCTTCCAACTACATAATCGACTGCCAACCATTGGCTTCGTTTTCCCTGAAAACTTCCTTTTAAGCAACATTACATCATAGTGTATGTATCGATGATTATTCCAAACATTTTAAATACCCTTAAAGTGTAGACTCCTGCTTTTTGTATCAATCGGCGTAAACTGACAAAATCCAGGTCCTGATATAAAACATGTAGTAACGCCATTGAAAAAAAAAACACATTGAAAAAATAGCGATCAAATTCGTCGCATGGGTATCACTACAAAAAGGCTCGTTTACAGAAAAAAAATAGCTGAAGAAAAAAGAATGTGAGGTTTATACAGCGGTGGATTATTTCAAAATAGTACTGATCCAATAAAATATTTATTTTTCAGTTCATTAAACAACAAATGTATAATTTTTCTGTGAATTATCACAAATCACTCACTTGTCATCAGAGATAAAACTGGCTTTTAAAAGATATATACGAGTTTGCGGTAAAAACTCTTGTTTTAATAACAATCTCAGTGTAACAGAAATTACTAAAAAATAGTACTTGCAAAAAGTAAGTTGTTTTCGTTAACTTCTGTTGTATTTGGTACTTAAAATGCGATTATCTCAATATCAGTTTTTATACAATTTTTCCAAAGTTCAAAAGTACTAAGGCTTTTTTATGTATGCAATTAGAGTTAAACTGTGTGCATTTTCTAGGTCTTGAATAACTGTTTAAATACACAGGGAGAGTTTTTTATATAAATAGTTCAGAAAAATTTATAAAAATTAATAAACATAAAAAAATTGGAAATGTTTATAGAAATTAAACGTATAATGAGTAAAATCCTTTTTTTATGAAAACTCGTAAATAAATTTTACAAAATTACTCCCTAGGTCTTTTGCATATACTGTAATGATATTGTAGACATTTATTTGATACACAAAAATATTAAAAATTGAAAGAGGAGTAGGGTTTATAAAAAGTGTGTATTTCGGCTTAAAAAATATATTAAAATCGTAACATAAAATATAATTGCAAATAAAAACTATTTTTTTGTTGATTATTTATTTAAAATATGTGCTTAATTTTCACTAAAAAAATTGGTTATGTAAAATGAATAATAAGAATTTTGGGTTTTTTCCTTAAGGGTCTCCCTAAAAGAATCTTTATTTTTGCTCACACACCCGACCCACACATTTTCAGAAGGTGATATGATGGACACCTAGAAAGCAGGAGAAGAAATCGCGCCTAAAAGTTGTGACACTTTGAACAAAAAACTTTGACTCCATTGACTTTGTGAAATACTGATTTCTGTGCTTCAAAAACAAACGAAACGAACTTTAAATTCCAGTCTCCAAGCGGCTTCTTACAGCAAAAGCATCTCAAAGGTACGTGAACCTTCCATAATACAACATGATATTGAATGGTATTAAAGAAGTGAACGTTGCATTGAAAAATTGCAAGACAGACAAAATAAAAATTTTGCATACCTTCATTTCCAAAAATGACGGCAATCGATCGAATAGTAAACGTATAAGAAATTTTCCTGGCTTTAATTTCGAAACGGAGAGCAAAGAAATTATTGAGAAATAGAAAAATAAAGATCTCTAAAAATAAAAATTATAAAAAAAAGAAGATATATATGTGTGTGTGTGTGAACATAATTAAAAATATATGAATATTTGGTGTATACAGTTCAAGTATATCCCTGAACAGTCAGCACAAATAATTTCTTGAGCAGAGAGCAGATGGTTGGATCGAAAAGACTAATCGTCGTGAAATTAAGCGTTCCCCCAACAATATGCGTTTTATACCCCCGTACACATGTGAGATATGACTGGACACTGTAACGTGCTGCAGAACTAAAGGTGTGCGGCAGGACTATAGGTGGTGCAGCAGGTCTATAGGGGCTGTGGTAGGACAACTTTGGGTGGCGGGACATCTGATGGCAGGAGATCTGGCGGTAAGATCTGAAGTTTACGGCAGGACATCTGTGGTTGACTAAGGGAGATCTCAAAAAATAGATGTTCAGGTGTGCTGTGTCTGAGGAACGGATGTCGTTCAGGGATAATGTAGAGACAAAGAAGCAGGAACACACTGGTTGATTGGAAGTGTTCAGCGAGGATTATTACTGGGATAGATGAATGTAAGAAGAGACGAGGATCATATTGGACAACACAAATACGCCTTGACACGTGAACGCATTCGTTGATTTTCAGAGTCGATGGGATCTTGCAAAAGAATGTGACATACGTCAATCGACCAATCAGAGGGCACCCAAGGTTCTCTCATATTAGCTTAGTCGTTGATAGTTCATGTCACTCTGCCGTCCGTCTTTCCAGGAACTAACAATTGATAAATCCATGATTAAAAAAAAGCGTAAAGAAAACAAGTGTGATACAAAAATGTACAGAATAAAATATTTAACAAAAAGGCTATAAGATACGACTATGTTACAAATAAGGATCAAATTGTCCTCAGTTCAAACAGGACTCAATATGGACAAAGTTAAAAAAATCCCCAACATGGTGTTAAGAAATCTCGAAATTCAAATCCAATACAAATGTAAATTCGGTTTGTCACTAATGATACAGTCTAACAAATTTTATCAAGTAATAGAACTGAAATATCTTCAACCATTTTGATTTACCTCGTGATCTGTTTGATTCCCTTTGATCTGAGAACTACCCTGACTAACTAATAAAGTATAATTTATTTCGATATGAGCATTCACCTGTCTATCAATTTAATGCTGACATATTAAGTTATGTTCGGATTTCTGGTGTTTATGTGGCAATGTCTTCAGTTCACCCAAGAGAAATTCCTTCTCAGACTCAAACATATTGCAAGTTGTCACGCTATACCACCATGGCCCCAATCCTATGAAGAGACAACGTCTCCCCCACCACGGTAAAGAAGCCATAAGCGGTACAGTCATGTCAATCTGGCAAGTATATAAACGTAATATAGAGGACATCTCCACTCATCAAAAATGAAAGACATGGAAAAGGATTGAGTACCTCAAATGTCATTTATATGGAAAAGTGATACAGCTAACTCTTAGCCTTGAGGAGTGTCAGAGGGTCAACCAACATGATCCACACAAATTAAAACAAAGCAATCAGTAAAATAACTCAACCAATCAAATTCATTTCGATACTGGATACTCTTCTCAACTCAAAAACCATTTCGTCAAATAAAAAATATTTCCTTTTGTTTGGAACCCTTGTCAAAAAAAGCCATTATCTTTCATTTGGAACCCTATCAAATCATCAAATCAAAGCTACTTTTCTTTCATTAGGACTCTATCTAAACTTCAAGAACATCAAATAAAAACTATCTTTCATTTGGACTCTATCAGAACATCATACGAAAGCTATCTTTCTTTTAGTTGGAAACCTATTATAACAAATCCTCGTAAAACAAAAGCATTTTCTTTCATTTTCAAATCTGTCAAAAATCTCCTTAAACAAAACAATTCAAACTTCAGACTCATTTGGTATCAAAAATATTTCCCCAGATATCAAAGATTATTTCAATATTCAATTTGTTTTCCTAAAGTTTTCTAAGACAAGGGTTATTTTCACTCTCTTCAAAAAACAAAATCACAGTTCACGAGTGAATCGTGTTAAATAATAATTGCATTGCAAACATTGTTTGGCCCAGTGAAAGATTCTGCATAACAATGGCATTAGACATAAAATAATAAGGTTGTATTACACAGAAACAAAAATTATTTGGGCATTGAGAAAGTTACTAGCATGGACCGTCATAAGATTACAAAATGTATGATTTAATTCAAAAGACATTGAGAAGGACATATTCCTGTCCCGTCAAAAGATTGCACACGTATAAATTAATTCAAAAGGCATTGAGAAGAATATATTCCTGCTCCGTCTAAAGTTTGCACCTGTATGAATTTATTCAAAAGGTATTAAAATGATCCATGCCTGACGCAAAGAAAGATTTCGCACAAACAATTGCGTCATTGTTACTGAGGCAAGTGGTATAATCAAAATCCAATGTAAGTAGACGAGCAGGGATTCAAGGAGATTTTGTTAAATACAATACATGTGTATGCAGTAGTATGTATCACAATCACATAATACACAGTTAAAACAATGAGTAAAAGAGGCATGTGTGTTAGAAAAGAAGTGCAAAAAAATAGGTGTCACAGTTATGCAATAGAAAAATAATTCAATGAAGTGGATGAACGTATACACAAGCAATAACGGGAAAAAAGTACGTGTCGCAGTATACAGTAAAAATGTGTCTATGAGATATGTGTGAATACAATAAAGTGAGTCAAAGATAAGTGCAAGTACAGTCAAAGGGTGTCAAAATTATGTGTAATTAAAACATAAAAGAAAATTAAATTCAAATAGGTACTCAAAGATATCGATGCGCTCTCATTTTACAGTAAAAACGGCAGTTTCTCTGTTTGTGAATTTAAAGCCAATCCTGGTCATGGCACCATTAATTGTGGAGTCTTAATTTGGTATCATGATAGTATAATTTGTCAATTTAGTGTTAAACATGGCTCGTGAGTAAACCACAAAGGCTTCAATAACATATAGTGCGATTTTAATTAAATTTGTATGACCTGTTCACTAACCATGCATGTAAGGATCGTGTAAAGAGAGAGAAAGGATAGCTTTGATTAGAATGTTTTTATGACATTACTAGACACTGCGTTGCCCTTGCCCGTGCCAGTGGTGTAAGGTATTAATCTGGCGTAAAATTTTACGCAGATTTCAAATCCGTTGAAATTTTTAATCGGTCTTTAACGATCCCGATTTTTTAAAAAAGAACTAGATAATGCCAGCCATAAAGTTTTTTATTTTATTTTCTATCTTTCGCTGAAATCGTAAGGGGACAGGAAATGTAACCTGTTTATTTTTGGAACACGAATGTTGGCGTGACGCTACATTCTCTTGCAAAAATATAAAATATATTCAATTTGAAAATTTTATTTATTTAAAGAAAATCATATTTTTGGGTATCAAACTAATGTAAAATTTTCAGCAGATTTCAAATCCGTTGAAATTTTTATTCTTTCATTAACGGTCTAGAAGATAGCAACAAAAAAAAAACTGCATAACTAAAGTTAAAACATTGTATTTTATCGTCTGCTAGAAAATTATACCTCCGCGCAAAATAAAAACGGAAACAGAAAAAATAAACTCAGAATATGATCTTTTTTGCTGTTGCCATTCCAAAAGAAAAACAATAATAATTAAATTTCATTAAATTAATTTTAAAATGTTCTAGATTGAATATTAAAATTCTCCGCTACCCTTAAACTGCAAAAAATGTGGACTAACTGTGTGTACCAAATACCATTACTGTAAGTGCCATAGTTTCGTCAGGACATTGCGTGCAAGAAACAAACACGCATAGAAACACTTTCTTTTTTAATAGAGAAGGAGAAAGGACGGTGTTCTCAACACCTCTAAATAAGAATCAAGTAACTGGAGAAGAAGGAAATCCAAATTAGAATTTAACAAAACAGAATTTATTTCTAATATAAAACTGTTGATGTAATTAATAGCATTTAGAAACATCTGGGTCAATTAGAAATAAAAAAAGCGATTATGTATAGCGAATATATATATATATATATATATATATATATATATATATACAGCTGTTTGTAAAAAATGCAGCACCATGAAGAAGTCAACAGAGGTAAATGAAATTTAATACACAAACGGCTTGTGTTAGTACAAATAAATTAATAAATTTATTTTCAAAGCAAAAAAACAATATTGTGTCCGAAATTAGTGTTTGATATAGCCACCACACGCTGCAACAAGTGCTGCTATACGACGTGGCATGAAGTGATACAGATGTTGAATGTCTGCTTGTGGAAGAATATTTCATAGTTTTTGTATACGCACCCAAAGTTCGTCTTTTGAAGCTGTAGGACGCGGATCACGAGCGAGACGCCGATCAACCAAATCCCACTAGTGCTAAATAGGCGATATAACCGGCGAATAAGCAGGCCAAGGAAGAAGTTGAAATTTCACCCTATTTCGTCGTATAGGCATACTTAGGTCTCGCTAAACGTACGCCACTAAAAAATAACCATTCACTATTTTCAACATCCCGCTACAGCCCTTTATTTATACGCTTTTAGCATCAGTTCAGACGGCGCTGCTCACACCACGCATGCGTGTTTATATAAGTGTTTATACGTTATATACGTTATAGAAGTGTTTATATTCTGAAATATATTCTGTTATATGCTCTGAAAATACTTTTATCCATCAATATTAAAGTAATTTCTCTTGTGAATGTAAAATCGTAGTAAACATTTCTTCTCTAAGGGCAATCTGTTTTGCTGAAGAATGAAGTGCTTTATGAAAAATCGTTCCTTTTTCTTCATTTATCAATTAGAAATGTACTGTGTACTTTCCTCTCAGAGAGAAAATATAATTTCATCAATATTCATTGATAAAATCTAATTCGCAGAACTAAACCTTTCAAGGAAAAAAATTCGTGACAATTTATTGGATATAGAAATTTGTCATTCATTCCAACTTGCTTCAAGCCTCTGGACTTTACATTTCAGATACTTTTAAGAGTTAAATCAGTAAAGTTTGTAAATTATAGCAATACTTTTTCAATATAAAAAATAGTAAAAATGTCTTTTTTCGAAATATTTTTAAGTTATAAGGAAGGAGAAAAATCCATTAAAGGGTCATTCCACGTCAGTTCAACCAGGGTCCGACACCCATGGTCTCAGATTTTGATGAAATTTGGCATGTTTGTTCCTTTTACGGATTTAAGAACACGTATAAATTTTTTTTGCTCTATGTCAAATGGCTTATGTTGTATAGCCTGTTAAAGTTTTTGGAATTTTCCGTTTTTTATCGATCAGACGGAGGAAACCAAATTTGTTTTTTATAGAAAATAAATTATATCTCCCTTGTTTATCAACCAATGATGATGACATTTTTTAAGAGTTTACATCAATATGTAAGGAGTCCAGAACAAAATAAATTATACCTGCAAGTATCTTATACATAGTCAGAAAAAAATTCCAAAGTTCTATTTAAAGATTTTAAAAATAAAATGGCGTGTTCTACGCTAAGTGGAATATCTTCAAAAGGGTTAAGGACAATCAAAGAAATGTTTTTGTATTCTTGTTCTAAAAGATATGCTCTACCACATGGAAAAATAAAATGAATGGTTTTTTCACTCTTTTATTATTTTTTCTCACTTTAAGATAGAAATCACTTGACTCACTAATTTTCTTAAAAACGTTCAATTAAACTTACAATTTTAGTAAAATTTTAACTACAAAAGTCACATATATCAACCAATTGGAAATAAAATTAGACAAAGCTAACACAAATTTAAAATTATTAAAGTAATATAGTATAATATTAATATTGTTAATCAGGCCTGTGTGTGTACAAAAAAATGTTTTAAAATAGGTTATCCACAATTATGTCTTGAGATTATTTAGAAATAAGATAATTAATTTCTTTATTTTCAACAATTAGGTCTAATTAAAGTAAATAAAATTATATTACAATTTAAATTTAGTTTTAAAAACTAGTTCTAAACTAGTCAACTCACTAACACAGTAACTTATTTCAAGAAATATTATAAGCAATAAATACACTCAAGCTGTGACAAAAAAGATGTGTCTTCAATTTTGATTAGTACCTGATATGGTGTGTTTTGGCTGGTGCCACTAGCACACACAGTGTGTATTTGCACAACACATCAAAATGTGATTTTATTGATTCACTGAGCAGGTATTGAAGAGGATTACAAAGACCTTTTTCGTATATTGTTTGTGAAGGAACAGCAAGAGAATGTATGCTAAGGCATTGCGACAAGTGTCCATCAAAATATAGCCTTGTCCAGTTTATACAGTCAAAATTAGAGAACTATGATGATGAAGACCCTGTCGAGTACAATCAGTGGGTTTTGACTGATCGAACTGAAATGATAGGGTGCTCGAGCTCAGTTGATGATGTTAGTGATAACTTAGTAGAAAAACTGAACAGGTCAATACCTCATTCATACATTGCTAAATCACAAGATTCATTTATTAAAAGTTAAAGGAAACAGTTTCCTTAAATACAGCTGTTATCTCTGGATTTTTGTGAAAATTATGCTTTCACAATACAAAAAGAGGCTCAAGGTTACCACTGGACTTCAGATTCATGCACTATTCATCCTGTCATTATTCATTTACTGCAATGATGCAAGCAATAAAAAACTGAATTTACCTCTTTGTATCAAATCTGATGACCTTAAACATGACGCGAGTATGGTGTATAAGATCCAAAAAACTGTAACTACCTTTCTGAAAGAACTACCCACATATCAAACATTCACTACTTCAGTGACTGATGTTCTCTCTCTCTCTCTCTCTCTGGGCAATATAAAAATAAATACAACTTCATTAATCTGTGTCTGCATGAAAAGGACTTTCAACTAAAAGCCCAGTGGTCATTTTTTTTGCAACCAGTCACAGTAAAACAGAATGTGAAGGAATATGGGTTTAACGTAAAACACTTAGCCCCCCCCCCTCCCCCTAGGAAGGAAAGTCTTCAATGACACCTGGAAAGACAAATTAAAACAACAAATGAACTTCGAGTTTTGCAAATCCATCATTACAAATATTAACTTCCAACTTATTTCTAAGACATATCCTGGATGTTTTATTGCTTGTGTTTATGACAGCTTATGGTATTTTGGTATGGTGAGTGAGGTGAATGCAGAAGAAGATTCCACTGTAAAGTTTTACATCCTCACACATGGACTACCACCATCATTTTTCTGACCCAAAAGGAAAGATGAATGTGTTGTACCGATCCCTCACGTCATTGAAATTGTGGAACCCCTAAAACAATGACTGGAAGAACTTACAAATTCTATCAAGTATGCATGATGCATGTTCAATCAACCTTATGAAAGCACTAGAAAATTAAAGAATTATTACCTAGATTTTGAATTTCAATGGTAAGTTTTGTAATACATTTTCCATTCCAGAAGCATTATAAATATTCAAATTTTATTATAATTTCACTAAAATTGTTATTCTAATTTAACGATTTCAAGAAAATGAGTGAGTCAAGTGATTTCTATCTTTAAAGTGAGAAAAATAATAAAGGAGTGAAAAAACCATTCATTTTATTTTTTATGTGGTAGAGCATATCTTTTAGAACAAGAATACAAAAAAAAATTTTTGACTGTCCTTAACCCTTTTAAAGATATTCCACTTAGCGTAAAACTCGCCTTTTTATTTTTAAAATCTGTAAATAGAACTTTGGAATTTTTTCTAACGATGTATAAGATACTTGCAGGTATAATTTATTTTTTTCTGGACTCTTTACATATTGATGTATACTCTTAAAACATTTCATCAACATTGGTCGATAAACAAGGGAGATATAATTTATTTTCTAAAATAAAGAAATTATGTTTCCTCCATCTGATCGATAAAAACCGCAAAATTCCAAAAACTTTAACAGGCTATAAAACATAAGCCGCTTGTGATAGAGCAAAAAAAATTTATACGTGTTCTTAAATCCATAAAAGGAACAAACATTCCAAGTTTCATCAAAATCTGTGATCATGGGTGTCAAATCCTTTTTTTTCTGGATGATTTGACATGGATTGACCCTAAAAAAAACTCGTAAGTTCTGGAGCAAATATTTTGTTTTGCAATCAGTTGTCTTAATACCACTAGACTGGTAAAGATTTATACTCTGAAAACAGGTGCGCCTTGAATAATCTATATCGTTTAGTCAAACTTTTATGCAAACTTTTAATAAAAATTTAATTTGTGTTTAGTTTAAACTGTAAGATAGTAGCCCTGAGGGAAATGACATATTATTAATGCTTGCTTAAATTTCAAAATAGCTGTTTAGAAATTAACATTGATATTTTATTGCTCATATATTTAAATAACCTCTAGGAATATCTGGTACACAACGACAGGGACAGCTAAACCTAACCAAGTCCTGTATTTGTCCTACGGGTTAGGTAAACATGTTCTGAGAGCATATTTGGTTTGGTGTTTGGGTACGCCACAAGACCTTAACTGGTATAATAGATTTTGCATATAACTAATATAGGGATTTATTAACGAATAACGAATACGAATACATAGAATAACGAATTACGGTCTACCAATTCGTTCCTTCTATGAAGAATTCTCATTTCATATAAATTGAGAAAGAAGAAATTATACGATTTTGCTATTTTCGCCCTCTGACGTCACACGCGATCGAGAGATCACAGATTCCATTTCCTGCGCTCGAACGTTTTGACCGAAGGGAAGCAAAAGAATCTTCAGTTCTTTTTTGTAAAATCGGGATCGTTAAAGATATATTTAAAAGTTCAACGAATTTGAAATCTGCGGAAAATTTTACATTTGATTCTCATTTAATTTAATTTAATTTTCATTTAAACTGTAACTTTTTTATTTTTGAAATTATAATATGGACTCATTAGACAATAACGTTACGACTTTTACATTCATCAGTGCTTTTTTTTCTATCTCAGCAATCGTTAAAGATAGAATAACAATTTTAACGGATTTGAAATCTGCGGAAAATTTTACATTATAGATTGATACCTAATACATTTGATTTTCTTTTAACAGATAACTTTTCATTTGAATATCTTTTATATATTCGCAAGAGAATGTGACGTCACGCCTATTGAATCTATTAGCAATTAAATGGGAATACGTAGCAATCACCGAAGTTGGTGAGCGTTAACGAGCAGTGATGACAACTGACCCTACGAAAAGATATATCAAAGGCAACGTCGTGCTGGTCACGCAGTGGCTAGTTATAAATACCCAATTCGTTCTAAAAATAAGTAGTACAATTTTAAACTTAAGTAGGGGAGAGTAGTACACAGTTAGACAAATTTTAAAATAACATTATTTAAGAGCTAAATTAGTTATTTTATGTTAAAATCTGTTTTATTGGCCATACCTTCCACATAAAATTTATTAATACATATTGACAAAAACCAGTAATAATTAACGTTAAAATAATATCAGCATTCGTCTCACTGTGTACCACACCTCGTACACAGTGAGACATTGCTAATTTATTTATTTAAAAAATATATTACCACAATACTAAACACAAACAATGGTTCATTAAACACAAGTTTTCATAAAGCAATCAATTGTCAGTCTTGGAAAAGTCACCGAACATTTATTTGGTCAAGCCGCTCTTCAAAACGGACATATCCTGAAAATCTTTTTGTTGTCATGGGCATTAGCTGAGGTAGAACCATGACAGTATCCAATTTATTTACAGAGGCCACATCTGGAATGTTTGGCTTCACAAAGGCATTATATTTCTCACTTTTGCTATTACTTCGATGTAGAAAACCCCTTAACCCTTCTATACCTGCAGACTTTGAAGCCTCATAGGATTCTGGACATTTTATGTCATTCTTTTTTTCCATTTCACAGGCAACTTTTCGAACAGCAATTGTTGAAAATCCATACCACATTCTACTGCATGTTTCAATGTATTCTGTAAATATCTGACGTACACTGTAATGTGGCTGCATTCGTATATCAACATCTGGATTTTCTTTCTTTTTCTTGAAATTTCCATACAACGTTTGAAAGGGGACATTTTCCTTTTTAGCTGCTTTTCGAATGGAGTACTTTTCCTGTAGGACTAATTTCACAGCTGCAGCCATCTGTTCTTCTCCAGTTGTTCCAATTTTCCTTGGAACACTCTTAGGCCGTACCATCATAACTCTGAAAAAAAAAACATATTATTACCAGAAAATATTTAAATAACATAATTAATGATAGTCTCGGCTCTGTGTATCTGTACAGCAATATTACAAGCTAAGATGCTAAATCACAAGTTACAATTTTAAGATGTAAAATTCATTAGATTGTGTTAGAGCAAAATCTTAGTAATTCAAAATTGAGTTGATAAAAATTAAGAAAATTCGTAATGCTAAATACATTTTATACAGTAACAAATACATTACAGTAACATTTAATGCATATTACAATTATGGAATAAATATAGTTATCATAGTACACAGTGAGAGATTGTTTCACTCTATACCACTGTTCCATGTCTCACTGTATACCATTTCACTTCGTTAAAAAAAATGACTAAATATATCGCTTCCATTGTTTTTCTTTAGTTAAATCCTTGGTATTAAGTGGAGAAATAGTGCGGCATATATATAATATTCAATCCCAAATAATAGATACAATTAAACTGAAGATATATGATATATAACAGAGATAAATAACTTACTTTTAGGTTCAAAAAATCACTTTCGTTTCATAGCTTCTAACAGAACGAACATCCATGCTTGAAATGTGGGCGGCAATTTCTCCAAACAAAGCGTCACTGAACATCCTGACACCTAGCGGCACAAACATAAACTTCATTATAAAAGACTTTCTGTTTCACTGTGTACTACTCTCCCCTATATGGTATTACAAGAATTAAACTTTTGAAATAAATAAATAGCTAAGCAAATAAATTCATATAGTAGTTTAATCATGTATTTTGACAATCTTTCCTATCAGAAATCCACAATTATGAATCGTTAATTATTTCTTTTAACAGCTTTCAATGTCTAGTCATGTTTGCATTATTTTTTTGTTACTTAATTTGGGATGATTTTTTTATCATTTTGGAAACGACTTTAATTGGCCAAGCTGCTGAGATTCACTCCAGCATTTTATTTTGAATTATTATATGAAATGTTTTAAGTCATTAGATTTCTTCAAGAACAGATATATTTTTTCCTAATACATGCTTGCCAAAATTTTTAATCTTTCTTTGTTCTTCATGTCAATTAAAACACCTTTGCACTATAAGTACAATATGATTGAACGCATTTTCAGTTAATTTTCTTAAAAATTCAAAATGGTAGTTTTGCTACAAGACTTTTTATGTTAGACTCAAGAAATTATTATTACCAATTGGTGATGACTTTTCATCTCCAATTGGGAAGATTTGGGAATATTTCTCTCCAAATAGCCATTTAACGATGGGCCGGTATAGTATCCTTGAGTTTTACTCTTATTAAAATGCATAAAAACTCAACTAAAGTTCTCTCAACTAAAAACTCAAACTCAACTATAGTTCAACATTAATTCAGTCGCTATTGTGACAAATAGCATTTTGATCTTCCAGATGTCGGAATATATTTTGCTGTTTTCAACAAAAGCATTAAAATAATTTTTTTATCTAATAATTTTACTGCTGAAGATACGGAATCCCTCCGGAAATGTACAGCCATAGAATAGCCAGTTGCTCTTACAGTTTCCAAAACACTTCTCAAAATCTATTGCTGGAATCGCCATCAGCTACCTCGTCGTGTTTACCTAAAACGAACGCAAGGTCTGAAATCTCAACCCTTTCAGAAGTGATTTTAGATTTAAGAAAATCCAGACGTCGTATTTTCCTGAGTCCAGACTTTAGAGAACCTGAACTGTCTGAGTGATTCGATGTTTTAACAAAAATACCTACACGAGGCATGATAAATTGAAGCCGAAACATGTTTCAAGCAAAGATCTTTCTTCAAAATCTGGAATATAGTGGGTTTTTGAATTCTAAGATTCTATATTCTACCTGTCGCAATGTCAATCTCCTATATTGGTTGCTTGCAGCCGGTTCACATTAATCCTTCCCATGTGTTAAGTTTGTTGAAAGCCTTTTAGAACATGGAAATATTTCGACATACATCTTTGGAACAACTGTAGTATATTTATATTTGTCATGCACTCATTGCATTGGGTCCGAAAGCTTTCTCAATTGCCTGAATAATTTCAGTGTACAAATATTCCAGTTTAACGCTAGATTTGATGCTCTACTTGTTCTGCTATTGTGAATGCAAGGGTTTCACAGAACATCGCTCACTCACGGATGTCTAACGCCTAACTGATTAGTTCGATGGGTTCGTGACTTCTCACGTATGTACATTAATGTCCCTCTGTGTAGCTGCCAAGTTACTTTGTTGCCACGCAAACCATTATGCTTACATTAACAATGGCCAGATACTTTCCAGATAGACCTCGTTACGCGTTTATTAGTGAAACTAATAAAGATACCAAGTAATTTAGGCTTAAAGAACAAGTCGAGTATCAACTTGTCATACAGAATCAGAAATGTTGAACACTATAAACCTTTTCCTGCTAGAATTGAAAGAGGTTTTGAAGTAACAGTTCTTTTTACTGAGCAATAACCATTTGCATTGAATTATATAATCGCCAAAGATTTTATATGTATATTTAATTGTTCTCTATAAATTACGCAATGCGTATCGTGCCTTGAAATCACGTAATATTTTCCTCATACATCTACGACATTCGAAATCATGAATTAAATAAAGTGAAGTTTGTAAAAGATAATTTTTCCCTGAGGATGTAGCACTTATTTTTATTATAAATAACACATCAAACCATTGATTCCGTATACATAAATCATGCTTCTCATTTAAAATAAATATCATTGCTGATTAGTGAGAGATTCTGTAACATTTATAATAATTCCTAAACTTTATCTTAAAATTTACTTGAAACCTCGAGAAAAAAACAAGTGCATTTTCAATTAATCGATATTCATTTTTCAAGAGGTTAACGGCGGATACACTATTTCTCCGTTTATCTGTCACTCTTAACACAAACAAAAGAATAACGGTACATCAAATACAAATACAAATACAAATATTGACGACCAGCTACAGGCTCAAGCCCAACAAGGCTGGTCCTTTGTTTATGAATTCTCCAATTCCCACTGACTATCCAATTGTGTCTTAAATTCGTACACTCCCTTTGAATAACTATATTTTCTGGAAACGCGTTCCAACTGTCTATTACCCTATTAAAGTAGTAGTTTTTCCTTAAATCCCGATTAAAATGTGTCTTATTCAATTTATACCCATGGCCCCTTGTTCTGTTATCCCTATTGAAATTTAAGCCCTCTGAGTCCCCTTGGTTTACAAACTTGAAAAGCTGAATCAAATTCCCCCTCCTTCTTCTTCTTTCCAGTGTATACATGTTTAGCTTACTTAAACGTTCATTTTAGTCGAAATTTGCTAGCCCCTTTATTATTTTTGTAGCTCTGTGCTGAACCCTTTCAATTGATTATATGTCCTTTCTCATATATAGAGCCCAGAATTGTACAGCATATTCTAGATGTGGTCTTACTAAACCCTTATATAATGGCAAGATTATATTCTTATCCCTTGAAGTTACAGTCTTTTTTAATATACCCCAATAACCTATTAGCCTTTTTACCCGCAGCTGAACATTGGTGACCCATTTTAAAATCCCTGTGAATTATCACCCCAAGATCCTTGACTGTTTCTCCCTCCTTTACCTTTACTCCCTGCAGACAGTACTCGGCTCCACTGTTCCTGTAACCCATATGCAGAACTTGACATTTCCCTACATTAAATGACATACCCCATTTTACAGCCCATTCGGATATCTTATCAAAATCTTCTTGTAAATTTCCTATATGTAACTTGATATCCACTGTCCCTCATATTTTTAAGCCATCTGCAAATATACTGATTCTATTCTTGATCCCCTGACCTATATCATCTATGAAAATTATAAATAAAATTGGTCCCAAAACTGATCCCTGAGGCACCCCACTTATAACTTCTGTTCGATTTTCGATATTGTTCTTCATCGATATTGTTTTTTAACAAAATCGAAATACATCTGGTTTTCTATATCAATGACAAACTGCAAAATGTTCCAACTGCCACTGCTATAGATAAAATAATTTCTATACTATTTTCTAATTGTTTCAACTGGAAAGTTCAAGTCGGAATGTTTTGAAAAAGTGGTAAATATTTTGTCCTTTTTTAGGTACGTAACTTTAAAGTACGGTGTAACGTCATCTAGCTATTAGGCGTACATCTGATGAAATTTAAACACTATTTATTTAAAATAATTTGAATATATTTACAAATTACTTTTTTATATTAATTTAATGTCATGGTTACAGCAATTGACATCGAATCGCTTAGAAGCCAGGAGCGTGGCTGCAAAAGCAGAGTCTGCAGGATACCGTCTGATCCTCTCCAAATCAAAATCACCTTCTTCTCCCAAAAAAACTTATTTTTACAGAACAAGTTCAAGTGCAAGTCAAACACGTGAAAAAGAGTTTTGTTTAGATCTGACCTTTGATCTGCTACGTGTATGAACATTTTCCGAAGTTTTACCGACGTCCAGACTGGAGTTCATAAGGTCGAAATCTCGAGGTGGCTCGTCTGAAATTTCATCACGGAGAGCCCAAAATGCAGATGTTTACGACTTGTTTTCCACATTGGGGTTGATCTGAATTCCAGATATGGGGGCGGGGGGGGGAGAGAATTGCGAGACCGACCGGTACAAAATCCTTCCCCATTGCATTTTCTTGACGATGAAAATGTTCGATGGTACATACTCAAGACGCACTAATCAACAGCAAACAACACCCAATCACAAGTATGATGTTGCTATATAGTCATAGTAATTTAAAAACCTAATTAAATTCTAAAATGTATACTTTTTACGATAAATCTCAGCTTTGTACTTTTGAACATAAATCTAATCTGCACACTACAACAAACTAATCTGTAAATAATTCCAACGTCTATTCTCTAATCTCTCTCTACAAGGCTTAAAGTGTAAAGTGCTATAAGCACTAGTAGTAAAAGTAATTATTTAACTTCACTATCTTCTAAAACAACGGGTTCACAGGAGTTTGAACTTTGGGATAAATAATGATAGTAAAAGTTCATAAAAAGGACAATAAAAGTCAGATGCAAGACGTGGGTGTAAACAGGCGTTACGAAAGAGGACCCAAGGTAGAAACAGCTCTTGGGGTAGTAGAGAGACCTGGTAGTATGCTGTGCTCGACACCTGCAGGAAGGCGAAAGGAGATGGGTAAGTTACATAACCTTTAAGTGACCATACATACCCAGTTCTACGTATTGTTTATTGTATGTTTTTGCGTTCGTTGTTTTTTTATGTAATAAACAACATAGTATAATTTAACGTATAAATAAATTATCTTAAACTTTAACAAATGTCACTTTAACCACCAATTTCAGTACTAATCACGGCCTTTACTTTCACATTCAACTTTTCCATTAAACAACGTGCCACTTAAGGTCAAAAGATTAAAGCACCATTACCATATCTTGAAACCGCGACTCAAGAATATAAACAATGCACTAAGTATATTCACACGAGGAACTACAAGTACCAATTAAAAGCAAAATGCGCACTACACAAAATGAAAAATATAATAAATTCATCAAGCAAAAAAAATGA
Organism: Metellina segmentata; assembly: GCA_947359465.1. Taxonomy (NCBI): domain Eukaryota; kingdom Metazoa; phylum Arthropoda; class Arachnida; order Araneae; family Tetragnathidae; genus Metellina; species Metellina segmentata. Next base: position 38,738,253 of record OX375878.1, on the reverse strand, counting down.
TATACACAAAACATAAGTTTCACTCGACACACAAAACATCATTTGCAATTTTAACATACAAAATCTTCAGCAAATGAAAAGAAATAACTGAGTAAATTACCAGAAATAAAAAAGCTTAATTTTGCTCCACACAAAATATGATTTGCAATTTTAATACTCAAAATCTTCAGCAAATGAAAAGAAATAACTGAGTAAATTACGAGAAATACAAAAGCTTAATTTTGCTCCACACAAAAAATGATTTGAAATTTTAATACACAAAATCTTCAGCAAATCAAAATAAATAAATGAGTAAATTACCAGAAATACAAAAGCTTAATTTTGCTCCACACAAAAAATGATTTGCAATTTTAATACACAAAATCTTCAGCAAATGAAAAGAAATAATTGAGTAAATTACCAGAAATACAAAAACTTAATTTTGCTCCACACAAAATATGATTTGCAATTTTAATACACAAAATCTTCAGCAAATGAAAAGAAATAACTGAGTAAATTACGAGAAATACAAAAACTTAATTTTTCTCCACACAAAAAATGATTTGCAATTTTAATACACAAAATCTTCAGCAAATGAAAAGAAATAAATGAGTAAGTTACCATAAATACAAAAACTTAATTTTGCTCCACACAAAAAATGATTTGCGATTTTATTACACAAAATCTTCAGCAAATGAAAAGAAATAATTGAGTAAATTACCAGAAATACAAAAACTTAATTTTGCTCCACACAAAATATGATTTGCAATTTTAATACACAAAATCTTCAGCAAATGAAAAGAAGTAACTGAGTAAATTACGAGAAATACAAAAACTTAATTTTTCTCCACACAAAAAATGATTTGCAATTTTAATACACAAAATCTTCAGCAAATGAAAACAAATAACTGAGTAAATTACCAGAAATACAAAAACTTAATTTTGCTCCACACAAAAAATGATTTGCAATTTTAATACACAAAATCTTCAGCAAATGAAAAGAAATAATTGAGTAAATTACCAGAAATACAAAAACTTAATTTTGCTCCACACAAAATATGATTTGCAATTTTAATACACAAAATCTTCAGCAAATGAAAACAAATAACTGAGTAAATTACCAGAAATACAAAAACTTAATTTTGCTCCACACAAGATATGATTTGCTATTTTAATACACAAAATCTTCAGCAAGTGAAAAGAAATAATTGATTAAATTGCCATAAATTCAAAAACTTAATTTTGCTCCACACAAAAAATGATTTGCAATTTTAATACACAAAATCTGGTTCGAACCCGGGTCAGTGCATGAATGTTTGTAGACGTATGGTATAGAGGCGGCTGGTGCACCTTAAATCTGTCGTGGCTGAAAGTCCCCACGTTGGGTAGGTGTGGAAATTTGGAGACTAGGGTGCCAGCAAAGGTTGGCTCGTCGTCTAACCGTGGATTAAAATTACGTGGTGTTGTTCTCGGATATTTCCCTTAGACGATTGATCCCGGACCGTCATCAATAGCCCGTTGTGTTGCTCTAGTACAGGGGTGGCCAACCTTTTTGGGAAGAGTGCCACTATCTGGGGTAAAAAAAGGTATGCGTGCCACTTCCAAATTTTCCAACATACTAAAAAATATAAAAATATGAAAAAATGTTATTTATAGGCTAATTATGGGATTTTTATGCCAGTAGCACTTTCTTTTTTTTTTCATGTAAGTCTTAGTAGTGTAGATTTAAAAAATAATATAATAAATAAAACACAAGTACAAACTGAGATTTTGTTGTTAATAAACATTTTTAAAGGTTCATTCGGTTAGGTTCTGTATAAAATAAAAATTAATACAACTTGAAACATTTAATTCTAAATAATCAATAATTTTAAAAAGTCTTTGTGTGCCACTGTTAAAACTCCGCCGTGCCACACTGTGGCACGCGTGCCGCGGGTTGCCCATCCCTGCTCTAGTACGACGTTAATTTTTTTAAATTACTTCAGCAAGTATAAAGAAGTAATTGAGTGGAATATCATACATATACAAAATCCAATTTCACTCCACACAAAACATGATTTGCAATTTTTTTCTACACAATATCTTCAGCAAATAATATGTTTTTTAACATTCTTTGTGATTTTTGTGAAAAACGCCAGTTAGATTGTCGCCGTTCAAGTTTTTTTTCCAAGATCGGTGGTCGATCTTGGAATCTGCAATTTTTTTTTTAGTCGATGGATTGCTAAGGTTACCACTAAATTTCCCTTTTTAAATTCATGCAAAGCGTGTGAGACTTACGTTTGGCATAGCGAATCATCAGAGCTGTCCGGTTACTGAGAATATGCTTCGAACTTAAGCCGTTTTCAAAAAGACAGCTGCCTTGATGGTAATTAACCCGAAATCTACTTTGCCTGAGCTTCGGACAAGGAAATCTTATAACCGTCCAGTGGCTACCGGACAGATAGTCGATTCCGCGTAGGAATTAGGATCCACGTACTTCCTATAAACAAAATCTAGGGTTGAACCCGAATCTCGAAGTATGTTTACTTCTTGGGCGTTTACCGATCCCTTTTGGAAATACGGTGTCAAAAATTCATATTCGGCCACTTGGAGTCTATTTATAAGCTCTACCGAAACCCTTCTCTCCAACTTCGGATAATTAGGCCGTAAATGGTCGGTCGAAAATACACTCGTAACAGCGGGGAGTACGTCTCTTATGGAATGTATCGAATGTTCTTTCCTGGGAGGGGCCGATTCGGTTCTTCCCTCCTTCACTTTCGTTGAGAAGGGTGCATTTCCTTTTGGTTTTTCGAACGGTTTCTTTTTCGGTCTACGCAGGTCTTCATAGGAGTCTAACATTTCGGCTAATTTTCTGGGATCCTTAATTTTTGCCCAATCGTCGATAAAGTGTTCCCTAACTTCAAAAAAGACTTGCCCTTTGACCTGGTCTGCTATCATAAGACATTTTAGTGATTCCTAATCAGTTACCCGCAACCCTCTAATCCACTCTTCAAGATAATTTCGGGTTCCAAAAATGAAACCGTTTTAAGTACCTTCACGTTTTTGTGTATACTAAATGAATTTTTGTCTAAATATTTAGGGACTACGCTTGTATCGTTTTAGCAGAAGTTGTTCAAGTGCAAGTTCAAGTCAAATCAAGTCAAACACGTGTAAAGGGAGGATTTTTAGATTTGACCTTTGACCTGCCACGTTCAGACGGGAGTTCATGAGGTCGGAATCTCGGGGTGGCTCATGTGCAGATTTCTCACGGAGAGCTCAAAATGTAGGTGTTTACGACTTGTTTATCGCATCGGGGTTAATCCCAATTCCAAATGTAGGTGCAGGAGACCGATCTGAATTCTAGATGTGGGGGTTTTAGACTGACCGGTAGAACGGGGAGTGTGAGTATCCGCAGTGGCTATGAACTTTCTTTCAGCTACTTTTACTATCATTACTTTATATGGGATGCTTATGTTTTTAAGCGAAGGAGAGTTGATAATTAGTGTTGCAGCTTTAAATTTTTTTCACTACACGAGAACTAGTAATAACGTATATTTCAATGCTGTGTCCTATCTTTCATCACGGGGTTGCGGTGTCGCGGTTGGAAGAGGAACAGTAAGCTTGCGAGTTCGAATCCAGTCAAACACTGTCGTGGACTAAGGGGGCTGGTGCTCGGTAAATCTGTATTGGCCTCTAATGTCCTCACGTTGATGTGGTGTGGAAGTGCCTAGTCAAGTGTTGCCTCGTCATCTGACCGTGGTTCAAAATTACGTGGTGTTCACTTCGGATCTTTCCCTTGGGAGATTGATCCCGAACCGTTGTCAATAGCCCTTTTTGTTGCACCAGTACGACGTTAATTAAAATACCTACGTACTCTCTCTCTTATCTTTCCTGGCAATTATTTTATATATTTTACGCAAGCTTCTATAAGTCCCATAAAATACATTCTTTGATTAACCCAGCATGTTTGCGTGATACTCCATCCAATATCTGGCCAAATTTGCTAAGGCTGAGATGTCTCATCAAGACAAATCTACCCTGTTAATCCAAGGGGAATTAAGGTCCGAAGAGAAACAAATTGTCTCTTGTCTAGATACAGTTTCACTTTGGAGTAGGTTTTTGTATCAAAATACTACTATAGAGGGCAGCTTTCAACGCGTAGGTAATCCACCAAAACGTTTAAATTGATCAACCATTTTATCAGTAGACACTTATCTACAGTAGAGTAGAGTCTATTGAAACCCAGAAGCACGGCATCCAATATTGAAGAAAATTGTAGATCATCGACGGAATCAAGAAAACCTGTTTAAAATGAAGTACGTTTTTAACAAAATTGTTAGCATACATCAGTTTCTATTTCAAAGGTGAACTTCTCCCGCAATCTATCGCCACGAGTCTTTGTAGCGTTCATGCTATCGAACCCCATCGACTTCGAGTTCGGTGAATGCTGCATTTGGTTGGTTAGCAGTGTACCCCTACCATCTCTTGCATTGAAGTTAGTTTCAGGCTAGCTGATGAGCAACCAGTTGTCCCTTGCATATGATCTATCAGGCTTCAGATTGTAAGCAGACCTTCTGTTGGCTGTGCTTAGAACTTGAAATATGTGCTCGTTTAGCAAATATCAGAGTTAAAGACAATATTCCTTGTTTCCGTGAATCCTAATTATCATATGTTTTGTTAGTATTGTTATTTGATGTATGATTTTTTTTATACTGGATGAAAATTTATTTGTTTTTATTACGACTTATGTTATTCGATTATCCTATAAATACTACGTTTGCTTGAAACCAAGAGACTAGCTTCACAATCCCTTCCAACTGCCATTAAAAAATATCGTTCATTTTATCATCATGGATAGAGATGTTTTCTCGGCTGATGAGATGTAAGGCTGAGTGCAAAATCAAACCACTCCCATTCAATCCACTTAGTTCATAGTAGATAAATTTAATTTCGCTCTCACGAATTAGTAAATGTTATGTTACACAATTGCTCATCTATCTTAAGTACAACTGTCACGTATTCTGTCAACATTGAAGGTAGTTGTGAAAATTAGAGGGCGTTTCTGTAGCGATCAGACGAGGTGGCAGTTGATTTTGGATTAATCAATTTTTTAAATGGCGATAAATCTTTTTAGGAGAAGGATGCCATTTGCAAAATTATCGATGGCAGTCACCCCATGATTGTTTTCTTCCCTGTCAAATCGAATTACACGCTGTCGCCTTCGGCACCTACGATAAACATAGAGACATAATTTCTCCCTGAAGACACTAGTTGTTGAGTGGATATGTTTATGTTACCACCAGTATGATAATTTAACCAATAGACTACACTTGTTCAAAGCCACGGGACTAAAATGCCCTTTCACAGAGAACAGCACTATACGTCCTTTAGCCTTTTAAGATGTAGGATAAATGTTAAAATTATTATTAAATTGCTGTTCTTGTGTTGTGCTGAAAGATCTCAATGGAGTTAGAGCACTTTAAAGAGCAAAAAAAGTCTTTGAACGTTTCCGTTGTTGCTAAAGGAAAGTCGAGCAACCGAAGCTAACTTCTCAGCAGATACAAATGTGCTGACTCAGCAACTTCATTTCTGTACAGCAAAATTAGTTCTTAGCTATCATATCCTATAGGACACTGGTGTGGAAATTTAGCCACAGATTTTTGATAATCCCTATAAAAGGGAATTGAAAACGTGCATCTTCCCAACCCGATGGGGAATTCGATAAGATTGATTTAGAAGACTGTTCTATGGAAGAGGCCACACAGGGGGAAAATGAGAATTATGTGTCGTCTATGGTCCAGACGCAGAATGGAGGGATTTCTTATATCAAATGGTTCAGTGGTATTTTTCTAAACATACAAAAATGAGGATTGGAGAGATTCTTCAGTTAAATTTAAAAGTTTTATTACTATATTACACTATTTGCAGACATAGATAATGATTAAATAAGAATGCAAATAAAATCATTCAAATATATATCAAATTAAGAACTCTTAGGTTCTTATCAAAATCAAATAAAAGTCTAACTTCAACTGTCGAAAGCTGCAAGGTGTGAGAGGAGTGAAGGCGCATGACGCTAGCGCCGTCTAAGATTCAAATAATTTCCACAGGTCCCATTCCCTTTTAAAGAAAATAATAAAAAAAAGGAACGCTTCTAATTCGATTTTATTGCAAATATTTTCGGTTATAGTTAAAACAAAACAATGAAGTAATGTTAAAATAAGTTGCATTTGAGATGGAGGCTTTAATCGATCATTTATATTAATAGAGAAATAGCTTAATCATTGAATTTAAAAATGATTAATTAAGAAACGTTATTTATTTACACGTTTGGAAGCCAAACCCCGAAAAAGCACACTTATGGTGTAGTTGAAATATCTTTGCAAAACATGTGAGCAATTCTTATCGGAGCATAAGAATAGAAGCGCTAGTAATTTATTCCATCACTTTGGCACAAATTCAAATTCATCCACAATGGGTTCAAAATATTGAGTTAGAAGAGAGAAGTGAACTGGTGTATATTAGTACTTCCGATGTGATAAATGTTTTGATTAGGTCGAATTACATTTCAGAAATTTTGAATGAAAGGAATTTAAGAATTATTAAAGATTAATAGCGGATGAATAGCATTTTTGGATATTTACTTTAAGGAAAAGATGAGGAATCTAATTGCCATGAGTAAGTACCAGTAAATCATTCAATGGTGGAAAATGAAGAGCTTGACTGTGATACGATAAAAAATGTGTGGTTATTAGAAAGCACTAGGATAAATTCGGATAAGGACGTATTTTTTTCGGAAAGGACGTATCTTTTTTGGAAATGACGTATCTTTTTCACATAAGGACGTATCTTTTTTGGATAAGAACGAATCTTTTTCGGATACGGACGTATCTTTTTCAAATACGAATGTATGTTTTTCGTATAAAGACGTATCTTTTTTGGATAAAGACGTATCTTTTTCGGATAAAGACGTATCTTTTTCGGATAAAGACGTATCTTTTTCGGATAAAGAAATTTTAGAATCGTTTGAACAAAATACTACTTATACAAAATAAAAGGTACGAAACTCGCTTATTATGGAAGACGGACAGTGAAGAATTGAACAGTAACTATGAAATTGTAAAACGGCGGTTATTCAGAATTAATGAAAAAGTAAGGTATGGTATTGTCAGAGTAGTACAAACGAATTTAGATCAAAGTATCGACACAGGACATTTTCTTTCGCATCACGCCGTAATACGAGAACAAAAGGATAGTACAAAGTTTAGAATAGTCTTCGATGCATCCTCTAAGGTTAAGAGAGCGTTATCATTAAACGATTGTTAAGAAAGCGGGTCGAATTTAAATCCGACGAACTTAAAGTTCAGATTACACAAAATTGCATTTTGTGTAGACATTCAGCGCTCGTACCTAGAAGATAGGGAATATTTAAAAAAAATTTAAGGTTAAAGGAAAAGGAATCCCAATCTCTTCTCAGCATTCGCAATATTAAAACTCTGAAATACAAACGAGTAACTTTTGACGTTAAATTCAGTTAACTTTTACTGACAGCAACTATACGCCTGCACTTACACTAATACCAAAAGTATTATGAAGAAGCACGCCAAATGATTAAAGAACTATATGGACGATCTAATAAATGAAACCTCTCTCTCTGACCTGCATGATGCCATACAGTTAAGTATAGATACGATTTTTATACTTAGTCAGGCCTGCATGAACCTACGTAGTCGGGCGCATCAAGTTCCCCAATACTTAATGAAGCATTGAGACATGCAAATATAGATTGCTAAGAAACGCACTAAGAACTAGGAGTGCCTTTAAAGATATCAGGCCTTATGTGAAACAATATTAATGATACCCTGAGATTCGACATTCATTCGTTTGCAAAACTGAGGAATTCTAAGATCATTACAAAAATAATTATTTTGTGAGCTTGCGGCATGCTATTTGACCCAATTGGCATAGTTGTTGAAGTACGTTTCAGCGCTTTGGCCAGAAGGCGCGTGGTAACTTGAAGATTGCTTTCACTCAGTGTAAGAGAACACAAAGAGAGAACTGAAGGATGGCGCAATGGAAGACTGTTGGTTGTATCGCTCTATGATATTGTTATTGTTAAATAAGTAATTTTGAAAGACATTTCTACGTTTTAATACCTCCCTAAATGCACAGTGAAAGCAACATGGAAGCAAACATAATGAACCCATTTTTCAGTAAGGATGAAGGTGTTATTACAAACGATTTGGGAACGGGGGATACCATGGGATAAGTGTGTTACCCCTGAAATAAAAACTGCATTTTTGGATTGGCTCGGTGAAATATAAATAGCAAGAAACTTTGAAATCTCTAAGCTACATTTCACTGAGATTAATTGGAGGTCATTAGAGGTCCATATGTTTTCAGATACCAAGTCCGAAGTACTATGGAGCTGTAGCTTATATTTTGAAAGAGGGTGTTACAAGTTTGATAATGTCGATGATGAATGTGATAATGATTTTTCAGTAAGGATGAAGGTGTTATTGCAAACGATTTGGGAACGCAGGATACCATGGGATGAGTGCGTTCCCCCTGAAATAAAAGTCCCATTAAAGAAACTCACATTACCCAGATTGGAATTGTTAGGCATCTTGATTTCAGCAAGAATGGGATTTTACCTACTGTACACTTTCTTCAAGTTAATTAAGAAAAACATACTCTATTGGACAGATTCCCAGGTATGTATCTATTGGCTTAAAGGGAGAGCCGATGATTGGAAGCAGTTTGTTAGAAACCGTGTAACCGAGATCAAGGAGAAAACGTATCCCACTAATTGATATCATTGAGAAGGAAAAACTAACCCTGCAGACAAACTTACCAGAGGAACAAGTGCTCAAACCCTAGAGAACGATGATGTTTAGTTTTCCGGGTTCCATGACTTTCAGAAATGGATACCCGGTTTGACAAAACAAGATTAATACTTGACACTGACTTACATTGTGCTGAAGTAGAAAGAAGGAAGGTGGTGGTGACTCTACAAAGGAACACTAAATCTTTTCTGCCTTTGCTGTCATGAAAATTATAGTGACTTGAACAAAGTTTACATAATAACCTTTTACGTCTTGCGATTTATTGAAAACTGTAGAGCTTCTCGTGAAAAGAAGACTGGAGCTATGAATATAAAAATGAATATGAAATAGCTAACGCAGAAAATTTCTGGATTCGAACTATGCAACAAACTGAATTTGAGAAAGAATTCATTCAGCTTAAGAACAATAATCCAATTCATCCTACCTCTAAATTGTGAGCTTTAAATCTAATTTTGACAACAGATGATCTGATAGCTTTAAGTGGGAGACTCCAGAATTCAGAATTCGATATTGAATCAAAACATCCGCTGATAATCCCAAATGATACTAAATTTACAGAACTCTTAATAATTGATGAGCATAAGAACTTGTGTCATAGTTGTCAGGTGTTTCTGTGTAGTTTTGTAAGGTGTTTCTGACAACGCGCTTACCCAATGGATAGAACGTTTCTGGATCATTCGTGGCAGGCAAGCTGTAAAAGCTTGTTTGAATAAGTGCTTAAAGTGCAGAAAATGTAAGATTGAACATGTAAACCAAATTGTAGCTCCATTACCTGCTAATAGAATAAGTGAAACTAACCCCTTTGAAATGGTAGGAATGGACTTTGCTGGTCCATTATACTCCAAGGACTACGAATAAATTTACATCGATTTGTTTACATGTGCGGTAACTCAAGCCATGCACCTGGAAACTGTGTCAATCCTAAGCACAGAATATTCTTTAGTAGCCTTTAGACATTTTGTGTCAAGGAGAGGTGTGTGCCCAATTGTGCACTCAAATAATGCCATGACTTTCAAAAGTACTGATATTAAACTGAAAAGACTGTATATGAACATGAATGAACCAGAAGTACTTAATTATTTTGGAAAAGGGGTATCACTTGGCAGTACATAGTTGAACATGCTGCATGGTGGGGAGGATATTGGGAGGGAATGGTTCGGTTAACAAAAATTCTATAAAGGAAAATTTTAGAAAGGGCATTAGTTTCTTTTGAGGAATTGTAAACTACACTCATTTAGGAAAGTTAAGCATGGAGAGGAAAATGTTAACTTCCAGAAACCAATCTGAATTTGAGAGGCTGCAATTTGCTGCAGAGATAGATGAAAGTATGCAAATGTGTTATGTAACAGCCAAACACGGTTTCGTGTAGAGAAATATGCAAAAAAGGCAGTCGTATACGAAGCCAGCATTGTGAAGGGTTAGAGGAGTTGCCTGCAAGTGCTGATAGAAAAAGTTTAGAACTTTCGTACGATGATTCGTTTTCAAGACAGACGAGTTTCTATGTCATCCAGAAGATGAATGGCAGATAGTGAGCGTTGGCGCTCTGTTGCACGCCTTGAAACAGGGCAATGAATCACTGATGTTGCACTTTTCTTCGGCGTTCATCATTCCGTCATTTCATGATAATGGAAACAATTCCAAACAAGGCAAACAGTTGTCTGAAGACCTGTGATCGTCCACCCAAGGGTTACGACCCCAGCGGAAGATCGATATATTACTGTTGCAACGAAGTGGAATCGAATAGAGACCTCCACACGTGTGTTCATCTATGGTTAAAGCGTCAATTGGTACGATGATATCTGCCACTACTGTGTGTCGAAGGCTACACATGAATGGACTGTACGCCCGGGTACCACGAGTTTGTGATCCTTTATCCGTCCAATCCAGAGGGGCATATATACAGTGATGTCGGTTACATGTGAATTGGACTGTGCCTGATTGGGCTAACGTTATGTTCACGGATGAGTCGAAATTTTCCCTGGATCCAGATGACAAACGTATAAGGGTCTGGAGAGAACAAGACACACGCAATCGGCCCCAGAACATCATCGAGCATCACGCATTCCGAGTTGGACGCATCACGGTGTGGGCCGGGATTGTGTTGGGATATCGCAGCGAACTGTACATCTATAGACGGGGTTCTGTGGCGGCTGTCCGGTATCGGGATGAAATCCTAGAACACGCTGTGAGTTTCTACGCTGCAGCAGTTGGTCCTCTTTCCTTCTTAATGGATTATAATGCGCGTCCCCATAGAGCTGGAATCGTCGATGACTACCTGGAGAGTGAGAGGAATGCGCGTATGGTTTGGCCGGCGTACTCTCTCGACCTTAATCCCATTGAAAATCTTTACGATGCCCTCGGGGCCGTGCTGTGTCTGCACGTTTCCCAACCCCAGCTACTCTCACAGAGTTGCAAATTGCGTTACATAGGAAATGGTGATTACCTGAATCTGGGGAGGTTGATCACCGTATGGAAAGCATGGTCACACGCTGTACACTTTGTATGAGGATGAGGAGTGGTCACATACCCTATTTATGTCGGTTTTGTTAATTTGTTTTGGCTTTAAATATCATTTTGTTAATGACTCCAATATGTCTTCATCTTACAATTTATGAAATGCAATATTGTTTTCATCTTTGTATATAATTCTTTGTTTTGTTTCATGCATAAATCTATTTGCTACTTTACTGCCGTATTTTGTTTCAATCAAAACTGTACTTTTCGTTTTTTTTCGCATTTTACCTTTCGTGCTTAACTTTTGGCAGTGAGTGTATTTTATCTGAAATTGAGGATATAATTAATTCACGCTCACTAACATATATTTACATTTACGAACTATTTTCTCTCACTCCTGCTGACTTTTTAACTGTAAAATGATTAACTGAATTACCGAATTGGTCAGGCAATGAAAAATTTGAATTATTTAAGGGTAAAAAAAGATTTAATTAAAATATTTCTTTTTCGGGAAAAATACTAAATAGTTTTTGGAAAAGATGTAAAATGATTATATTCTTCAGTGACGTGTAAATGTAAAAGCTGAATTTATAAAAATACTGTAGTTTTAGTAGGTGATGACGAGCTTCCTAGACAACTTCAGAAATTAAGAAGAATCATTGAGTGTCACAAATGAAGTGACGGTAAGATAAGGTCAGTTACAATGAAAACGCTCTCATCATCATAAAGGCATCATAAAACGCCCGATTCAACTGTTATATAATTTGGAAATTGATCAAATGAATCATTTCATTTAAATTTACTATCGAAATGTAAATATTTTTTATTATGATTGACATCACTGTTGTGTAGTAAATTGTAGCATATTCTTTTCTTTAATTGTGTCAAATTTAATTTTCTTAAAGAAAAGGAGAACTAAGAAATTGTTAAAGAATTGTCGTTGCTCACAATGCAAATTTTAATAAAGTTACGCTTAATAATTTTATTTTATTTTTGGATTTATATATTGCTTAATGCAAATTTTAATAAAAATTTAACTGCATTGGAATGTTTATTTGATGAATTACTTCATCCGGGAGAAAGGATGTGGCAACTTAGCCACAGATTTTTGATAATCCCTATGAAAGGGAATTGAAAACGCTCATCTTCCCTATCCAATGGGGAATTCGATAAGATTCATTTGGGACGTGATCAAGGAAAGACCACACTGGAATATATCTACCAATTTTCTTTGTTTCTTGTCATTGTACTGTCATTTTAAGTAAAAAGATAATAAATACGAAACTGGAATGGACTTGAATGGATTTCCACCACGCAAACTTGTTGAAGTAAGTTGATATTTTATTACAAGTGGTAGGGGAGAGGAGGGTACGAGTACCCACCTAGTGGTTTTTTATTTATAAAAAGTAAAGTAATTAAGATATAGGCTTCAGAATTCTGCACAATGTACTTTATTCAACTGTGAATCAATAAATCCAGGCTTCATGATTTTATCACTTATCATTTGAGTAGGAAAAATATTTAATAAAAAATTAAAATTGCGTTCTCTTGCCCTACATGGAGGGTAAGAGCACGTAGATAGGGTGGAAAAGAGTACGCACCGGATCTGTCTTAATAATAGTCGCATACAAAAGGCCTATTGCCTGCGTATGCTCTGCCCAATCCTCGTGCCACCAAACTTTGCACATTTCCCATTGAACCCAGTCTTCGTTGTAAGAAATGTCACACATTCTCGGCAAATAACTAAAATATCATCATCTTCAGCAGAAAACACAGGCTGGGCTGAACTCGTTGATGGTTGTTAGTTGTCACAAGAAAAAGTCAATATTTTTTTACGTTTGTTTCTTTTTTGTTCGTTTTATATTTATACTCTCACTTCCCTTTTCTGATTTGTTAAGAATCTTTGCCTTTTTCTTTATCTTCCAAAAGTGCATTAATAGGCGAAGATGTCATGATTTCAGACTTAAGCGCTGGTCTATTTTTTTCTGGTTCACATTTTCGTTTTTCTTTTGCTTTGGAAGCGGTAAAATTGAATGGATGCTAACATTAATTTTACTGCAGGTAGAATTTTCTGCAGGCCTAGGCGCAGCTTCTTGTTCCGACAGCGTTTCGCTTCCTTCCACACTTGGGTTTACAGATCCAGTTACAATTTCACTCAGGGTTTCTTCACTAATACACTTATACAATTATTTTATGGCTTTTGCAAGAAAAAGAAATGAAGTAAAAGTTAACGAAAGCTTTTGGAGGCTAAGAGTTCGCAGTAAAAATCTGTTACGAACTCTTGGCCTCCTCGTTTGCGCTTGACTAAACCGCGGCTAGATGACAGCATGCCACAGATAGATAAACTCTAGCTACACCAACTTGTAGCTTATGACATATGCTTTAATCTGAAATAAGTTTATAAAATTATTTCACTCTGCATAATGACAAACACTTGTGTTCTATAATCAAAAAAATTACATAGAAAAGTAAGAAAACTGAATTTTACCTTGTAAATTGAAAACGATGTGTAGCAAATCGATGGTGATAAGTTGTAATCTAACATAGTAGCAGCAGAACTAAAACGTTACAATGACGATTCTCCGCATTGTTGCCAACAAGGTGAAATTTCCCTGCGTATTCTTAGCCGCCCGCGTACAGTTACCCCTATGCTTTTTCTACGATGAAATTTTCTTCAATTTCCTTAAAGCAAATGGAAGTACTAAGTGTGTATCATTTTTTTACAATGCACACGCATAAAACAATATGAACGTGTAACTAATGTACTTAGATAAAAGAAGGGTACGAAAATCCACACCACACGCAACATATTAGTGATTTCATAGCATTTTGGCAGTTCTTCTTCCCACTTTTATCATTCACCCTTTGGAGAGCACACCCATTTATCCATTATGTAACCTGCAGTTTTCTCTTTGTGACTTTTAAACAGTACTAATTGATTAATCTAATCAATTGTAGGATTCTTTGAACCAAGAAATGTGGATATTTAGTCATGATGTGGGTTGTTGGGTGAATTCAGTAGTATACTTCTAGGACGTCTGAAGATTCTCAAAAGACTGAAGGACTTCTCAAATTTTGTATATTTTTAAATATTTGTTTGGAAAGCTAAATCCCAGGTTCTTACAGAAACAGATGAAAATTGCAAGAATGAATAACGCAGTAAATATTGGATCTCTGACATTCGACTAGTGAGGGCTGTAGCGACAGTTGGTATGCCCACTGCGGTAGCAACCTATGAGTTGTTGAAGGTTCAGGTTTGATTCCAGTCAGGTATATTCTTTCCTGGCTATATTTCCCTCTTCCGAATCAGTAACATCTTCATTGTGTGCGTATATGGCTATTACTTGATATTGTAAACCTTGTGTCTGTGGCAGCGTGACCAAAGATGAACCTTGCGTCTTAAAACCCCGAATAAACCAACCAAACTATCTCCAGAGAAAACTATATTCTTTTTAATCAATTTTAAATATAACTTTACTCTAAATTTTGGCAGCGAAATGAATATTTTTTAGTGGCTACTAAGAACCAAATTTGTCCGGGAATAAATACATCCTTTTTGAGATATGTTGTCTGTACTGTGAGCCATAGCAAGACATATATATCATTATTAATAGTTTATCTGTTAACAAGAGCAAGCATTAATCAACCTATTGATGGAGTTAAGTCGACGATGAATGATTAAAAGTTAACTGCCAATCGATACCACACTATATACTTGCTATCATGTTCCCTGCACTAGAGAAAAGAACACAGATGCTTATAATTGAATTTGAAAAGATAACCATTGTTATAAATGTTTAATGCGAAATTAATCTTCTTCCGTAACTATACTGAAACGAATCCATTGCGGAGTAGATGCCTTCTCTGTGAGATCTGTTGTCTCTACTGTCAACCACAGGAAGCCACCCCTAGACGGTCATTACTACGATCTGTAACTGCACACCCGGTATCTGAGTTCTCTAATGGAACCGTTGTAACAATTCGAGGGTAAGTTCTTTAGAAGCCTTTTGATCTCAGCTAAAAAAAACTAGATGTGTTAGTGCTTTTCCTCAACTAGCTGCGCTACTAGCTTCTTAAAGATTTCTTTTACTTCTTCCCACTTCAATTGATGGTTGAAACCCCTGCGGATCAATGATGGAAATGGCTCTTTTACCCGAAACTTTATAGCACTGGTCGAAGATAGCGTCTTAAAAGTTCGATTGTTTTCTTTTTTTTTTACTCTCGGATTCGTGGGTCTTAAGTAATGTGTGAGTCTGAAACTGTAAGTGAATGCATGGGGTTTATTAAAGTGTCTTTCAGAAAATGCGAATGTGTTGTCAATTACGATGAAGTTTAAATTGCAGAAATCAAAGACAGAAGCTTTTGATAATTATTTATGTATTATTTTCAAAATTCAACCTCATATAAAACTAGCATAACTACCCAGAATTCGTAGGGTTTAATTGGTTAAACGTTGATTGGAGTTGATAAATTTGTGGTAATAATGGAAAATAATGAACAGAAGATAAAAATATCACTTATGTGTAAGCAAAAAAAATAATAATTTTTTTTAAACTTCATTTTGACTTTTTTATAGCTTCTTCAAATTACTTTGGACTAAATGCACAGACTACTAAACTATAAAATCCTTTTCAAATTCATCACACTATAGTGAAAGACAAATTTACAAAAGGTGACTACTTCTTAAGTCAATTTTGAGTATTCAAGAGATTATGTATTTCCTTTAACTTCATTTATTGTAACAATGATCAAATAACTTATAATGTAGTATTGAATTCACTTTTTTTGCTATCAATATGTTTCACTCGAAACAACTATTGAACTAAGGATGAGGTATTTTCGAATTTCCCTCTCATTATGAAAGGATGACATATATTAATCCGACATTCATGCTGAATTTCTTTTCAACCAAACACATTTTTTAGTTGAAAATTTCATTCTTCACTTGTAATTACATTGTTTTGAAAACAAATGTCTTCAGTACACAGACGACACAAAATTAGGTGGAGTGGTCGTACACGGTAAGACGTTTGTCGCCAACTAATTTTTGTCGCCAAATCAAGATGGCGACCGAATTCCGTAACAGCAGATAGGGTTGCCATAACAAAAACGGCAGAGATAATCCGCAAAAGGTGAAGGTTACCATATTTGGCGACAAATCGCCTATATGGTAACGGAAATATACAAATTATGAATTAAACCAATGACTTTTTTGGAAAGTTGGACGAAATATACACATACCGTGAACAAATGGACCTGTCTCTAACGATATTGTGCACAAAATATGTAATTTGTTAAACTTAACTTGTGTATAATTTATTTCATAACATAAATACAGTAGTAACAGCCTAACAGAAAATAAATTCTTATCATTAAAAAAATTTAGTATAAAGTAAAAAATTAAGGAAAAGTGTTAGATTTTAATTCTACCTAGGTAAATAGCAATTTTAGATTTCTAAAGACATTAACAATTAATTTCATAAGAGGATAGATTTATATTCCTTGGAATAGCTTAAATATGACGCCATCGTTTCACTATCTGGTAGATGTTGCTAAGCAAAATTAAATGTTTAGAATATTTTCATATCATCCATCAAATTTGCATAAATTATTAATATTTTGCAAAAAAAGAAGTAAAACATTGGTTTAAACATAAGTATTGGAATTAAAATTCTTAAAATTTAATTTTTATAATTTTTTTTTCCAGAAATACTAGCAAAGCAATACGAGTTTCATGCAGTAACCTTACTGCTCAATGTTATTCCTATGGGTATACATTTAGCCCTCTCTTCCTAGGACAAGCAGGACAGGGTTAAAATATAACCTGTGTTACCGCAATGTTCTAAAATTTAAGCTAGCCAAGTCGGTGTTGATTTGAAACTATGTAAATTTATTTAGCGAACTGACATACTTCAACTCTAGTTTTTATTTATACTAGCCACTGCATGGCCAGCACGGCGTTGACATTTTGTTCGTGGGATCAGGTGTGACCACTGCTCGCTAACGCTCGCCAAACCCCGTATATTGTTACGCAATTCCAAAATCGATCGCAATAGCCCATTGTGTTGGTCCAGTGCGACGTAAATTAAATACCTATCTACCAAAAAAAAGTCGCGAAGAAGATTCCAAAGGACGAAAGTTGTGACTGTACTGTCTAATGTGCCCGTATTGCAAAAATAAAAGTTACAATTGAAAAATTATTTATTTAAAGAAAATCAAATGTAAGGTAACGATCTGGAGCAAAATTTTCCGCAGATTTCAAATCCGTTGAAATTTTCAATATATCCTTAACGATCCCGATTTAAAAAAAAGAACTGAAGAATGCAAGTCAAATATTTTTATTTGTTTTGCTTCCCTTCGCTCGAATCGTTTGTGCGCAGGAAATGAATCTGTGATCTCTTTAACGGTCGTATTGGAAAAAAATATAAAAGTTACAATTGAAAAATTGTTTATTTACAGAAAATCACATTTTTAGGTATCGATCTGATATAAAATTGCCCGCATATTTCAAATTGGTTGAAATGTTTACTCTATCTTTAATGATCCAGGACATATTTAAAGAGAAAAAATTAATTTAGAATCTGTAATATTTTTATACCATTGCCATTATAAGGAAAATAATAATGAAATACAAATAAATAAATTTAAAAAATGTTCTTGATTAAATTTAGAATTCGGGCTGGACACAAAATTTGTAAAAACTTAGGGTTACCAACGTGCCATATTTCATTATTGCAAGTGCCATAGATTCGTCAGCACACTGCCTACAAGGACACAAAGATACACGGAGAAACAGAGACAGAGAAACACTTCCTTTTATAATAGTAGGGATAGATACACTCATATATATTAAATTACATCAATTATCTTATCTTAAACTAAATTATATAGCTGCATAGTAAAAATTGGCGCTATATTTGTTTGGAAATAATAAATCATCCCAATTTGTGCCTATACATTTTACATTTGTATCTTTAAATTTCTTATCGACGTTTAAATCTCTTTGAACTTATTACTTATTTGTATTTAACAAGACAGTTTGCAAGCAAGTGCTGATGTATTTAAATGGTATTATAGTCAAGTAAACTCTACCAGGCAGAGTTCATTAAATTAAATTAAGTGTATGTTGAGGGCCGGGTGGCCTGGTCGGTAGGGCATCGAGCTCGTGACTCACTGATCATGAGTTCGAGCCCAGCTGACCGAAAACTCCCGTGTACGCTATAGATGACTGGTGCACGAAAAATCTGTCGTGGTCACAAAGTCCTCCATGTTCTCATAATAAATCAATACCTCTGGGGGTGCCGAACCAGGGATTAGTTGGTCTCTGGTTTGGATAAAATATTACAACCGTGTGCCTGAATATGATTGAATGTCGTGAAAATGTAACCTCTCCGTAAAAACGAGTCGATGTGCTGCCATCTGTTGGCTAAAAACTCGAGCTAAGTCGGACTTCCTCTCAATGGGGCTCACTTGCATGGAAGCCGCACCCCCCTCGCCTCTTGCCGTCTTTGACGGGCCTGGCCGGGACCTTTGAGAGGAGAAGGCCATAGGACTAGTTCGTGACGTCACTGTATTCGGTTACACTTTTCTTTTACACTGATAATCTTTGCCCATGTTATTCTTCGTTGCAAAGCTCATAAATCCGTTTTGAAAGCAGTCTATTACTTTATCATGTGAATAATTAATATTAGCATCATATGGAACTTACCATCAAAGAAAAGTAAAACTAATTATTTAAAACAAAGGAGTTTGTCTAATTTTACAAATCTCCAAGGAATGGTAAGGCAATTGAAACTGAATTTGATGGATCAGTTTTTATCCAGGAGGTACAGGAATACTTTCTAAATAGTTTAATTACATTATGTAAACCGCTTTCCACGTTACCTAAGAGGTACGGTTCATGAAACGCATTACCCTTTTAGCAATAACTGCAAGGCGAGTTCCCCAGTAGGTATATTCCTTTTTATGTCAACTACATACACAGTCGACAGTATGTTTTACAACTGACACTTTGAAGTACTCATTTCTTCCTTCGAAGTTTCATTTCATTGCGATTTGCTTAGAGTGTTCAATTTTCTTTTATTTATTACTGGCTTTCTCAAGTCGTCATTTAATTTCTTACAATAATTATTTAGAACTGCATTCACTGCTGATCTTACTATCATTTTAATTACTTTTTCGGAGCTGTGTCCTTTCTCACATTCTTCATAACCCTCTAGATGTTCTTCGCTTTCTAAAGTATTTATTATAATACCTGTAGCCAGTAATTTTTGATTTGCGTGTTGCAAGAAGTTTTTTTCGTTGTTCCTGCATAATTTTGTAAGTATTATATAGGTATATAAAACTACATTTACCCCTTTTTTTTAGGATACTTCAATTTTCCTCTATCTAAATCTCGAATAAGAGAATGTGATGATAGTTCGATTTCTTTATCGGAAGAAATATATGTTTTGCATGAATTGCATTTTAATCGTTTAAGGACAGAATGTACACAATAACCTCCCAAATATACTAAAGCAGGAAGGTAATCATTGGCTTCTGTAATATCTTCTCTTGTTACAGAAACAGAAAAAAGTGACACGTTTAGTACATCATTTTCTTCACAAAGTTCACTTTCCATTAAATGTAACTCATAAATATCTACGTCATGTTCCTTCACTAATGACAATTTCATTATGCTCTGCATACGTAATTTCTTTTCACAATCAAAAACCTGCCTAATAGAAATGTGATACTGTGCACCTGCAGTTGCCTGTATAAACCAAATCTAGATTCAAGGCAATCCGTTTGAAGTTTACCAGGAAGAATGTAGTTCATGTTTAGTTCGTTTTGACAGTACGATGCAATTTCCACTAACGCATATGTTGTCAAACGTAACGCAGAATGGGTTTCTTTCGTGAACATGCCTGTGTTGCATTTTATTTAAGACCAGCCGTCCAACCAGTCCACAATTTTTTCCAAAAATTGGCATCGTTCATCATTTGGCGATAGAGGCTTTTTATATTTATCATTCAAACGATTGCCTTTAAATGGTGATTTAACATTGACTATACTCCACCAATCATTTATTATTTTAATGAATTCTGCTGTGTCTCTGAAGTGAGGCAAATTATGCTTCTCCCCCAATTTTAAAAGACCTTCGGGAACAAACTCGTTAAAAACCTGTAATACAAGTTTTACATTCTGTCTCTCTACATTTGTTGAGGCTATTGCCTATAGAGATAGATTGTAACCAAATTTCACCAAGCTATTTTTTTCGATTTCATGCAATTTCTTTATCGTGCAAAATGATGCAGTCTTCACAGAGTTTGGGTTAATATCTTCTCCAAAGGACGGGGAAAATATACATTTTTCGGAATTCTTTGGATGTATCCAATTATTTCTAATGTTTTTTAATAGGTGGACTGAATCAATTAAATAAAAAAAAGACTTGGAAGGACCTACCGGGTGTTTGTATAATATACAGTTTATTGCAGCTGGTTCAGAAAAGAAAGACATATCCTGTTGATTGAATTATTGTCAGTAATTACACCAATTACCGCGAAAAGCCAATATTTTCTAATCCAATTATAGTTTTTCTCATAATGTAATGCAAATTATTCGCTGTTAGTGTTCTGACGGGCAGAATGTGCACAACTTCTTTATACGCTGAAAAAAGGCTGGTTACCATAAATAACATGAGCAGTTGTAGCAGCCTTCTCACTGTTAAAAGACATACCTGCAATGTTTCCACCTTTGTAATCAAAATAGGGTTTTATGTGTATTTCATCCACCAATAAAACTACACATTTATCTAAGCTTTTCAACAGTGGAAATTTCTGCTTGATGTAATGTAAAAACTTTGAATCTGCTTGCTCTTTTTGTGGCCAAGGTTCAACTGAAACACATATATTTTTTAATGGTAGTGGGATGGGGCATGATTACATAACCAGATTGTCTTAAAAATCTGTATGCATGAGGAGCCATTGAATGTAACAGTGATGCAAATATCAACATTTCGGAGGAATATCTTTTCGCATGTTTGCCTGCTATTAACAATGACATTTGCTCTTTTAGAAATGCTATATGGTCTTCCGATTTGTTTAAATTTTTTCCAATGGAACTCAAAATTTCCTGAACCACTGATCCAACTATTTCTACATCAGATTCCAGAGGACCAATTAAATGTTTGACCTCATCCAAAATCGCATTTAAAGCATTAATATTTTTTATTTTTACTGACAGGGAATCAACACTTTTAAGTTTCGTTACAGCAGTATTCCCCATGTAAATTGACACGTTTAAAGAATTATCTATCATCACAGAAAGCAAAATTTTAGGGACAGGATTGTATGCTATATTTAAAAATAAGATGCAATTGTCTTTATTCACCACACTCCAAAAATCAGAAGTGTGCAGCAAATCAAGACGCATATTAAGTTCAGCTAAACTGCAAAAATTCACTTTCTCATCATATTTTTTTCTTTTCGGCGTTGCTTATTTCAATAGCTTTAACAACAGAAGCATGCTTTATCTTTTTCCTCTTGGTGTAACGTTAATTGAAAACGTTACATTCATAATCATCACCGCACCTACAACGAACCTAAAAATTACACAGACAACACCAATTTTCATGGATTCACCCCCTGAACTCACCGAAAAGAACGCTTTCTGAAACTCACTCATTCTCCCAACGGAAAAGTACAGTGCTACAGGCTACAATTCCTTTGCATTCCTTCTTCCCACAACGGTCGAAGAGACGGCCGATTCCGAGAAAAAGTGGGCAAATTTAGGGGTCAACCCCTTGCCAACTTTCATTCATAGATCCAATTATCAAAAGGGTAATTAACTTCATCAATTTTGATCGTACGGCTTCTGAACATCTGTCAAAATGTGCTTTAAGACCTTATGGTCATTTTGATAGTTGTTTCTAGTCGATATGATGAAGGATTGATTTTATAATCCTCTTTATTCAATTTCATTCATTCAGACCCAGAAAGGACGCAAAGTGGGGTTGCCACTTGGCGGTTTCTGGCTGGATTTCGGATGGAGATAAACCATCATAAATGGAATTTTGGCAACATAATTGGCGACAAAATCGCAGTTTTCATTCATCCCATAAATACAGGTGTTGGCGTGATTTTCCTCAGACTCTCACTTTTCACCAACGTCAAGAGACGTAGATAAATTCTGCTTGGATTGTTCGGGGTGACTGCTAGGATCAGAGAATCGAAGGGAAGCGTTTTTGAACGAGGGACCAGAATCATCTCCTGTGGAACATCCCTTTCAACCATCTAATCTTCCTGGCTGGTCCGGGGTCCATTGTTTTTCGCTTTCCTTCATTCAATAATTCTCAATATTGATCCTGCAGTTACCTCCAACCTTTTTTTCAATTTCTGGTTGGAGTGTTGTCTCCCAGGACTCCTGGTTCAAGTACAGTTTCATCTTCAAATTTCCGTGTATCCCCTCCTTCGAGACCCTACTCCGACAGGAACCACGATACAAGAAATTGTCGTGTTTGGGCAATGCACCTACCCCTTCAAAACCACAACAATAGAGGGACGCATGGACTCCCGCTGATGTGAAGCAGAAGTAACAGAAAGTCCTCTTCATAATTGAATAAAAGAAGTGATTCCTCTCTCAATCATCTACTTTTTGATTATGTGTCTTCAACATCACCAGCCAAATCCTATTATTTCTCCTTGTAACTAAACACTGGGAAGTGGCCGTCGCTTCCACTGTCCCCATTGCATTTCTAATACACTTCAAGGGAGATACCCTCATTCATCTTCAAGTTCGAATCCGGTTTCCTCAGAAGAAAAAAAAAAGGTCTCCTCAATACTGGAAGCAATTTTAGATAGAGTCATCTCAAGGACCACAGGTCGTATCAATATATTATCTTGTCTCTTGTTCTTTTGTAAAAAAAAGAAAATCACCTTTTTTAATCATTTTATGGGAAACCTAGGGTTATTGCAATTGAAGTCCTCTTGCTAATACTTTAGTAAGTAAGGAACCACTTCAACTCATCCACAACATCCATACCTACTACCACCACCAATCCTCTCACTATGTTGTTGTTGTTTAAAAAATTAGTACACTACTTATGTTTTTATAAAATTAGTACACTTGGTTTCAGGGCTTTCCCTGTTTTCACCTTTAGCTGAAAGATATGCAACACAATTTGGCATCTGTGAAGGAACAGCTCCGGGATTTAATTTGGGAATTTTCAAATTTGCGGTCAAAAGTTTTCCAGATTTTTCGTCAAACGCATTAACTTTGCACAGAATATCTGACGCTTTGAAATGCATTTCACACACCTAAAGTTTGATAAATTTAAAAACGAATTGAATTACTAACTTATTCATATAATTTTTAAAAGGTAAATTACACATACATATATAAGCACTAAGTATTTTCATAATATATTTTGGACCTGAAAACTCTTTAAATAGCTTTACTGGAAAAAGGTAATTTTTATTAGTTAATATATTTCTGGTCAAATTTAAATTTAGAACTTACATTTTAAAATAAGCGTATAATTTTGCACTAAAAACGTAGTCTCAAGTGACATAATACAAATTGAAAGTAAATTAACTTTCTACGAGATAGTAACAATAATGACAAGCATTTTACACTCGACCACACTTCGTTATCTTAACTTTATACAACTTAAACCCAAATGAGAATTTTCTTACCTTGCTATGCTTTGATGGCTCGAAGCTCGCTAGGTGTATGTTTTTAATCCACAGGATCTTATAGGTTCTTCCGTAGGAAACGAAAACACCGAAACTTTCGGTCCGTTTCTATAATTTCCCTTGCATTTGGGCACTACACATATTCCTGGCATGGTTAATGAAAAACCCTATCTATCCACAACAAGGTCCAGCAAACACAAAAAAAATGGCGGACTACTGACCCGTAATCTCCCCAGACCCGAAGAAGGCTATCGCTGACCCTAAAAAACTGGTTTGTTTGTAACTTAGTATGATGACGTCACATGCTTTTTCGTCGAAGCCACTCAGGCCTTCTCCACTCGAAGGTCCCGTCGTGGCACTCCTTTGGTCTGCCAGTGGAGGCATAAGAAACAACAACAACAAGTGTATCTTAATAGGATAATCAGTGCAGTTTTGTTTTTTCATCAGAGGATTACTGAATTTAAGTTATAATAATATAGATGGAAATTTTTATTTAAAACCTAATCTGAAATATAAAGTTAAATGCATTTCATTATGTAACAAATTGCTGGACGTATACCAGTGGTAGGAGAAAAAAAATTAAAGATATTAAATACATTTAATGCTATATAGCATTAAATAGACTACAAGGATAACCTTTGCTTTCATGACTGACGATATTTTTATTTTGGTGTTTTGAAATGTGATCTCAATTTATTTATAATAATGGGTTGTACACAATATAACTTTATTTATTGAATTATTAAAATATATTTTTTGTATACTAGAAATAACATTCGTTAGGAATTTTTTTCCTTCTCAAAAATTACTTATTGAACAATCTTAAAAGAATACAGTAAAAATATAATTTAAAATTATTCACTGAAATTAATAGTAAGAGTTCTTAAATATGTTACGTGTAAAGGTCCTTACAATGTTAATGCTGTAATTTTTACACCAGCAATTATGCAACTGGGGGGGGGGTAGTTTATAAATATTATTTTAGTTATAGTGAAGCATTTAAACAGCATTTTATGTTTAATAATCGCGTGTTATTGTAGCTAAAATAAATTGAGATTAATATGTCATGGTGCAATCAGAAGGCAGTACTTAGAATTAAAAAAAATTTAAACTCATGTGTCTAGTCTTTTGTTTCCTATCTGAATTCTTCCTTTTTTGTAATATTATAAACCTATTTTCTTTAATTTTACAGAAAAATAATTATATTTTTGTATTTGTACTTTTCTTTAAACTGAATTTAGAACCCAAATTAAGGATACATGTGCTATTTTGATTGTCTTTTTGAGAATCACAGCAAACATTATACGTATTAGACTCACAATATGTAATTTACGTATATCATCGGATTAAATGGGATTGTTCTAATTGTTTCTCAGATTAGTCCTTTTCGCAATTATATGTAATTTAAATTATTATCTAAATGAGTATAGTACAGTCAAAGTCCGAAATACGGAACTGTCCAAAATCCGGACGTTTTGCTAACCGGCGCTTTTTTTTTTCTCACTTTTTTCCATCTTTACGACAATTTTTAAAGAACAAGGAGGTAAATCTGAACCTAATTGATGAAACAACGCAAAATAACGGACATGGTCAGAGTAAATATCACACAGAAAAATTAGAAGATTCGCAAGTAAAATTTGTTGCGCGGTATTAAAAGGTTTTTTCCCTAATTTAAAATTTATTCATATTTATATGTCTGTTATTTTATCATTCCAAACTCAAAATTTGCGGTAAGGTTGGTTTAGATTAAGATTTTAGACAAAAAATGCAAATAATCCGAAATCCGGAAGAAAAGTCTAAAATCCGGAATGGTCGAGGTCAGAGGATTCCCAATTTGGGACTTTGTACTGTAATTGAGAGGAAAATAACAATGGTGGTGAACTTAGCTATCACTACAAAACTCATTAGAATACAATAGTATGTATAATTTAAACCTAGAGAGCACACACAGTGTAACCTGACTTCACTATGAAGTAATTTTTGGCAAAGGAAAAATTGCACTGTTATCGTGTCTTACTAAAAGCACATGCAACATAAACAAACAAATTGATCTTGAAAATTTGAGAAGCTTTGAAACTTTAGGCCGTGAATTTATTCAAGAACAGAGTTTTTTGCACTGAAGCTCTTTTTGTAATAAGGTAAAAGCAATTCTTTGAGCAAAATAAATAAGTTAATATAAGAGAATTAAAAAATACCTCGAAATCACCTTAGGATTAGGTACACAAATTCCTCTATTTTTGTTCCTCTCTTCACAATATTTTGAAGCAACAAAGAAATCTCACTAACACGTAATAAATATTTTAATTGTGCTTCTTTCATGCTCTTCAACAAAGATTTAAAATGCATGGTTTTGCAGCAGAAAAACACAAAGAACCATTCTTCAAGTGGATTATCAGATTACGTTTTCCCACTCTACCCGAGGATTAGAAAAAAATAAAAACTTGACGGTGTGTAAGAAGCTATAAAACCTTTCGATTAAAATGCATAACTTTTCCTGATCGAGAGAGTGTCATGAATAATATGAAAACTTATCAATCCTCTTTTCCTATGCAGTTTTCCCTCTATACTCGGCGGTGAAATAAAATTTCTACCGCAAGAACCTCTCGCGTAATCTCGTTACATCCGAGCTAAAGAAAGGCAGGCATGGAAGAAATATTTTTTTTAAATATTAAAAAAAAAAACTTCAGCATACATTAAACGCGTTTAAAAATATTTCTCTTCATCACGCATTACATTTTCATCGATGAAACTGAATTATGTATGGTTCATTAAACCTTAAAAAATGAAATGAACGGATATATAAGAGAGCAGCGTTTTGGAAAGTCCTATTGTAGTTTGCGAAAATGATTTTGAAGTGCAAGAAATGCAATTCTGGTTTCCGGAGGATTAATTTTGGTCTTATCTTATAGAATAAATAACGGAACCGGGTGATAAAAGTTTGGAATAAATTCTTCTCTAAATACATATGTTTCTTTGCGTGTTGGTGTCTTTAATTTATTCATCATTGTGAAAAGAAATATGTTACCCCTTTCTGTATCAGTGTGATAAGGAATTTTTATGTGTATTACGTTACTACGGAATACTAAAAAATTCTGGATTGAAGTATTTCAATACGAGACTAAGAAGAAATAGATTTCATACAATACGGCAAACGAAAGGAAAGCGAAGAATTGACCTAATATATAATACTGAAGGTGCTCAATTACGCCATTTCACTTTGACCACACTTGCCCTGAGTGATTGTGATGATCATCCTTTCGAGAAAGACCACCTAAACATAAGCTGTTGATGTATAATAGTAATATCCGCCATTACCCACGACGCGATCATGCCAATAATGACTATGTTGTTGAGCTATGCGTTGAAAGTACTTTAGCACATTTAGCAAGTGTGCATGTGGTAGCTCTTTGTGTATATTTATTTATTTTATAGCCACTTTTTTTGCTGATTACTAAACTTGTACCACACGTCATACATTTTGATACAAAGAAGTGTCCTATACATCTCATGACTTTCTATGGATCCATGGGTATAGAGAATCAGGGAGGTGGTAATGATTTCGTCTTGACAACCCATCCACATTTAGTGTGATCTTGGTAAGTTTCATGCCAAAATCAATTCCTAAAAGTCCGCATCCATCACGAGACAAAGCGAAATTACTTTGCGATACTAGTTGAGTTTGGTGATGGTTAGTTGGGGTCACATTGTGTAAATGTCCTATCTATGAAACATTGTTGTACCACTTTTTTTGCTGATTACTAAACTTGTACCACAAGTCATACATTTTGATACAAACAAGTGTCCTATGCATCTCATGACTTTCTATGGATCCATGGGTATAGAGAATCATGGAGGTGGTAATGATTTCGACTTGACAACCCATCCACATTTAGCGTGATCTTGGTAGGTTTCATGCCAAAATCAATTCCTAAAAGTCCGCATCCATCACGAGACCAAGCGAAATTACTTTCCGATACTAGTTGAGTTTGGTGATGGTTAGTTGGGGTCACATTGTGTAAAGGCCATATATGTCCTATCTGTGAAATTTAGCTACGGGCAATCACGCACACAAGCAAAGATTTCCTGACACAGAAGAGAAAAACACATCCAGTCAGTAATCAAAGTGCAGCGGATAAACGCAGTGAGTCACGTTAATCCCGTCCAGCATTACTGATGAAGGATTCGGATGTATCAGTTGGAATATAAAAACACCATTGTTGAATATATTCTACAGTTATAGTGAATTCAACTGGCAACAAGAAGCGAATAATTTAATTGATGCGATAAAATCTGAATGTTCCCGATATGTCTACATCGAGAAATGGGATTATTTCATTTCAAAATAAGTGAGTCGAGTCTTCTGAAAATGTAGATTCTGGAAATAAGTTATTTGTATGACGGTAGTTGTCACAAATAGTTGCACAAAACGGTTCTTGGCAAAGGAATAATGCAGGTTTTGAGACACGGTCGCTAAGATAAGGCAACTTCCAAGGTAATCCTTGTGAGATTGCAACATAGCGGCACTCTTCGAGATTGCATGCATATCACTCATTCAGAAACCAAATAGTCGCCTTTTCAATTCCGAACATGAATTCTTAATGGTAAGGGGACCACTATGTCGTAGTGAATTTGCTTACTGTTCTTGCAGCCTTTGAACTGTATGTTACATAGGTTTTATCCCTGTACGTATACTGGTGGTTGTGGTGAAGGCTTGCCCTTCCCCACTTGTTATAACTATATTACATTCCACCCCGGATTTTTTGGAAAAGGAATGATAGCAAAAATTAGATTCCCTGTATAGTTGTTTTTCCGATCACGGCTTCCTAGCTACGAAAATATTGAAATTAGAGATTGCATTTCTCAGGCTATTTCACTTCTTAGAATTCTGGTATAAGTGTTATCTTGTTTAGGGGACAGCGACCCCTAAACGTTATCTTGTTAGGGGACATCTTGCTTCACCCTGTCTCATCTCTACGTTGCCCACACTGATTGGACAATTGGTGACCTTCCAAGGTCAAACCCACCTCACCATAACCTTCAACCACTACACTTCTTAATTACCGGAAGATGTTGGGGTGATTTGTCTCTCTTCTTCCTGAGTTCCGTTGGGATGAAGGGATAAACCCAGTTGTCTTTCTCCGCGTGCGTTAATTTTCCCCTCGCATTGGGGTGACCTTCGTTTGTGGCGATCCCGGAAAGAGGACGAGGGGACTGGTTTTTTTCTGCTAAGGAGCCCCCCTTTTCTTCAGTTAGAGAGATGCTACTCCTTGGATTCGTGGCGGTTTTTCACCCCAAAAACTATGATCTTCTCGTCCCGTTTTTTAGTTAGAGAGATTATACTGCATCGCTTCGCTGCTGTGACATTAAACCAAAACTACGATTTCTTAGTCGTTCAACGTTAAACGAATGCGTCGTCATCCGTAATCGGGATGAGGGTGCAAAAATGTTACGATCTTCGATTTGACTTCGCACTTTAATGGTGTCGATAATTGACGGTACTTTTTTATCGCGTGCATCGCTAGTTCAACATTGCTGTTCTGCGAGCCACGGAAATCTTGATCTGCACTCCGATGTCTGGGAAGGAACGTCATCAGATCAATCGTCGAATCTTCCCCTGTTAGATTTCATGGATTACTTATGAAATCATTCCATTTGGACCGAACAACGAATCAAAGTTCCTCCTCAAAGATTCCTCAAAGTCGTTCTTGGGTTCTTGTAACCGACCCGACCCCCAGATGATTATACTTGGACACTCACTGAAAATTATGCAATTATCAATTCCATAACTCCAGCAACGAACTCGATAACAGTGACCAGCGGTCCCTTAGAAGAGAAATAAAGAATATGTTGACTCTCCAATATTGCGTTGTGACTTTCCTTCGTAGTTTATTCCCCCATGTCCAGGATTTCCCACTGCGTCAGCTTCGAGGAGGCGAAAAACATCATCTGGCAAGTCCATCTTCATAAACTCTTCTTTCTGACGTCATACTTTCGTCTGACATTCCCTTTGCCTTTCACGAGCCATTTTTTGTTAGTCAATTACGGTCAATTTAATCATATCCAGATAACCTATATAGGAGTTAGATTTCACGAACCTCTTTTTAATTTAACACACCTCTTTTCCCGACCCCTAATTCTCACCATACACATATTTAGTGCCGATTTCATTTCTAAACCCAACCTTCACCACAGCTGTATTTCTCTCATTTCCGATAACATAACTTCAGGAATACACTTGTACATATTCTATAAAAAATTGAACAGCATAGAAAGAACCTCTGATTTTAATAGAAAAGAAAGGAAAGAAAACAAAAGGAATGGGAAAAAGGTCGTATGTAACAAAATGTATCCCAATCATAGGTTCTCTATCTCTCTCTCGAGAGAGAGTGATTGTGAATTTGGGCAGTACTTGTAATGTGCTGCTTTCTATCTCGAACCCATGGCAGTGTAACAAGTTCAATATATGACCTATACGTTTCACGCTGCCCTTATGTTTCACGATATGTCTCCGCCACTCCTTCCAGACCTTAATGACGTGAAGGATGTCCAATAAGGATAATTTTAGTGTATTCATATTGGATTATACAATAGTGGAGATTAATGTCTCTGTTTACACATGCACAAGATCAATTTGTCTATCAATTTAAATCTGCTGATAAAAAATTTTCTTGCGTCAGTGTTTGCCCATTTATTTGACTGAAAAACATTGCTTTGTGTATTTTGATCAGGTCTGGTGCTAGCACCACAAAATTCCAAACACCAACTATATATAATTACGGAATGGTTATTTTTCTCCACTGTGTAATTCACTATTTTCACCATTATTACTGTGGGTAATGGAGTATTTTCACACAGGCATAGATAAGGTAGTGATGGAATCCAAACGTTTCCTTTGGCCCATTCAGAGCTTTGAAAATCACATGTCCAAAGTAACTTCTCCAAGCAGCGATATCTAAAGTGAAATCTAATTAAAGTTACGTGATAAAAGAACATCTTATAGATTTGAGAACTTCATCCTTACATTTGTTGGTTACAATGTGCTGCCTGGCATGATACTAACATAGATTTTGACTGGAGAGATTTCGAAGTGACTGTATGAAAGGCAAAATACATTCACCTTGAGGATCAAATCGCATGCAAAAAGGAAATTAAAAAAGTATCATCACATTACCAATAATAATAACAATTAAATTCCTTTAATAGGCTTAGTTAACGCCCAGACGCTGTGCATCACTGAGCGCAATGGACACTGCACGACAAAATATTTTTATCTTGCCAAGGTCAACCTAGGCATAAATAGTATTTCATTACACCGAGTTACAGTTGGAAGGCATGTTACAAGTCGGATTTTTACCTTATTATGCTTCAGATTTTGGCATTAGAAGCTTCGATGCCTTACACTTGTTAATGACTCAGTCTTCCTCAATCCTGAATTGGTTCATGTATTCATGTATTGGAATGACTTAATCCAGAATCCTGATAATGTAATATTTTTTTGAGAACGGTTGGATTTGGTCTAATAAGCAGCTATATCTGGAGGAAGCAGAAGCAACAACATTACTTAGAAAGTCCCATGAGGGATACTGGATTCATTTCAATAATAAGTGAAAATACGAAGAACACAAAGCATGTAAAACTAATCAGAACGGATAAGTAAAGCGTACAAATGAGTAATATACTATTTTTGAAATATTTCAGTAGCAGAAATTATAAAATGCAGGGAAATTAAGCAATTTAGTCATCAAGATTAAATCTGCGAACTACGTATTGTTCAATATCATAAATTGTTATATTAACTCTATCCCTAATTCTCTATAATATCTTAGCAAAATCAAAATGCACTCGCATTATTGTGTCTACAATGAAAATATATGGGTTATTTTAAGTAGCATTTTGCACTTGCATGAAAAATCAGGTCTTAAAGAATATTTGAATAAATATTCAAAGAAACAAACATATAAAGAAGCACAATACCTCCTTAAATCAAGCATCCCTCAGCAAAAATATTTGTTGCTGACCTACAAGTTGGTATAGCAGACATCTAAATACAAGAGTCAGGAAATCGATTGAAATCAGGATAACCTTGTTGTTCTGAAGCGATTGGGAAGAAATCTCTATTCTGTTATCGGATAGAGGGATATTTTATTCTGTTATTTGTTATTCGATTGTGTGAAATCCTTAAATCCCTTTACTGCTTTTCATGACTTCGTTTCATTAGTACTGGCAAGACGTTGGTATACAAATTTCGGAAGAAAAGTTCTATTTGTGTATTCGAATTGAATGCAATTGCGCTAGATAAAATGCGAATGCAAATTTTCATTTTGAAATTGTCGTTAATCGCGCTTCCAACGAACCTTATGGAGGATTTTAAACTTTAATGAATCATTATGTCGTTTTCCCTCAGTGTTCAATAAACAGTTGAATACGTTGCCTGGCAACTGATTTTTTTATGATGCAGGGTTGATAAACAAGGGTAAGTAAGTGGTTAGGAACGTATTTATGAACTCCAGTCATTAAAAGGAATGGAATTCTTTTGCATTCAAAGACTGAATTAAATTGAAATTACATTTTGAAAGAAAATGTTCCTTGGAGAGAGAGGGAAATCTAAATGACAAAACGTCAACAGAGAGTGTTTCTTTCCTTCAATCCAATTGCTAAGGATGGTTTTAATTATACATACGTTATGCACTAGCTTATTTATACTTGAAACCAATTACTGAATACTCTGAAAGAAAACTAATGCTCATTTATGAAATACTTTGCACATTTAGCATAACTGAGAAACGTCTAAATGTAAAAAATATTTTTTTTTTGGTTAGACAAATTGCGAAGCGAAGTTTTGAAGCTTATTATAAAGATTATTTTAAAAAATTAAATCTGTCCTAATAAAAGAACTTCAAACAATGATTAATTAATTATAATGAAAAAGTATTAAAATCGTTGATCAATACCCAGAAAACGAGGGGCTCAAAAATTTGATAGAAACTTACTTTTTACTCGTTACTTAAAAATGTAAAAATTGTCTGGAAAGGAAATATAAATGCAGTTAGAATATAAAATGTAATAAAGAGCAATATTTCTACACATTTTTTTTTCCAATCAGAGTAAATAAGTGTTTTGTTAAAACTCATCGCAAGCGCGTAAGCTATTTTTATGTTGAAATACTATACCAACCTAAAATAACCTGAATTTTTTTCTGATCTGAATGAAAGTTGTTAAATTTTTATTTTGATACTCGAAATAATGAAGTTATTAACGATTTTTCTGTTTTATTTTTTTGTTTCTGTAAATGTTTCATATACACTCTATAACAAAAAAATCGACGCACAAAGAAGGAATCATCCGATTGCTTTGAAATTTCGTATGCAAAAATGTTTTGACCAAATATGCAAATGATTAAAATTTGGTGTCCAATGAATGAATAGTGCGATATCCAGCGCATCGGAACTGCACATCCAGCAGATGTATATAAGGAGTTGTTCTTGAACTGTTGTTAAAAATTTCTGCTGCATTGCGATTTAGGATACTTTTCAACGACTGAAAAAATGCCTCGCCGCGGGATTCTAGCTCATTACGAGGAACTTTCAGTTTGAAAGAGGTCGTATCATTGGATCGAAAGAGGCAGTTTGGGCAAATCGGAGAATCGCTCGTCATGTGAGTCGAAGCGATGCGGCGATTAGAAGATGCTGGCAAGAGTGGGTGGACAGTGGCAGATCTTATAGTCCTCAGCGACGAATCCCACTTCCAACTGTGCGCTGACGATCATCGAAGACGTGTCTGGAGACGCCCAGGGCAGCGTGCCGATCATGCTTTCACTATTGCACGCCACACGGGCCCTCAACAAGGAGTTATAGTCCGGGGTGCCATTTCATTTGATAGCAGGACCCCTTTGGTAGTCATTAGAGGTGCACTTAGTGCACAGCGGTACGTTGACGACATTCTGAGACCTGTTTTGCTACCGTTCCTTTCGCAGTACCCTGGGCTTATTTTTCAGCAAGACAATGCCAGACCACATACGGCAGGTGTTGCTATGAACTGTCTTCAAGCTTGTCAAACACTTCCTTGTTCAGCCAGATCACCAGATCTCTCTCCCATCGAGCATGTCTGGGATATGATGGGAAGGCGAGACTGCATCCGGTAGGGAATGTTGAAGACGTAGTCCGACAATTGGAGCAAATTTGGCAAGAAATACCGCAGGAGACCATCCGGGAGCTTTATTGGTCTATGCCACGCCGTGTGGCAGCTTGCATCCAGGCTAGAGGCAGGTCAACAACTTATTGAGCTCGTTACTGTAACTCTGAAATAAATCATTCAAATGTTCTGAAATTGTAATCATTTTCTATTCTGCACATAATTTTCCTATCCACCATTTTTTGTCTCCATCGGACAACTACTTCTTGGTGCGTCGATTTTTGTTATAGAGTGTATTTGGAATTTAAAGGAATTGTAAAATGCACCGATCTGCAATTACAATAGAATCAGAAATATGTTTCCGTGTCCAGAATTCCTTACAGTAATGTTATCAAAATCTATAGCTCTTGACATAAAGCAGAGTTGTCAGACCCATAAGTAACTATACCATTTTACTAAGTCGGACCAGGTTTTGTAGTCTTTCTTACTGTAGACCGTTGGTGAAAACATAGGCTTCATATTAACCCCCTTTCGTTTTGTTCTAAATGTGCAGAAAAGAAAACTATTTGAAATCCCCCTAGGAATAGATAACATTGACTATTGTCATGATTGTGGATGGAGCTCAGATTTTTTTACCAATATTTATGAAAAATATTTGATATTTTTTTTCGAACTAAAATTATTTCAACATAATTTAAACTCGAATACATATGCTTGTAATAATACTTTTTTTCACGATTTTAATATATTTATCAATATTTAATTGACGACATAAAGCATCATAAAGCATTTCAAGTTATAAGCTTTATAAAATGTGTAGGTATATAGTATTAACGTCACACTGGAACGACAAAGCGGGCTAATAGTTACGATTTGGGATCAATCCTGAATGAAGAGATTCGAAGACAATATATAATTTTTTAACTACGGTCAGAGACTGACTAGGTAAACACCTGAATTGGCCGCCCACTGCTCTAACGTACACTTCACGGCCACTTGAGGGCATTTAAAGCCATGACAGATTTAATGTGCACTAGCCTCCGCGTACTTGTCGGTCTTTGGTAGAACCTAGTCTCGATCTTTCAACCCTCGTGTTGCTAGCCATTACTCTTTCAAATGAGCTGCCGTTGAAGTTTGTAAGGAAATTCATACATTTATTGCGGAAAGAGCACGAGAAAACCCACACCTAAAAAAGTATAATTTCACTACTCCGTATCTGGCAACGTCAGAATTAATATTTCATTTTCAATTTTATTTATAATTCTAAATTTATGTATTTGAGGAAAGACAGTGAATTGTTAGGGTCATATTTGAACCTAAGTATTTTGCATGTGTTTTTTTTGTAAATTAATCGTTATTATCCTTTTCAATATTTCATCAAAAGCTTTTCGAATCGTTCTATTTGCGAGTAGATTCGAAAAGTCGATATCCGACACGTGGTTTTGTTTCACTTTTTCGCAACTTTTGTGTCCCAGAATTTTACATTCTTCCAATGGCCAAACTTTCATTTCTGATTGCTAAGCTGGTTATTCTGTATTTATGCGTTCCATTGTTTTATAAATAGCATATAATAATATATAGGAGTTAGCAAATTATTTCTTTTTGACAAAAGGTAGCAAATACATGTTTTCATACTTTTGTGTTACGTGTATACTTCGACCAACTTTCCTTTAAGATCCTTGAGTCTGTAGATATTGGTTTGCACTATTCTATTTCATAAAATAAATAAAATATACAAACGAAACCTTTTACATTAAATCGGTAGAGCGTCTTATTTTAAAAGGACGGAAAATTTCAAACAAATTTACTTTTAAATACGTCGGTTAATGTTAAAATAATCTCATTTTAAATGAGAGGATTAGCAATACGCTCTAATTTAAAGATTATTTTTAATTTTCAATTTAGGTTTCCCGTTACAAAGCGATTCAAATCCTTTAAGCCTGCGTTTTGTTTTTCGTGTTTCAGGTTACATTGCTGTCTTTTGTTGAAAGTTATATTGAATTACTAAGTACCCGCATCTATCATTTAAAGGTACGTATTTTTCATTTAGAAACCAAGTATTTTAATTCAAAGAAAAAGTACTCACAAAGATTGATTTAAAACTGCATGTCAGATGGGGTAGAGCTAACTTTAAATAAAACATGGCTGATCTTGGAATAATTTCATTGTTAGAAATTATTCAAGCAAGGACTTTCAAGGTATTGAAATTTGTTTTTGTCTTAATTGACAGGAAGTCAAGATTGCTTGCTTTTAAGTTGAGGCTATACTTATGCAACATTGCTACCTGTGAAACATTCGCTGGAAATAACAATAATTTTTTTTTTCAGAGGACTATAATTGACGTTCCGTGTTTTTGAAAATTTTTAATAAATTCCTTTTGTGTTTGACTGTAATGAACTAATTGAATTTTAAAACAAGCTCTGAAGTTTTATGTGTTTGTGTAGTTTAATGGAATTTTTATTTAAAATATTTTTATCAAATGAAATTTGTCATCAGTATTGTATCAAGTTAATTTGTCATCTTCTATGTTGATCAGTTTCGAAAGTTTTAATTCACTGGTGCAAAAGTATCACAAATCAATACATATTGATAGAAAACTGCGAGCAAGACTGCTTACCATAGGTTAACCATTTTTCAGATAATAGACTTAAAGTGCATTTACTATTACTCAAAACTCTAAATTAATTTATTTTGCTGTAGTCATCTTAGAATCAATTCTTGTATTTATATCTTCCACCAGGAGCTCGATATATGACATGAATTGTACGGATAAATATTCCATATGACGTATTTGGGCCTAAAAAAATTTAGAAGCTATAAAACTGTCAAAATTGTATAAATTAATATCCATATGCTTAAATTGTATCTGCATTTTTGAATTAAAGAAGTATGATTATTCTGATCACTTTTCAGTCATTATTTAACTAACTTGACTCAAGAAACACCGGATAATTCTGCTAGTGATCTTGTAAAAGGCAATTCGCAGACTTGCGTTTGGAGAAATAATTTGAATAGTACTATTCGTCTAAATGCAACGACGAATTCGCTATCTTCCATTGAGTTACTATATTTATTTACGCACTTGGGTCGCTATCTCGAAATATCGACTCACCGAATGAGGTTTTGGAAAAATAATTTCCTACCGGTTTTGATGATTTTCTAGACATCGTCCAGACATAGCATGAAATAAATAAATGGATGTAATAAAATATTATAATAAATTACTAAAATCTCTGTTTAGGTTAGTATTAATCATTCTTTAACTAACTATTTTTTTAGATTTTAAAACTAATTATTAATAATTTCATATTTAACATCGGACAACTTGACATTGACACGATCAATTAAGTCCTTTTATCCACACTTTAATTTGAATAATGCTTTCATTAACCATCGATCCACACCCAGGTTGCAATACCACCACAATTCAAAATAATTAGCTCTAGTATTCTTACATAGAAAGACGAAATACGTGCTACTGTATGCTTTAAAACCGTTACGACTTTTGATTTCAGTATAGGTCTAGTTAGGCTCCAGAACAAGACAGTTTTCCCGCCTGCAGAAAGCATGTATTGAAGTGCTCTCCACATGATACTAGTCATTCCTTTTTTAGTTATGATGGTATTTCAGCCGGGGTGTAGTATGTTTGTAGAAAGATAAATTTTTTCGAAATGTTTTTATATTTAACCCTGACGAGATTTCCAAGAAGCATTGTATCTATTTTACCCTACAACGCGCTCACAATGACTGTATAACTATAACATATTGGGTGAACGAATCCAAGTAAAGATTCTATCAGTCAACACCAGTTTTATGTTATGCAAAAAAAAGACTGAAGGCTGCAAAAGAAATACATGAAAGTGGATCTTCCAGAGAGTTGAAACAATTTAATTTTTACGCACATTAATTTGTAGATTCTTCACGAAACAGACGTAAATTTAAGCAGTTAAGATGTCTTTTTCTTTAAATTTTTAATAGGTATGCTATTTCTATTTGAAAAATGAGGTATTTTCTCTTAGTAAACTACTATAATATAATTATGAATAAGGCACAAAAAAGTATTTCAACCAAACTAAAGAATACTCAAAAAATTTTTGCTGACATTGGTCAGATCATTTGTATTGAATGTGGAGCGAAAAGGAAATGTAGCCTTTAAGGAGATGAATTGTACCTTTACCTTCTAAAGGGAAAGTTATTTTATATGCTGGAGTGTGAATCTGTGATAAGTGAGCTGCTAAGGATACCCAAATTATTGGAAGCAGCTACTTTCTAAAACCCCGTAGAATCGAGGCTTGCACCCCACAAGCGTGACGAAAGACACATCAGCTCGGTACTTCCATGCTAATCTTGCTATGATTTTACCATATTTTTCGAATGCTACCACTAAACCCTACTAGTGATTGTCCCGACGAGGTATCTCGTCAATACTACAACTGACCAAATATTAATTAACAAGATATTTCATCATTATATAGAGAAGTGGAAGGACCACTGAGTAAAATTGTGTATTGAAGGCTTTGCAAAATGTCCATGTACTTGTAAAATCCCATTTCAAAAGGTAAGAACCTTCTAGACCACACAGTGCACTTGTTGTTAAACTTCTAAGTGGTGCTTGAATATTGCCGAGGACAAACATCCACAAAATAATGTTCTCAAAATGAATGAATTCCACAGCTCCAACATTGATTGCATATTCGTTCGCTATCTAACAGTTGGAAGAATTCGAATGTTCTCTACATAATGACGAACTTTTCTCAGATTTTATCAATATTTCTTTATTTTTCTCTTTTATTTAACAATAATCTTTTAAAATTTGCTCCTACATTTTTATATGCATTTATTAAATATGCATATCTTTCTCCATCGCGTGTATTTTTATTCTCTTAAGAATATAGATTTTATTTTTTTTCTCTAATTTTACAAATTTTGTTATAAGTTTCTAATGGCATTGTGTATATCTGAACGTCCATGTTCTTTCCATCCCTTGTTTTATGTTCTTTATGTAATGATATTTTTGTAAAGTATTTTATATTTAGTAGGTTCCTTCGATCCAGCCTAATCTCTGTAATTCTTTCATAAGGCGAACTGTATCGCTGAACATTGCACAGAGAAGAAGTTACCACCTACGTCGCCAGACTTCAATCCCATGAAGAATTTATATCTGATCTCTTTGCAACAATTTAACGAAGACTGACACTAAAAACTTATTCTAAGAAGCAGTCAAACTCTACTGTAAACGGAAAAATTAATTGGATGATCTGAGTTAACCAAAATTTTAGCCACCAGACAAAATGTAACCATAACTCTAGTACTATTTTTACTGATAAAGTTGTAACGTCAAATTGAAATTCACCATTCTTACTTTGGGTTATGTCTTATAATAAAGAAATAAGAGTGTAACTCTTAAGTTCAACAAGACTCTTAATAATTAGAAACAGACAATCATACAGAACGATACGAGCAGCGTTAAGGCTCACATGCAACTGATATGATCCAATGCATAATAATAAGTATTGCATCAGACAAAAGAACTTACAATAATACTTACAGATGAAACAGTAATGTAAACACAGGAACTCATGAATCTGAACGGAGAGAGTAAAATAAACATTGGTGAGTTGAGACCGTCGTTAGTGTAAACATTGTAAGTTATTAATATTGACGCTAGTGGTTTCACTCAGTAATATTAAGAAGGAACTCGAAGAGAATATGACAGACTTGTATAAAAAGTTATGTTAAATTGAGACATATCTTTTTTACTCTGAATTGAAAAGATGCTACGTAAATTTGATATTGTGAAATATCAGTACACACAGTACAATATATGTATTAATATATGATAGAACTTTTAATTTTTTTGTAATACACCCTTTCTCTTTGCTCAGAGTGTTCAAAGGAAAAGAAAATTTCATTTATATCAGTCGAGTATTAAGTGCTCGGAAAACACATTTGGTATTTTATAGAGAGGTCCGCTATATACAATGTTACTGAAAATTACCCACAAATACAGAGATGCATTATTATACAGAGGCTGCACACATTTTTTAGACTATATATATATTGTATTCACAAAACTAAATTACATAAAATTCTTGTGTTTTAAATGTTCTATTTGATAGCCCTTATTCTGAGCTATCTTTCGACACCGTAATTTCCAGGATAATAATGCCTTTTGAAGTGTCAGAAGAGGTATTCTATCCCATTCCCTTATGAACAGCTTTCCAGAGTCCTGTAAAGGTTGTGGGACGAAGTTTGGATAATACAGATTTTAAAAGTCCGAAAGCACAAAATTCCATAGGTGATACATCGGGAGATTTAGTAGGGATATCAGTGAAGGGTATGGCCTTGATACCGGTTTTTCGTTCCATTTCTTTTAGGAAGTTTACAGTGGATTTTGATGTGTGACTTCTAGCTTTGTCTTGATGGAGTTCCACAGATTGATGGCACTGTGGGTAAAGCGATAGTATTTCATTCAGAAAAATTGGCGATAAAATATGTTTCTGATAGTTCTTTGGAGTTAATCTTGACATTTTTTTCCACTCTCTTTATTTTTAACTTACCATTATATGAAAAACCAGCAATAATCATGAATCCCTTAGAAAAACTTTCTTTCGATTCTGTGAACCATGTACTTAAATTTTTTCTCCCTTTTTATGATAATAAATGGCTGATTTTTTTTTTTTTTGCTGCAATCATTTAAATACACCCATGATTCATCTATTGTGACATTTTTTTCCATTTTTCTCTGGATAAGTGTTTCTCATATAGAATTCGGCAGTGTGTCCTGCGTTCAGCGATATGCTTTGGAGAAAAAAGATGCACATTGCGTTTTTTCGCTTTCTAAAGATTTAAATCAACGTTTATCATTTTGTTTACAGTAGACACCAAGCATTTTAATGATTTTGCAACTGTCCTTTGACTAGGGGATTTTCTTTTAACATTAAACAACGTACCTTTGCAGTAGTCGAAGATGTCCGTTTCTACCTTGGATACTTGTTTGGAATTTTGTCCCACCTGAGGCTCCAATTTGACGTTTTATATCTTTCTTGTTGACGATATTACCTATCGACGCTTTAGATATCACAAAACCATGACTCTCACATCGTTTTTGGATAACGGAATATGAATATTTCTCTTAGGAAAGAGCATAAATATCGTTTTCGAACCACTGCTTCGTTAAAATCGCCATTTTGAATAAAAACAAACCTCGCAAGCCGCAGACGATAATTTGACTTTTAAAAACATAGTACAACTGTAATTATTTCTTTTACAGCAAACGATTTTTTATTACCGCTAACCGAAATTGTCTAAATAATGTGGGAACAGCCTCTGTATTTCATGAATGTATTGATCCGCTCATTTTTCTCAAAATAATAGAATCTAGATTATCTGAGGCAGTGTGGGCCGAGACACACTCGAGTAACAAAAAACTCAGATAGTAAGCATACAATAACATAAAACAACTTCTACTAAGTACGGAAAAACTTCGGAACTACGTGTTACAACTATTATGCTATTGAAAATTTCATAAAGAAAGGATTAGGAATAATCTATATTCGTATTGGAGTCGCAGTATCTATTTACTACGATTGTTTGACAACAAACCTGGACGCAAGTAACATACCTTTTAAAAACTTGTTAAAAATCCTTAACCGTTTTCTCTTTTGCAACACTTTTGTGTCTCTGGGAAGAAGGTTGCACACTCGTGCAGGAAGATATATTTAACTATCTAAGTATATGCACATATGTACTAAAGTAATTAGACACTGTAGAAATTCGGAGGAGGATCCATCTTACGGCCGTATTCACAAGTCCGCGTTAACTCGAGGATCAACGATAATTCGCGATTTATCGAAAAAACTGTGTTCACAAGTCTTGATCCGTGGTTTAAACTGCCGTTTGGGTGTTACATTTTGATCTTCCAAAATCGGCGAGTTAACTCGCGAGTAAGAGTTACGCATGCGCAGTTCTATCTTTTTGCGTAGTAAAGAAAATGGATGACACATTTCATTCTATGCTAAATTAAAGTAATCTTGCGACGACTGGACTGGACCTATCATTACGGAGCACCTGCTACATAGAAGCTCATCTCCTCATCATAATATTGCATAAATGGAAATATTTAAAACATAATTTTATTGAAACTCAAAATAAAAATGGAAATAAAGGTAGTTGTTTAAACAAGCAGCTTGGCGGAAAGATAGATGGCGGAACCTCAATTCGCTAAGAACGAAAGGTACAATATGACCATTGCAGATGCAAAATCGTCGTAGAATAAAAATTATTTTGTTGATTTATTACGAATGACAGAAAATTGACAATGTAGGTTACTTTTCACACCACCAACACACACCCATACTGACAAGTACAAAGATAATCGGATTACATTCATTTATCAAGACATTGTGTATTGTGTACAATTATTTCTTGCAAAATTTAGGTTTCCATAAAAACCTTTGCATTTCTTTTCCCTAACCCGAATTAAACTGCCGTATGCGTTCGATTGAATCACAGTTTGGAATCAATTCTCCGGCGAAGTACATGCTTGATCAGTATGAATGCAGATTCGGGCGTCGTAACCAATATAAACAATACCATGTGATCGTGAGGAGACGGTAGTAGCCAATCACAGCGAGCGTCTTATTTTGATCCCCGGATCACTTAACACGCCGTTTGAGAATATCGTTCTTGATAATCCTCGAGTTAACACTTACTAGCGGAACAACTGATCCTCGAGTTAAATCGAGACTTGTGAATATGGCCGTTAGTGTAGGATTATTTTTCCCAACATAGGACTCGGCAATGTACCGTCCACCTTTCCTTCCACATGTTGGAGTTCAATCGGAATGCTCCTCCTCCCTTTCCCTCGTCGGGCATGTGCATCAACATCAAGACTGGTAAAAACTACACCTGCAACTGGTTGTTCGCGTGTTCACTGTAGTATTCGTGAGAAAGATCTCGGGAACGGTTTTCTCGTCAACACCTCTTTCGTTCCATTTCGGACTCCTGATGTCTGAAATGGAAATTAGTACCAGACGCAGTATTCGTGTAAAAAATGGACAAAGAGAGCTGCTACGAAATTAACTTTTGATCCGGAGTTGGCGTTAAATAGAGATTTTGCAACTAGCATGGGAGTTACGTGTTCCACACCACTTTCCCCCTTTCAGTTGGGTCGGAAGAATTTCCTCGGTTGACCCTGAGAACCCAAGAGAACGGGGATCTGAGAATTTTTCGGCAGACTGGATTTGAATTGGAAGAGAGACAGACGTCTGTGATTTTACGGAGCCCAACTCCGGGCTCGATAGGCAGGTTTCGACGTCGACGGCTGTGCCCATATATTGAAACGAATGTAGATTGTAACTTGTACATTAGTGTATATCGAAAAAATTAAAATGTTTCAGATCTTTTTGCCGTAGTGCGGAAGAGTTGTGAACTCCCATCATTAAAAAGCGTTCGGAATCTTAAAACTGTGGGTTGATTTCATCTGTCGCCTTAGTAGGTAGAAAGTTCCGATAATTAGACTAAAAATGATTCAAATACAAAAATTTATAAATAATCACAGATTTCTTTGATCAGTTCGGTGTAGTGCTTCCAAGTTAATATTTTTTAACAACAACAACCATAAAAAATTTTAGAATTACAGGTTGCTATTATGTGTCACCTCATCGATACCAAATTTTGGAAAATGAAGGCAAAATTTTAAATAAATACACATTACACTTACCTCATTTTAATGCGAACAGAAATTTTATTTTACCTTTCAAACATACAAATGACAAAAGCATTACTGCTTGTAATCATTTTTGGTCTCAAATTTTGACACGTGTTTTCTGGATTCTGGTTCTAATATTTCCACCCATGTTCTGCGGCCTAACTGTTTTTCCGGAGGCTGCAGTGACTAGTTTCACAATGATGACTTGCCGTCTATGGACTCAAATAGGTGTCGTAATGGCAACTCATTGAAATGAAGTAAGGAGATAATCCATTGGACTGGTCTCTGAAGTTTCAATTCAAGCCTGCGAATTACACCATTAAACACTCATGTGTTCACAAAAGTTCCGTCACACCACAGAACAATAAGGTTAATAAAATCATCCAATAAAGCACTTGTTACATATTCGTAAATGCTATTAGATATATCAAGGCTAGATCCACTTTCAGGTGTAACATGTCCCATGTACGTAGAACCAGGCTCCGATACAATACAGTAATGCACTTCTACAATTGTTCTTTGGAACTTCTTGTCCTCGAATGTTTCTGATGTTAAAGTTTTGTCATGCCGTCCATCAAAATAAAAGCCAGATAGAGTGGAACGATTTTCATTTGATTTAGAGGCCAATGCTTTTTAAATTCTCGATTTTTACCTCTATATTTTATTTTTGTCTGTGACAAGGCTGGTATCTGATTCCGATATTAAACCCAAATCTTGCATAACACACGATATAATAGTAGTCAACACCATATCTTTTACTGACAAGAACTGTGTTATCCAGTTTTAAACGCATTTGAACACTCCTTGTGGGCTGCTGGAGAGACGCTGTGCTAGACGCGTGTTTGATGCCCACCTTGTACTTTGTCTTCACTTCCATCACAT
Source organism: Metellina segmentata (assembly GCA_947359465.1). Lineage (NCBI taxonomy): Eukaryota > Metazoa > Arthropoda > Arachnida > Araneae > Tetragnathidae > Metellina > Metellina segmentata. The sequence goes on along the minus strand of OX375878.1, from coordinate 38,693,596 downwards.
CTTCTATTTCATTTTCCCTTTCTATCTCCACTTAATAGCTTGAAGCAGAAGCAGGAAACGCCTGTTTTGGAGATCGAATTGTATTCTGTTCCTTTCACATGTGACGTTTCTGGAGCCGTTTTGTTTGTGAAACATCAATACTTACAATTCCGTATTCTTACAATTCCAACTTATTTCCGTTCTTAGGTCCATGAAAAACGCCTGCTCGTTTGCAGGAACATTGCTTTCTTTCGGACATATACACTCCTTAAAAATCGAGCATTTACAGGCAGATATCTCAAATAGATTTTTTTCTTCCATTTTAAAGTTCTCAACATTTTCCAGAGTAGTCTTGCTTTTTTCCACAAGCAGAAACAATTGTCCAGAAAAGTACCAAAATGCGACAAAATTTCCAAAATTCCATGTCGATGAGGCAGCAGAAGATATCAACCAATAATTCTAAATTTTTTATAGTTGTTGTTTTTAAAAAATAGTAACTTGTAAGCACAACCCCAAACTAATCAAAGAAATCTGTGATTATTTATTAATTTTTGTATTTTAATCATTTTTAGTCCAATTTTCGCAACTTGCGGGCCATTGAGGTGACAGAAGAAAACTACCCACAATTTTAAGATTCCGTACGCTTTTTAATTATAGGAGTTCACAACTTTTCCGCACTACCGCAAACAAATCTAAGAAATTTCGATTTTTTTCGAAACGCCCTATTGTACATATTTAAAATACTTACAATAAATCTTAAATTTAAATCAGTTGTACGTCTAATTGTTGCATGACATCACAGCCCATTGCTTTATGTACCTGATACCATAAACGCTGACTTGTACCTCGACGTTCTGGATAATTCGGCCTTCCCTACACTGTGGCAATACTACGGCGAAGATGGTTGTTTCTTCCAACAAGATCAAACGCCATGTCATACTGCAAAACGTGTGCTCAACTGGTTTCCTGAAAATGAGGTAAATTTGCTTGAGTGGGCTATTCAAAGACCCGATCTCAATCCGACGAGTACGACACCGCAACGCAAGCCCATCTTCACAACAATCTCTTCTTACAGCCTTGCAAAAGGCATGGCGAGCTATACCTGCCCAGAGTTACAGAAAACTTATGGAAAGTATGCCTTGACGTGTTTCAACTGTAATACATACAAAATAAGGGCCTACCTGTTACTGAATAGAATAAAAAAGCACTTTTTCTGAAAAACAAGCAGTGTCCAAATATTTTTATCCATATGTAGTTTTGAGACGTGATATTCCAACATCTGATCAATTTTGCTAATGACGGCATATCTCGTCATCAAGATATTGCCGAATTTTTTATGACGGCTAGATAAAGATTTGGCCAGTTTTTCTTAGGATTATATATATATATATATATATATATATATATATATATATATATATATATATATATATATATATATATATATATATATATATATATATATATATATATCGTCTCCATCAAGAATTTAGTCTGTTTTTCTTAGGATGATACATCAAAAATCTACAACTTTATCTAATAACAAGGGACCTCGTCCACAAGGTCGGGTCAATGTTGCTAATGAAGACATACCTTGTCTAGTTAACTAACAAGAGGATTAACGCATAAAAATCAATTCGGTATCAAATTCGTCTCGGATAACGCGAACTGTCCATTAATCGGCACTCGCATAATCAATCAATACCAATCATATCTTTTTCAAACATTATACTTTAATTTTGATTCAGCAAATTTAAAACAAATATTTACTTTTAAAAATATAACTTTTTAAAAAATAAAGTACCTTAAAATTTTTAGAAGTTTTCATTCAAATATTTTTTATTTTTTATTGAATTAATATTTTTAAATTTGCTGAATCAGAATTAAAGTTTATAAATGTGTGAATAATTTACTGCAAGAATTTTGAAAATTGATCAAGAATATTTTGAGTTTTAGCAATTTGAAATGACCCCTCTTTTTTTCAAAAAATTTTAATTTTAAATTAAAAAAAAAAAATTTGGAAAACTTTTGTGTTGTGATTTTGTTTATTAGTTAGATGGGTAATCAGTACAAAGAAAATAAATAATTCTAAATTAATTAATAAAAATTTTTTACTGATGTGTCCCGGACCCCCTTAAGGTAAAATCTTCAAATCGAAAAACAAAGAATTAGTTAACTCTGACTCACGCAACTTTTAACTCAAACTAGTTTAACTCAAGAAAGTTGTCACTTTGTATTCCAATCACAATATTGAACTTCCTCACAGGCTCTAGGTTGCTTTCTCGAATCTCTGGCGTGCTATATCCTTTTACAGAAAACCAGCGACTCAACTTAAAACGAGTGGTATTAGGCTAGTAGTAAAGTTGCAGCTCTTAACGCTGATAACATAATGCCTTCTCCTTTTATTCGCGGAAAAGAGATCTTAAGGGAGGGCAAACTCCGTTGTTAAAGGCAAGACCTGCCCGCTTCATATCCTGCAGCAACGACTATCTGAATAGGGAACCGTTCTGTTGCTGAGTCTGGAACAGAGCGTTTCCACCGGATATGGTGATAAAATGAGATGGCAGACTTTCATTAGTAAATGGGGTATCCTAATCAGAGTTGCATGTTGTGCGCTGCGAATAGATGCCTTTATTGTTATACCTGGGATATGAGCGGATATAGGAGTTTCGCGTTTTAATTTTAGGAGATAAAGGGTTTAGGGACAGAAGCATTGTTATGTACCAACTTATTCCAAAGAGATGCAATAATAATGGATACTATATCATTAAAATGTAGCACACACTGTTTTGTGATCGTTTTTAAGATATTGTATGTTTTCAGCCATTTTCTTATTTCAATGCAAAAACTGACTTTTCAGGTTATCTTAGGTCATTTTCTGCAGATTGACAAAACTGAATAAACAATTGCTTTATCTACCTCGAAAGACTGATTCATGATTGCTTTAATTGATCTAAATATGAGGAATTATTGTTTTCTCTGTTTCAAAACATTTATTTTCGAAATTTCAATCAAAATTCCACATATGTTCGCAATTAATATTTTTGCACATATGTACCATTAGTAAAAATAGGTTATATATATATATATATATGCTTTTTTGTATATATATATATATATATATACATCTTTTTTGATACATTACCTAGCAATGTATTTAAGTAAAAGCTAAGGGATGTTTAGGTGCATATATTTTTTACCCCTACTCAGATTTTTTGGCAAGCTCTTTCAGAAATATTTCATTATTAGTCTCGTGAATACTTAATTAAGTTGTTTTTACTGGTTATAAGGAAACGACATTCTCCATTGTTTTCTTTTTCTATCTTTCCCATCAGAATTTAAAAGTTATTTGGGAAAATATCTTCTTTATCCCAATAAATGTACGACCCCCCCCCCCCCCGTCTCAATTGCATTAGGATTAACTGATTTCATTCTCGATGAAATTTCTTTCTAATACCAACTGTTATCCTCTGCAAACGCCTCATGAATTTATGTTTGCTGCACTTGTAACTGCTACTATAGTCTATTTGTAAACTGTTTTGCCTTGTTATTATATATACCACGCACGGACTTTGATATTAGAGGATGTATTTTACGTATGGCCTTCTGCAAAATGTATCACCATATCGAATGTGATTAATATTCCATTCGAAAAAATTAAAGGTAAGTGAAAATAAGTTGACACATGTTCTTTGTAGCTTTATATCGTCTTTAGTTATTTAATAAGTCTCTAGAATTTTCTTACAAGGAGTCGTTTTCATGTGTGCAACCTAAAAGTTAATCTATTGAATGCAGTCTTAGTGATACTCAGATCACCAGAAAAATGAACAAAGTGAGTCTTCATCTTCAAGCTGAATTAGCACCCGAATTCGCATCACCACACTATTTCCCGATACTAACCAATTCCACTAGTTAGGTAAACTTATTAACAGAATCGTTTCAAATATCAAATAAAAACAAGACTTGAGCAGAATTTAAGTATATGTGGAATGAAAACTGCCACACTGGATATGTTTAAGAATGCAATTTATATCGATTCTGAAACCGCATTGCGCATGGTATATAATCAAGTAGAAACAAGATTGTACTGACAGTTACAAACATTAAGCTGACATTTTAATAACTCTTTTGATACAAATGATATACCAATGATCGGTCAGATTTTTATCAGATTCCTAAAAGGAATTCTGTCCTGCATTTCATGCAAAACTTTTTTAGCTTGTAAAAATACATTGTAGTATTAACGTTTTTCAAAATGCATTCATGGTTATGGTAACTTTTGCTATTGTAATTTTATTTAAATTTTTGTTCACAGCAATTGATTGTATATATTACTAGCCACTGTTGTTGTATTACTAGCCACCATTTGTTTTTCTTTGCAAACCAAACGGGAATTCGTAGCCTATTGGATAACAGCCATGCACCCACATGCTACTTTCTAATGTGCCCATATTCGTATTGCAAAAATAAAAAAGTTACAATTTAAAAAGCAGGAAATGGAATCTGATCTATTTCCAAGCTCTCCAAATACAATGTATTTTAATTTAGAGCAATTAATTCAGGGAAACAATTATTCCAATGTTTGTTGGACAATTAAAATTTATAACCTGTCAATGGAAATAATTAAACTAATTCTTAGTAATTAGGTTATATTTCTACACGTTTTAATACCAATTATGTGCTATTATTTTAGCGTGAAACATTTGAGTTAATTATTGTTCTACAATGAGACAAGAATATATAAAACTAGCAAAACTATATATATATATATATATATATATATATATATATATATATATATATATATATATATATATATATATATATATATATATATATATATATATATATATATATATATATATATATATATATATATATATATATATATATATATATATATATATATATTCCCGTTCGTTGAAAAAAATCGTCTGTTCCAAATATTTGGAAATCGTTTACATTGCGCAAAGAACAAAAAAAAAAACCTCGAAATAAATGAAGTATCAGAGCTGAAATTCCATAAAAAATAATATTTTTTAAAAACTGATTGGTTTTTCAGCAGTACTGGAAAAACAAATAAAAGTAATCGTAATACTCAATATGTATTCCAATTTTTCAAAACTACCTAATTATGGTTGATTTAAGTATACTTACTCGTTTGTTTTAGCATTAAACTCATTTAAATATAACAATAAAGAAATATTTAATAGTGCATTCACTAAACTAATAGATAATGTATAAAATAAAATCAATTGCAAGCAAGTATCTGGAATAAAATTCATGTGATGTCTGCACAAACACAAAATCAAACATAGAACGGAAAGACGGACACATAGACTTCCGCAACCACTTTCGCTCACTAAATGAAGATAACTACTCACTGAATGCAAATTTTCATGAAAATATAATAAACCGTGTGGACGTGTATAGGGAAGTACATACAGACAGACAGACGGACACCAAACGTGAAAGAAGCGGATTTGGCATAAGTAGGAACCAAAACGGATAGAAAACTTGAAATGGGTCGAAAATATTCAATGTACAAACAAACACTCCATTCTTATTTATATATATATTAAATAACGTGTGGGCGTTTAGTTTTTCTTCCATTTTCCGATATCCTTGAAGTGGTAGATACAGCTTTACAAATAAAAAATCGTATTTATAAAAATACACTCGGGAGTTCAAAATTAAGAAAAATAACACATTGTGTTTGTTTTTATATAATATACAAAACCAAAGGTACTAATTATGCCGCCGAAAAAAAATGCAAGTATTCTGTGTCGAATGCGCAAGCGTACATCTGGGTGTGGGCGGAGCTGTGTCCAAGCAGTGGGTGGTAAGTGTACGACTACTTTTCCGCGATTCGTGTGCTCGTACTCCTCGGCGACATTCACTGTGTTTCTGGCAAGAGTTGGGTACATTTTATAAGCTATCAGGTAAAATGAATATCCACAAACGTATGGATGACGGGATGCGATGGAGAATCGTTGGTAGATTAGAGGACGTGCAATCGCAATTGCAGGTGGCTATGAGCTCCATGTAAAGGCCGGTGTCATCTGCATTGTGTGGAAACAGTTTCAAGACACTGGATCCATATTGAGAAGACCGGCACAAGGTCGTTGAAGAGCCACGACGGCTAATGAGTATCGTTATTTGTCACTTTCAGCGCGGCGCCATAAGACTGCTGCAGCTTCACAGCTCTCACGTGAGCTGCATGCTGCCACTGGAACCTGAGTTTCAAGGATTACTGTTGCCCGAAGGCTTCATGAGCGAGGGATTTATGCCAGAAGACCCGCTGTTTGCTTCCCGCTCAATGCAACACACAAGAGAGCGCATTTAGCATGGTACAGACATCATCAGTCTTGGTCCAGACTTCAGCGGAGTACCCTGAATTCTTCGAAATTCAGCTTGAACACTAATTCTCGACGTACCCTCATCAGGAGACAGCCTGGGATCAGGTACCATCCCTCCCACGTCCGGGAAACGGATCACTATGGTGGTTGAGGCATCATGTTTAGCCGCATACCCTTCCATGTGTTTGACAGAGAGTCCCTGACTACTATGAGGAATAGAGAGGAGATCTTAGAGTCCTATGTTCGGCTTTTCAGGGGCGCTGTTGGCCCTGGGTTCCTATTCATGGACAACAACGCTCGTCCACATCGAGCACACCTGGTCGACGTTTATCTGGAAAGTTAGAATATTTAGCGTATGGATTGGCAAACAGGATCCCTTCGCCGAAACCCTATAGAACATGACTGAGACGCTCTTGGGACGCTTCGGCGATTGCATATCGCCATCCCCCTCCAAGAACCATTCCTCAGCTGAAAACTGTTTTGCTGCAAGAGTGGGACCGACTGCCACAGATACTCCTCAACTGCCTCGTGCCCATATGTGCGACCTGTTTGACTATGAGAGGGGACCATACGCCATATTAGACACATTTTCGATTGGATCTCGCAACGTGGATTTTGGACATTACTGCACTGAAAAGCTTTGCTAACTATCATGCGTGCGAACCACGATTTTTGTGTGGTACATCACTTGCTTTGCTATAACTGTATATTCGAACCAAATTTCATTAAAATCTATCCATACGTTTTTCAAAAATTCGTCATAGTGTACAAATTCTCTTAATTTTGAACATGAGTGTATTATTAATTAGTAAAGATATGGTATCAAAACCTTTATCTGAGAGGTATTTTGAGTGCAAACAAACAAACCAGTCGATCTGTGATAATTTTGTTTCTACTAACACCCGAATTCTCTCATAGGATTCATATCGAGGTTTTCTTTAAATATAGTGAATGTTATCTCCCTTTTTATAGCGTTTTGAGATTAATCCAATCGATGTCGACTATCATCTATCAACTCGGAATTCATTCTTTGACGTTACATTCACAAAACACACACATTGGACACATTTATTCCACAGAAACCCTACCACCTATATTCACCTTGATAGAAAATGCTTTTCATAAGCACGTTTTCTAATTTCATACTGAGTTATATAGTGACAATAACCAGTGAAAACATTGTTTTTAATAGGTTGGCAATTGTAGATTGATTTTATTTCTGTAGATCATCATTGAAAATAATATTTTAGTGATTCACATTTATTCGTTTCACATTTGTCCGTTAAAGTTCACTATAAATTCTAAAATAGCCCATTGCGTTGCTTCAGTATTCCATTAATTAAATCCTACCTATAAGTTGTCAAAACATATTTTTCATGTTGGATATAATCAAAATTTAATGATAACAATTTACGATTTCATGTATCATTTCTTTAACTTTAATTATTCTTTGGCATATCTTCGTAGAGATAATAACTGCATTGTTTTGTTCTGATGTCGATAATTGAAGTGGGTGTTAAGGAAATATTAAAAGTTTTTCATGTGATTTAGTTGATTGATTTCTGTTTAAATTAGGGTATCAAACAAATTAAAAAGTACCATAATTTATTCCGTCTTTATTTCAACTATTGTTTGTTTCGATTTTTGCTATTTCTACTGACATGTTTTAGGCTGATCGATGTAAGTTTTAGATGTACGCGATGTAAGTTTCAGAATAAATATAATCAGTGTATAGTAGACATTTTCATCGTGTAAATTAGTTTTGCCTCTGTAGCAATAAAATTTAAAACATAATTTGCCACAAATAATGCCACACACAGAGAATTAATTTAAATTACAGATAAATTACTTTTTTTATTTACTATAAAAACGCTAATACTTTAGCATTTTGCTTAACTTCGTTGCAATGAATAATAACATCAATCACAACTAGTCATTTTCATATGCATAATGCATGCAAAACGATAAAATGACAATATCTTGTAATAGATTCCTTGTATCCGTAAACATGTATGGTTTTCCTTCTTACATGCCCAAACACATTATAAAACACAGGCAATTATTCTTCAAGAAATTTTAAAGTCCTGTTTTCTATTTTAAAGGTTTTCTTTGTCCACATTCAAAAGCTCTTATTCAACAAAAAAATAATGCAAATATATTATTACACATACATATATTCACGACTGTCATACCGTTATTTGATAGCATTCTGCAATGTATACCATGTACATTATTCTGAAAAGATGGATTTAGTTGTCGAAAGTGATCTGTACTCCATATGTTTACTTGAAAGAATATATTACATACTAAAATTATTGTATCTTGCATTTACACACTTTAAAGTCCCTGTAAAATCCACGCATATTTATTTTTAAATAAAGGGATGGGAATTAAAGAAATACCTATCTGATCATAAAAATGTTCCGCGAAATTAATTTAATTGGAAAGTTTGAGGAATAACTCGGAAGTGTATTAGTTAAAAAGAATGGTTTAAAATTATTTTAATACAACATTATTTTACGCAATATATACCTATGTAGAATTTTTTTATCCCCAAAATATTCGTCTAACTTAAATTAATAATGTATGTAATGCACACACACGCATACTTTTAAAGAAATATTTTTTCTAGAATATTTAATCACTTACAAAGGTCAGATGTAAAATGTTTAATTCTATTAGGGAATCTTGCTTACAAATAACTCGAAATTTCAAATAGATTAATTTTTCAATTTAAACTAATGCCTCGATCAAATTATTGATACCTAGAGTAACTACTGCTCAGAATATTATGTGAAAATTTTAACTGTAATAAGTTATCATTCCTAAAAAACTCGTAAATATATTTTCAAATATGAATTAAATATATTTATATATATTTAAAGAAAAAATATAATAATCAATCTAAAAAATTGTGGAAATTCAAATTGTGTATTATAATTAGCATAAGCAGTTAGTAAGAATAAAAGATCTCTTGTTTTAGAATTCCAAATAAATTCGTCTTAAGACAAAAATCCATATCCGTTTGTCAAATGAGGTAAATCTATTGAAAAACTAAAATAACCTCTCTATTTTTGAATTACAGTATTAATGATTTTACAAATGCAAATAACAACATTAAAAGTTTCCAGAAAAGAAACAAACTGTCACATAAGTCTTTCGTAACTATTTCTTCCAAATTAAATCCGGTCGAAGAGAAAGGAATTAAAAACCCATCAGCGGGCTCGTTAAAAGATTTAATATGTTTCTAAAATCCTACACGAGTGGAAACTAGTTTCCAGCGACCGAGCGGCAATGACGTCAAATACGCATACGAACGCTTATTTCATTTCCAACATCAAAAGTACGAAGCATTAAGATTCCTCTAACCCTCTAATGAATCACAAGAGAGATGAAATTTTCTTATAGCAATTAAGATCGGGGATCTTAATTGAAGAGACCCCGACATCCTGAGGTATTTTATTACATAAAATCACTATTGGATGAAATTGTAAAGCTGTCAGTAAAACGTTTTAATTTATATGCTGTCGAGAAGATCGTAAATCTGAAACTTTTGCATCGAACTAATGTACTTAGATTTTACTGATACACGAGAATAACGGCATTTTCGATTTCTTTGCACTCAATGAAACACTGAGGTAGTTGGTGATTTATTTAACGCTGAAAGGAAGAAACATAAGTTGCTATTGGCGACGGCACTGAATGAATCCTGGTGGGAAAGTTCCGATGACAACACCTTGTAATTTTGAACCGCGGTCAGATGACCTGAGCAGCTACCCCACTCTCCAAATTTCCATACCATTCCAACGTGACTACATTTGAGGCCACTACAGATGTAGCGTACGCCAGCTCTCACGTACACAACGGTCTCAGTTTGGATCGCGTTGCGAACTCGCAACATTCCGGTTGCGTTAGTGTCCTCAAATTTTCAACTGTATTTACAAATCTAACATAATCAGTCTCCAAAGGATTTTTAGTGCGAAGAAACCAACGTTCTTCAAAAGTATTACATCTGTTTTCCTAATGCTGCTGCATGACCTATATCTCGATTACAACTTACTTTAGCACATTTTTGGCAACGTTTGGCAGTTAATCTAGTTAGTATTGATGAATCTACTATCCGATATCATTACGAAATTCATTCCGTAGAAATTTCTATATCAGCCAAAATCCTAAAATAAAATTTGTAATTTGTAGAGTGAGGTGTTAGTTAAGGTGTGGTCTCGTCATCTGACTGTTGGTTCTAAATTACGTGGTGTTTCGTCCTCAGATCTTTCCTTCGGTGTTCATCCCGGACAGTCGCCAATAAGCCGTTGTGTTACTCCAGTGTGACGTTAATTAAAAAATACCTTGCATTTGAAAAATAGCCCAATTAACGCCAGGCTCTGAATTCTAATAGGAAAACGTGTCTGCGCAAAAACACTACTTCAATCTACACTTTTTTAGCAGCTTTAAATAACACTCATGAAACAAGAAAAACCAATGTAAATTGAATTGATTTTAAGCATATTTCACCAATGAAAAGCCACATATTCTTTTTGAACTTCACCGGTAATTTTAAAATAAGAAATAACACACCTTAAAATATTTTGATTTGTATGTGTTATTTATTTTTCGAAACAGTAATCTATAAACCCTTATGTATTAAAACACACTAGAAAGTTGGTCTAAATACCCTACTAATAATGGATCGAACGACAGCGAATATGCATGAAAACCGACTACTTGTTTGGGGTGTTTTTCGTGGTATGGCCTGGGACCTTTGCATGTTGTTCCTGGTCAATTGAATGCCGACGCCAACATGACCATTTTGAACTATCAGGTTCTTCTTACTCTCTGGCAATATTATGGAATGGATGAATGTGACTTCCAGGATGACAACGCTCCATATCATGTTCCAGCCTCTGTTAAGTATTGGTATCAAGATATGGATGTAAAACGTCTTCCCTGGCCTGCTCAGAGTCCCGACCTAAATCCCATAGAACATTTGTGAGACGAGTTAGAGCGATGCTTACGGACCAGGGAACCACGTCCGAAATCTACAGCTGAGCTGGCGACAGTCTTACAGCAGGAATGAACACAAATAATACCCGTAGCTGTATGTCGAAACCTTGTTGAAAGTACGCCCAGAAGGGTTGCTAGTGTAATTGTTGCACGGTGGGGACCATTCCCATATTAAAGCATGTATTATTTCCCTTATATCATCACATCTTGCTGTTCGGTCCATTATTGTAGGGTAGTGTATATTTAGCACGATAAAAAATTCAAAAATTTAAAATTTTCAATGGTCACAGTTTTATGTAGTAAGATACGTTTTGCGCGTCAGTTGTGTAAAATTGCAATACAAGAATAGAATAATATTTGTCACATTAAATAAACACCTTTAAACTAATTTCCAATTCGTATGGAGGATACAAAAAAAAAATCTTCATGAATAAATTGATTATGATACAATTTGCTCTCCATACCGCTAGATACCATCACCGAATGGCTAATACAACAAAAAAACAGACATTTACAAGATAATTGGCCACGAAACAAGCTCTCCCGTCGATGTCAACACCATGAAGTTGTCGCTGCCTTTCCAGAGCTGGACAACGATTACTCCATCAACATGACTAAAGAAACTGATTACTTTTATATCATTTCCCTATGACTGTCGGAAATTACTTCATTCAACCTTTTAAATGGCGTGGTTTGTCCCCAATTAATGATGATTACATACACTAACTCGATTCATGTCTCACACCATCTCAAGTAAATATCTTCGCGTGTCTATCTTTTCGTGGGAATTAATTTTTACCATGGGTACCAAATATATATCTAAGAAAGTGCAAGGACTGTTTATTTAAGAGTAAAATTGAGATTAGCATTCATACCAAACCACGCGCTTTTATTGCTGGGTAATCGCTCGTCGTGAACTTACTTACTGTTCCTTGTATGATGATCACGGAATTGCTCGTTTCTTAAAATCCAAAATTGTGTTTTCCTTTTTAACCTAAAATAACCTCTTTGAGTTCGAGAATCAACGGCAATTCCCAGTTTAAATGTGTTTTTCATTTATTCTTATTTAACTTTTATTCGTTGTTCTTCCCTTATAAATAATAGTGTGAGCTGATCTGGAAGATGATTTTAATGCTAATTTTGAGTTTGGTTTACTTTCTTTTTAGGCAGCGAGGATAGATATTATAGATAACCAAGTTATGTTTACTATTCATATAATATATAAGCTTGGAAACCGTATCAGAATTTTTAGTGAAAAAATTCGGTCTCTTTATTTTTGTCTCTTATCTTAATTCCTTACTATGCATATTTTCTTCTCCATAGACTCACTCAACTAAGTTCGAAATCTCACCGAAAACATTCCTTCCATCCTCTTTTCATCCATACATCCATCATCTTTTATGAACGAAAAATAATACGATTTTCCTTAAAAGCAGATAACTCAGAACGCCAGTCTTAGTTTGTGTTTGTTAAACTTAGCGAATCCAATATTGACAATCACGAAAAATACAAATTTGCTTTGATCCCTGAGTTTTATAAAGTTATTACAAATTTTTCTGCGTTCTTTGGCGAATATTTATGCGGAACAAAATATAAAACATCACGTATTTGCGTCGGATTTCAACAATCGTAAGTTTCACAATAGAAATCGGGATCTGTTCGACAGGCTCTGGGTTTGATATTAAAAATGGAAATAATTTGTTTTGGTTAGGAACCCACTTTAAGACAGGTCCTGGTTCCATACTATGTGGTTGGTTTGGGTTTTATGGCGCAAGGTCCAATAGTGGACAAGCTGCGAACCATATTATGTGGCAAAAATTGACAGTGTAATGAACAAGCAAATTCTGTGTATTTGACGCTTGATGTTATATAAACTTAAAAAGGTTTGAAGAAATTGAAGTACGAATAATATGAACGTAAAATACTGTTGTTTACTGATTAAAAAAACTCTAATTTGTTAATAAAAGGTTTTTTTTTCCAATGGCAAGGCTGGGTACAGATTGCATAGACAAATACAATACATAATACAATACAGTACAGAATTGACCGAAGTCATTGTAGCCTTATACAAGACCAGAAGTGATGGTCACTTGTGAAGGGGCACCCAGTGGGTGGACCATCATTGTCCCTAACAAAGGACAGCACAATTTACATCCATGCCCTGACACGGATTTGAACCAGGAACCTTCCGATCCAGAGGTCAACACCTTGACCACTAGACCGGTTAGTCGGCTGTTAATGAAAGGTAAGTTATGAGATATGGTGTTACATAAAGTGTCTGGCAGAAGTCCAGTTACATTTTCCCATACAGTGCTTAAAATCGCATGTATTGGAGTGATGGAGATGAAGACTGCATAATACAAATTTTTGCATGGGATGTTTGTTGTCTGGATATCCCCTGCTCAAGAAACTGTCTCTTTCACGGAAACAAATAAAATTACGAGATTCAAGCCACTCTATTAAAGTCGACGTTCCTAAACTCGGATGCTCTCTGGGGCATAACTCATTTAGATGCGTACAGACTTCAAGGACCCAAAGTACTATAGTGATCTTTTAGTATCAAATAGTGTTTTACTGTCCTTAGTGGACACGGGAATCGTGCTCACAAGATATACAAGCAATCTTTTAATGCTTCCATCACATTACATTGTTCCCCGATGCCTCTTTTTTTCCCTCAAGTTGCCTTGTATTTGGTTCAGCTTGACCAAATATGGCTCTTGCATTATAAAACGTCAAAATAATCAACCAACCAAAGTTCGGCTGCTGGTAAGATGAAGTTTCTATTATGAATAGAATTTTGGGCCATATCCAGTTTAGATATGCATGTGAACCCCCCATGGATGCAAAAGTATTTTAATATTTCCTCTTTTTTCAATGAGTTGAAGGGTGAAGCTGTAAAATGAAAAAGCGGTAGGGAAGTTTGGGTTGAATTTCGATTCAAAATCGAATTCCAAGTCTTGCACTCTTATTTTCATTTTTACTGGGGACCCAACCCCACCAACCCATCTAAATTAAATTACTTCGGATATAGAGAAGGTCCGATGAGTTAATTGGCAGAGATCCAGAAGAATATGTTCAGGGTGTAAAAACTAAGCATTGAACATTAAGTCAACCTCGGAGATTTAGCATAACTTATTCTCTGTGATATTGTACTGCCGGCAGTAGGTGCTCTTTAGATCAACCTTCGACCTGAACGTGATCGATTATTTAGATTTGCTTGAAAGCTACACTCTTTATCTGTGTTTCGATTGAACCGCTTTTTATTTCCCGGAGGGAGGGACTAGGTGTTGTTAGTCACAACGCTGTTCTTATTACGCTGGGAACTATAATCTCTTGATTTCTCTAGAGAATTATCTCTCTTTTTTTAAATGAGTTGTAAGGTGAAGATGTAAAATAAAAAAGTGGTTGGGAAATTTGGGTTGAATTTCTATTCAAAATCGAATTCCAAGTCTTGCACTGTTATTCTCATCCGTATTGGGGACGCAACCCGACCAACCCCTCTTAATTAAATCACTTCGCATATAGAGAAGGCCCAATGAGGTACTTGGCAAAAATCCAGATGAATATGTTCAGGATATGAAAACTAAGAAATTGAACAGTACCAGTCAACCACGGAGATTTAGCTTCCCTTCTTCTTTGTGATTTGTACTGCCAGTAGTAGGTGCCCTTTAGACCAACCTTCGACCCGAATGTCATTGATTATTTAGACTTGTTTGAAAACTACACTCTTTATCTGTGTTCCGATTGAACCGCTTTTTATATCCAGGGTGGGTGGACTCAGTGTTATTTGTCACACGCTGTTCCTGTTGCACTAAGAGCTATAATATCTTGATTTATCCAGAGAGTTATTTTAGATTTTCGACTGACACGAACCTAACACGTTTTCGTATCCTTAAAATTGATCAAATTCGGGGATATTTTAATTTATTTTTTATAGCACGAGTCGTAAATGTTCATATAAAGTTGTTATTTTTACAACATTCTATGCAAAATGGGCAAATCACCTGTAACTGACCTGACATAGATTTTTCTGAAAATCACTTTTAACGTAGTTTGCATCTAGAAATGAGCAAATGCAGAATATTAATTTTCAGAACTGTATATTTTGTTATTTATTGACGTTAAAAGTTGACATAAAAGTAATTTTTCAAAAATCAAAGACAATTGAATTTATGATATTTATGAAATTCTATTTATTTAAGAATTGCATTTCTTAAAGAAAGAAAGATGAAATTTTAAATTATTGAACTGTCTGTTGAATTCTCTGAGCTGTATTTTCTGTGATATGTGGCAGAGAGGGAAGAATTTAACGAATTTCTCAATTTATTTTTTTAGTAGTGACCTATTCAAATTTACACACACACACACACACTCTCTTATCTCTGCTATTTAAAACAGTACTGAGCTCTCAGATTCTTTTTATCATTGCAGTTTAATAAATGTTGCATGCGAATATTATAGAAACAACGTTTTGATACAATACTGTTCAATTGGTAATTGGTAATTTTTAGTTAACGTCGTACTAGAGCAACACAACGGGCTATTGACGACGGTCCGGGATCAGTCCCTTAAGGGAAAGATCCGAGGACAACACCTCGTAATTTTGAACCACGGTCAGATGACGAAGCAACACCTGAGCTGGCACCCCACTCTCCAAACTTCCACGCCAACCCAACGTGACAATACTGTTCAAATATGTATACTTTAATATAGTTAAAGGAATTTATTAATATTAATGTAGTACTTTAAATAAGTAGTTATTCATCTACCTCTTTGCATCAAAAAAATTACAGTGTATTTTTAAAGTTTCTTTGTAACGAGATGAGCAAAAAAATTATGATATGTTTGCATATTCAATACATAATTTTTTGTGCTTCAGAATTTATTCTAATTAAGTAAATGCTATAAATTACTGGTACTATTAATTAGATATCGTTGAGTAATCAAATATTTTATACAATTAGAGGGAATAATAGTTCCCCCTGGAAATTGAAAGGTAACCCCGATACAATTGAAGGATTTTGTAAACATTTTCGACTTTTTATAGGGAATTCGACCTGAGCATCAAAATTGATTTGACTCAAATTATTTTCTGATCGTGTAGGGATATCCTAGCAAGGTTATTGCACAACATAACTTATTTAGGCTTAACTATTAAAAAACTTCAGAAAGTGCTCATACATTTTGATAGTATATTTATGTAAAAACAATTTATTTGATTAAAATAGAATATTTAGAAAAAATAATCAGTTTTTTAAAAATGGCATGTTAGAGGAAATATAATTAAAATATTAATATAATTCAAAAATCGACGTTTCCTTTACTATTTAACTACTATTAATGAAATAATTAACATCAATATTTGCCTTAAAGGTTTATAACTTTTTGTAAAGCTGTATTGTCTTAAATACGTTTTGAGATGTGCAATTTTCAGATAAGAGTACTTTAAGAAACATTCATTTTCATTTGTGGCATCACTTTCACAAAATTGTGTCTCGAAGAAAATTCATTTTTCGAGATTATAAAAACTATGTTGATTCTTAAAATTTTGTGTGTTAAAAATTTGAAATTGTTATTGCATACAGTATACCAAAATGTATCTGCATGCAAAGTATTCCATTCCAAGAGATGATACATTCTTGCCTGATTGTTAATATATTTACCTTATAGGAAACTTTAATATTAAATAATATTACTTGAGAATATTAAAAATGCTTTTTAAATATTACAAATCACATAAAATGTAATACTTTATTTTGCGTGAAAAAATTTTAAATCCATGATTTTTCAAACATAGAATTGGGAGAAATTTGTCTACATGAGAAGTTGTGATAGGTTAACTAATGTAAGAGCAACTTGTTCAAAAGGACTTTCTAAGCTTTTAGATTAAACGGAGGGAAAAAAAATGTTGTATTTTGAGAGAGATTGTGAGAGAAGTTCGGAAACTTTTATCTTCACTTTCGAACTAGAAACATCAAAGAAGCAGTACGAATAACTTAATGATAGAAAACACAAGATGGAAAATTCACCACTTCAAACGTTCCATATATCTCCGTATGCATCAAAGAAAATATTATGACTTTAAAAAATGGCAAGAAATTGTGTCAACTGCAAAAAAAAAGTAAACTTGCTATTGTTTTACAAGAACCCAATGAAATTAATAACGCACTTGAATGACAGAAATGAAGTTTTGTGGTTTAATAGATAAATAAGTTCCTCCTTTCAACTGACGTTATTGAAGTTAAATATCAGCTTCGATAAAGGTTTAGTAAAATGTCAGCAGTTATTATGGGAACACGTAATTATCTGGCGTGCTTATCTTAGAAGCACTAATAGGCATGAAGTTCAATGATGCCGCTAAATTCCTTTAGCACACAGAAACATTTTAATTATTTGTCAAACATCTCTAGTATCGGTGTTTCGTAGAGAGAGTGTGGATCAGATATCAGTTTGGTTTTGGTGTTTTATGTGCCCGAAGACCATAGTCGTCCTTCTGAAAAGATGCAACAGACCTATAGTCCAGATATGGCCCTCTGGGCAGACGTATCTTGCTGCCTTCCAGTTAAACACGGTCCTTTGAAAAGATTTACCCGGTTCACCTATCAAATACAGTTTTCCTAAAAGGTTTAACGAGCGCTATACGAAAACAAGACATGGCCCTCCAAACATTTTTCGTAAATCCTGCTGGCAAGATATAGCCATCCCGATAGGTTTAAACGTTCCACCGACCAGATACGACTGTCCAAATAAGTTTATCAGGGGCTCAGACAAAGTACGGATTCCAAGAGGATACTCATTCATAAAAAAAAATTAAAAATTATCGAATCAGAGCCAATTGTTATTTTGCAAATAGTTACGTTGAAAGTTGCAGAGGTAGATTTATGTGTTTATATTATTATGTTTATGTTTAGTTTCTCTTGTCACGTCTACCATTGGAAATAAAAATACATAAAAGATTCATACCTTATTCACTGTTATTTTTTGTAGAGCTTATTAAACTGAGTACCTGTGATTTATATATTTTACACATATTCATGCAAAATTGACGATGTGGTATTTAGTATATTGGGGTAAAATTAGAGGACTGATAAAGTTCGACACCAAAAAAGTTGTAATTGGAAGAATTGATGGAAAAACAAGGGTTAGAAGAAAAAGTTTTTTGCTGTCTGTATTAAATGTAAGCTAAACGTGTGTAAAGGTAATCGCACAAAAAAGCTGTGTAAGCTGTATTATGTATTTTGTTAAACTAAAAGAAATATTAATATTCAAGAGTAAAAGAAAAGTATCCGAAAGAGGAGAAAACAAACTTGTAAGGCAATTGAAGAAAATGCCGCAAATGCAATCTTTTCAATAACTTGCTTCTTACTAGCATTCCGTATGCAAAGTACGTTTCCAACAAACTCTATTTCGAGAAAGAGGAAACGGGCACATCGAATTTAAATTCGAAAGCTACGCCTGATAATATAACGAATATCTTACGGATAGTATAAAAAGCGCGTATTCTCATTGCTTAGTTGTCATTCAATATCCCGGACAGGAAATACCATGTAAAAATGTAGGAATGGGAATATGGAATGCTCTTCTAAGGCCATTTCTCAGAACACATATCTTCTGACATTTCAACTCCAATATTCCTTTCATTTTATCATTCTTTTGCATAAGGGTGTGGAAATACAAAGATAAAGGTAGGGCTTAAAGTTTTAGGAAAGTAGTTGTTTGTTGTTACGGTGAAGGAAGTGTTTATGTGATACATGATTATGTTAATGTTAAATAACTAAAATTTCACAAATATATACAAAAAAAGGTGTAATGTAACCATATATTTGGAGTATGAATGATTATTGCTTAATAATAATCATGATTTTTTTCCAAGAATTTAGATTATTTTAATTATATATCGTCTGCGTTAAACTCACTTAATTGCTTTTATATCTATTGATAGAAAACTGTCGTAACTCAGATTTTTCATTTTATTTTAATCCATTCAAAATTAATACAACTTTCATATTCACATTAGATGGGTATTTCATACGCAAACTAAAATAAAATTATTCTAAAATGTACTATAATATTTCATTTATTTTACTGGTGTTAATTCTTATGTTCAATGTAATTCATGACAAAAAGAGCACCTTAGTGATGTTACTACAGTTAGATTTTTAACTTCTACTTCAACTTCATCAAAGATGAGTGTGTAGTTTTTGAAGTAAAACGTTCTTCAACTCATATTTTCCTTTATGGTTTGATTTTTATCTTCCAGATTGCTCATTGCTTTCTGTAATCTGACTGCTGGAAAATGTCATTACAGTAGTTAGATTTGTCATGTTATGTAACCAACCTGGTAAATTTCTCGAAAGTACATCTTATCATTAGCAGATCTTGATGAACAGCGTATCTCGTTTTTGTAAGAAACTTGAACACAGTCTAATCTAGTAATCATCAAAGAAAAGACAATATTTTGATAACTATAAATTAGTCACTAACAAACCTGATCAGTAGGGCAACTTTATGTTGCAGTAAAAATGGGAAAAGTTGCATTTATCATTCCCTAAAGTTGCATTTATGGAAAAAAAAGTTGCATATATTTTTGATACTCTAAATTATAAAATAAATTATTCGTAAAAAATGAAACTATTCAAAATATATTGACAATTTTAGTCGTGTACAACAGTGTTGAAGAACATTGAATGGCCAGTCCTTGGCCAGTAATTTCTTTAACATTGAAAAACTGCCTCAGCCACAGTCATAAAATATGCTTTATCGGATAGCAGAAGCAAAAAATCCTTTCGCTCAACATTTAGAGATTTTAAAACGTCCTCTACAAGGCGAACAACATATTGATAATCGACACTAACATCGCAAACTCTGCAGTCGATTACGCAAGTTTCTTCTGAATTATCAAGAGTGGCAACCAACGTGTTAAAAGTTACTTCTTGCCCTTTATTTCACTTTCGTATGTTAGGACAAACACCTTCTTTCCATGAACTTGTTTGATCCCCAATACTTCGGCGTTAGCAATATCAGGCACACGCGATCGAAGGGTTGGTTCAGAGGGCAAAAATGAAATAGTAATTTCACATTAATTAATTTTAAGCTACATTTTAAAAAGTTGCTAGTGGTTGCATTTATGCAAAAAGTTGCATTTATGCAGAAAGTTGCATTTATGTTGCGGTTATAACTCACTTACAATACACCCCATGTAGGAGGAATTTTGGTTTTAGTACTTTACATGCTGCGTATAACGTGTGAAAAAAGTTGCATCTGTTGCAAAAAGTTGCCTTACTGATCAGATCATGACGGTACAAATACAAATACAAATACAAATATTGACGACCAGCTACAGGCTCAAATCCAACAAGGCTGGTCCTTTGTTTATGAATTCTCCAATTCCCACTGACTATCCAATTGTGTCTTAAATTCGTACACTCCCTTTGAATTAACTATATTTTCTGGAAACGCGTTCCAACTGTCTATTACCCTATTAAAGTAGTAGTTTTTCCTTAAATCCCGATTAAAATGTGTCTTATTCAATTTATACCCATGGCCCCTCGTTCTGTTATCCCTATTGAAATTTAAGCCCTCTGTGTCCCCTTGTTTTACAAACTTGAAAAGCTGAATCAAATCCCCCCTCCTTCTTCTTCTTTCCAGTGTATACATGTTTAGCTTACTTAAACGTTCACTATAGTCGAAATTTGCTAGCCCCTTTATTATTTTTGTAGCTCTGTGCTGAACCCTTTCAATTGATTCTATGTCCTTTCTCATATATGGAGCCCAGAATTGTACAGCATATTCTAGATGTGGTCTTACTAAACCCTTATATAATGGCAAGATTATATTCTTATCCCTTGAAGTTACAGTCTTTTTAATATACCCCAATAACCTATTTGCCTTTTTACCCGCAGCTGAACATTGGTGACCCATTTTAAAATCCCTGTGAATTATCACCCCAAGATCCTTGACTGTTTCTCCCTCCTTTACCTTTACTCCCTACAGACAGTACTCGGCTCCACTGTTCCTATAACCCATATGCAGAACTTGACATTTCCCTACATTAAATGACATACCCCATTTTACAGCCCATTTGGATATCTTATCAAAATCTCCTTGTAAATTTCCTATCTGTAACTTGGTATCCACTGTCCCCCATATTTTTAAGTCATCTGCAAATATACTGATTCTATTATTGATCCCCTGACCTATATCATCTATGAAAATTATAAATAAAATTGGTCCCAAAACTGATCCCTGAGGCACCCCATTTATAACTTCTGTCCACTGTGAATAATTTCCTTTTACCTGCACTCTCTGCTTTCTACCCAATAACCAATTTTTTATCCATATTAATGTTTTTCCCTGAATCCCCAGCCTTTCCAATTTAAACAGTAATGCCTCATGAGGTAATTTATCAAAAGCCTTTTGAAAATCTATGTACATGATATCCACACTGCTCTTATTATCCAGCTCCTCAGTAATTTTTTCGTAGAACTTCAAAAGGTTTGTAGAGCAGGATCTGCCCTTCCTAAACCCATACTGATTCTCTGATAACAGTCCCCCCTCCTCCAAGTATAACATTATATGCTTTTTTAACAGAGATTCAAATATTTTGCAAATTACTGATGTTAGACTTACTGGTCTATAGTTGCCCGGATCACTTTGTATTCCCTTTTTGAAAATTGGAGTTATGTTGGTCAACTTCCAGTCCATTGGCACCCAACCTGTGCTATATGTTGAATTAAATATCATGTGAATTACTTCCCCCAGTTCTTCCGCGCATTCCACTAGTACTCTCGGATAAATATCGTCTGGCCCTGGTGCTTATCTTATAGATATCTTATAGAAACATCTTGGAGAGTAAACTAATATTATGCGGTTGTATCGTTAAAACCAAGCGCATTTGAACTAAACAGAAAGTTTGCGAATAAATCTCATATGGTATAGATACGAGTGTGTTTGCAATATAAATTAATGTAATTTATGTGTAAAATTATTTCATACTGATAACTATTTCATAATTGGTTAGTTTTGTGGTGATGGAAACCGATTAATCTATACATAAAGATGTAGAGCAATTTATTTAAATAAAATTAGAGAAAGGAAATGGGATCTATTTAAAAAAATTAATTGACGAAATATTGCAATTATTTTGGATATAAACAGACATCATAATATGTTGCAATTCAATCTAACCAAACGTACTTCAAGGCTGAGACAAACTGCTGCATATACTGCTACTCTGTTTGAGCAGTGATAATCCATCCGGTTGCTTCGCGGATTAGTAAACGGAGACTTGCGAGTTTGAAACGATGTAAACAAAGAGCTTCATGTGCGAGAAGCCTTGTGCATATTAATTCTGACGTGATCTCAAATGTCCTCACGTTGTAGAATTTTGGAGAATAGGGTGCCATCTAAAGTGCTGATTTTGTGATCTACCATTGCTCAAAATTACGCAGCGTTGGCAACGGATCTTTCTCTTTAGGATTGACACAAACATTGGCCAGGTCTATTGTGTTACTCCAATGTGACGTAAATTCAAAAACCAATTGCTTCCATACATCTGCCTTGTTTCGAATGTGTTTGCAATTGTATTATCGTATTTCATCATCTAAAGAGAAACGTTGCAAACGTAAAGGACTCTTAGGGATTCCGTAGTTTGGATACTTAAGATAGTTATTAAGTTATTAAGTTATAAGATATAGAAAAATATTTTAAAAGCTCATTTTTGTGAAAATAAAACAGAATAATTTTTCATCGAAATATAATTCAATTCATTATACATCTAGTAGTTTTCCTAGTTTGTTTTTGACAATTTTAGCTTGCAGCGCAACAAAGAACCGATTTAGTTACTACAGCCCGACACATATCGCCCGGAGACATCGAAAATTCGGCTAGCCGCTATTAGAAGTTTTTCGTTCGAAATCCCCATACTGCTATTCAAGAGTTCATTATTATATTTGGAGGAGAGCAATCGCGTAAATAATGATTGAGTATTGAAACATCCCTTACATAAGCTTCATTTTTCATACTAGTTGAAATATTCAGAATTCTAAGAAAATAAATATCACGTCTCGGTAATACACTTGTCTCAGTTAAAATATCACTGAAACTCAGTAATTCTGAAGGAAGCAATGCAGTTAAACTCACGGTTCTAAGCTACCACTCATTTAACTATTTATTATAAACAGAACTAGACAATTAAACACGGTACGTTACATTTATGCTATTTTACTACAAATTTTATTCTATGCATAACTCATTTCCTTGCATCTGTCACAATACAGTTTTAATTTGTTGTTCGCGAGCAACTTCGGATAGTTAAAATTTAATAACAGCTAATATTTATTTAATTTTACCCATGACAGAGAGAAGATAAAAAGTGATTAACTTCGTCGTAAATCGTCCCTTTCATATAGTAGGATATGTGCGCAAGCAATTTCCCGCGAAGATATTTAATATTTTATTGAACTTCAACCATGACATAGAGAAAGAAAAGCATAGACCTTCTAATGAAATACACAGAATTCCTGGGCGTTGTCGATGTCGTATAATCTGGGGTAAGATATGTGGTCTTAGGAATCGACTTGCATACTGATTGCAGAGTAGCGTTTGTAATTAATAATGGATAATCAATCAATAACACAGGTCTGCGATGAAAATATTTCCTGAAAACTAAGCATTGTTTTTGGTGTATTTTTAGACGGTATTATCAGAAAAACTAATAGTATTTTCAGAAAAAATAACCAAAACATTCCATCACGTACAGTTTTTTCACAAAATGAAATTCTCGACATTCAGTTTTTATGAATATACAATTAACATGAAATTTATATTTGTTCACCCGCTAAAATTCATTATCTCTCTCTGTAGATATATATATATATATATATATATATATACAGTCCAGTTACATTAATGTGAACGCCTGTCAAAAGCCAGAATAACCACCTTAGAGCGAACTGCGAGACGTGCAGGAAGAGAGTCAATTAGGTTTCGGAAGGTGTTCACTGGGATGTTGAGCCATGCCGACTCCAGTGCCGTGACCAGCTGCGCTAGATTGCGCAGTTGAGGATGCACGGTGTTTGCTTTCAGACGTTTCACGTCGAATACACCAACGTCCATCTGTCCTATGGAGCATAAAACGTGATTCATCGGGAAAAGCCACCTGTTGCCACTCTGTGGACGTCCAGTTGCGGTACTGGTGTGCAAATTCCAGCCTTCGTCGCCGATGAACAGCAGTCAGCATAGGTGCATTAACCAGGCGTCTGCTGCGGAGGCCCATGCGCAGCAACGTTCGCTGAACTGTTATTGGGGATACACTCTTGGTAACCCCTTGGTTCATCTGGGCGGTCTGTTGCTCAACAATTGCACGTCTATTCGCCCGAGCGCATCTACGTAGCTTTCGTTCACCTCTGTCATCTAAAGCCCGAGGTGCACCACATGTACCACGCCGCTGATTTTGGATAGTGCCATTTTTCCATGCACGGTATACTTTTACCACGGCGGCACGCGAACGGTTCACAAAATTAGCCGTTTCCGAAATACTTCCACCCTTGGCCCGAAAACCAATACTCTTGCCATTTTGGACGTCGGATAAATCGCTACGTTTCTGCATTACGCCAACGATTGAAATGCTTTCCGATGCCCTAGGACAGAGCTCGAAATACCCGGGTGCACAGGTGCACTGTGCACATGAAAATAAATTTGTGCACCTAATTTCTTCACTCTAGGTGCACGCAATGCATCTATCGTTAAAAAAAAGAGAGGGAAACGTATTTTATGTTATTTTGATATCTGAACAAAATATTAGTTTCGGCCTCTCGCTTTAAAGGAACGTAGTTAAAATTCCTAAACACACACTATGCGAAAACTTTAATCCAGAAAATGCTGTGTTGCAATGGATTAAAAATACAAAAAGAAGGATGCTCACTAAACTTTATGGGTAAAGATCTGCCAAAAACGTAAACGTTTCTGATTGCCCACCAATGTCTGATGATGACTGAATATTTGTAAGTAAGAATTTCGCAGATTAAAAAAAAAAATGTTTAAAAATTTTTATTTACTATCTACTAGTAACATATCCAAACATACCCAACTAATAAAGTAGTTTGCATTACATTAATGCTCTTATATTACGTTTTTATTTAATGTGCACCTAAAATATAATCTGTGCACCTAATTTAAAGGCTTAGGTGCACAAGATGCACCTGTATTAAACAATCTATTTCGAGGCCTGCCCTAGGACATCCATTATATACACTCCACTGCAATGTGCTGCACCTGTTGTGATTGGTTATTTCACGTATATATATATATATATATATATATATATATATATATATATATATATATATATGTTAGGGTGTCCCTTATATGGGCGAAAAAACTTTTTTCAGTTATCAAAACGCATACCCTCTAATTCTTTTTAATATACTAAGCCTTACTTAAATATTTTTAATATGTAGCTAGGTCATTGCAACTATGCATATCTTAGGTAAATATTGATTAAAAGACAAACTTAAATAATGCATTTAATTATTAAAAAACAAAGTTACGCATAATTATTCAGGATACTTCCATTTTAAGGTCTCTTTTACAGTCTGGATACATCTTTATATGTTCTTGCACACAGAGTAATAAGAACTGTTTCTGTTCTTCTTCTGCGGTAATTAAACCATGGAAGGCTTGCATTAGCTCTTTCAGCCGTGTCATTTACTGCTTTTAAGCTAAAATTCTTATTCATAGCTTCCACAAAGGTTGCATTTTCTTCCCACGAAGATACGTTTTCTTAGAAGAAATTGCTTTCAACTTTTAATCTCGAAAGCAAATGTTTGCTCTTGATGGATACGAAATCACTCAATGATTTCCCTAAAACAGTATTTAAAATTAGTATCACAAAAAAATTAACAGAATTTAAAATAACAGATCAAACAAAACTCTCACCGTACAGATACACACATCTCTTCCTTCGATGGAACATATCTCTTCCCAAAATCATATACAGTTTCTCTTTGTAAGTTCGCTACAATATTCGCTTTAGCTTGTTTATGAACTTTATCATCAAAGAGTGATAATACGGCTATTTCCTCTGATAAATACCACAGGTGTTGACTGAACTTGCTCAGGGCCGCTTTGGAAATCAATTTGTGAACTCTTTCATATTCTTTCATCGTCTTTAAAAAACGCAAATCTTGATTCGGCGCCTTCACCGACAAACTGTATCCAAGCCAGAGCTTCACATAAACTGACACAATGAATAAACCAACATCTTGCAACGCTCTTTTGTACTCAACGCTCATTCTGAATTGAGACTGCAGTAAATATATTTTCAAAGAGTAAATAGCTTTTGCCATCCATCGTGCTGGATGCATTGCGCCAGGAGGTATGATTCTAATTTTACTCTCGTTATCTCCTCTCAAGAAAATAACACATAGTTCGATCAGTTCCCGATAATCGTCACTTATAATGGATTTTTGCAGTTCATGGTTAAAAAACGTCACCAATCCGTTAATGGTCGCTTCAAAAAGATGCTGTTTGGCAAAATCTGTGCATGTTTCGATAGCATTAGGATTAATGTTTTTTCAGTTGTCTTTAAACTTTTTGATCAGTGGAATATCGGGACTGCTTGCGACTTGGTGTATCTTTGATTCAAATACACTTTTCAGAACCAGTTCATAAACAGGATGACGATAAGCAAAGAGTAAAAATTTTCTTTCTAGATTTTGTTCTGAAAGCTCACAATCTCCATTCAAGCGTTGGGTATTAGATGCTGTCGTATCACAGCACATTATTTGTACTTTATCATCGAGGTTCCATTCTTTAAGTGTGTTTCAAACTGATTTAGCTTCATCTTTGACGGAAGAGCTGTCCAGTTTTGGTACTGCAAGAAGTTGCTACTTCTCTCAACATGAAATAAGGATCGTCAAGCGTTCTTCTTTCTTTTCTCACATCCAGGCCTGGTAACAATTTTTCATCGTAATGAACGGTAACTACATCTTACACGTTATTCTGAAAATCGGATTTTATGGATTTCACTCTAACCTTTCTCAAAGACTCACCTCACCATCCAAGAAAATGCTTTTTTTACTGCTTCTCAGTTCCATTGACATCTTCGAAATATAAAACAATGCGTGTTAATTACCCGCCTAGCCGAGAGTAAAGACCGTCTTTTGAACAGTCAGGGTAGAAGCGACGCCCGAAGAGATTCAAGTTCAAAGTCTCAAATTCCTCTACCGGTATAGTGGTTAAGGTGTTAGCCTCTAGATCGGAAGGTTCCTGGTACGAATCCGAGTCCGGGCATGCATGTTTGTAAGCGTATGGTATAGAGGCGGCTGGTGCACCTTAAATTTGTCGTGGCCGAAAGTCCTCACGTTGGGTTGGTGTGGAAGTTTGGAGAGTGGGGTGCCAGCCCAGGTGTTGCTTCATCATCTGACCGTGGTTCAAAATTACGAGGTGTTGTCCTCGGATCTTTCTCTTAAGAGATTGATCCCGGACCGTCGTCAATAGCCCTTTGTATTGCTCAAGTACGACGTTCATTGCAAATTACCAATTAACGCTGCAACAGGAATTCACAACTAGCAACGCTGCGTGTTTATGTTCTCCTAAGAAGCGCATCAACTCTAATAGTTAGTCACGTGATCGGTTATTTGAACTAAATTCCGCTGGTAGTTCGTGGGGTATGACGCATTTGACTGCTCTGGAACCGGTCTGCTAGGAAAACCCACCTTAACTGACAGAGCAAGCACGGGGCACCTACGACGCAACTTGTACGAACATGTTTCCATGCAAGTCGACACGGGTTGCAGTGCTCCAAATAAGGTAAAACTCTATTTTTGAGTGTTATGGGGTCAAACGAACAAAACTAGAAACTATGCGTTAGAAAATAAAAACTTTGAAAAATAAGGGACACCCTAATATATATATATATATATATATATATATATATATCACCCAAGACCGTTTTCCCTCTCAAATCGCCTGTGAGAAAATTACCTCTTCGCTTAACTCCCGACCTCTACCAATGAAATTTCTTGCTAGATTCCCTGTCCAATAGTTTTTCTTTTAATTCTCATCCCTCTGGCGAATTCATTGTGTACTATACACTTTTCCCATGAGCCTCTTAGAATAGGAAGCAACAGAACCGTTCAAGTCTCCGTCCCTTTACCAGAACCGTTCAAGTCTCCATCCCCTTAACAGAACCGTTCAATTCTCCATCCCCTTAACAGAACAGTTCAAGTCTCCGTCCCCTTAACAACCTCCACGCCTGATAATATTACTAGGATGTTATTGGAATAATAAAGATTTTGTTAGAGAATTTATGTCTGTTTTATGGAACCAGCACTACACTCCTCTCCAATGGATCATCCTCATCCGGATGCTTAGACCACTCTTGCCACTCCGTGTCACGACTGCAGGCTTATAATTTATGTTATTATGACATATATATATATATATATATATATATATATAACTTTTTTGTTAATTTATTACAAACAATTAGAAAATCTAAAAATTTTCGATACACAAAAAAAATTGAAAGAAATTAATAAAATAGTGTTGAAAATGAGGTGAAGTTCATCCATTCTGTCACTTCCTTTTAAGACAGATATGTGGCACCAACTCTAAACACAGACGTTAATGGCGCCAGGGAGACTGTAGTCGGTACATCCTCACTGTTCCGTTTTATACTGTTATTCTGAGTTAAGAGTTTTGCAAATGAAGGTTGTTTAAATTTTTGTTGATTTTTATGTTCATTTAACGTCTAGAATACGTGTTCTTGTAAAAATTTTCTTTTCCTATTTAAATTTTCTTTTTTTTTTCAATTAAACAATCATACTATTTAATCAGTGATTAAAATTTATTTTTGTTATTGCGGACAGTTTTGTAAAATGGCTACAATGGGCTGTTCTAATGACCCTAACAAATTTTGCTACATCTGAGGCGAGCTTAGAATCAAGAAACATCAAATTAATATTACAGATTTTGTGAAGAAAGTATACTATGCTTACTTTGGGGTCAAATTGGGAGACCAGGATAAATCTTGGACCCCACACATCGTATGTTGTATTTGTGTGGAAGAATTGAAACAATGGTTGAATGGAAAACAAAAATATCTTCGCTTCGGAATCCCGATGATCTGGAGGGAGCCAACTAACCACAGAGATGACTGCTACTTTTGTGCATGGAAATAAAATGTAAATAAAAACAAAATGTTTTAAAAAATGTCAAGAACAAAACATGTCATTTCCACATAAAAAAAGGAAAGATTTTAGCACAACATTTTGTTAAAACTCATAGGAAATATCATCATAATTTTAAATGTTTAAGCTTCTACGTGTTGTTTGTTGTAATAGTACTTCTAAATATTTTCATATTCGACTGTTGCTACCGAATTCGCCGGTACTTTTGCAAAAATTGCAAACTCTCTAGCGCGTGCTTTCAAATTTTATGAATGAATGAATTAAAAAATATTACTGCGTTTATCGTCTGCGCGTGCTCCAAATTCATCAGCCCGTTGAACAACAAGACTCGCTATCACGTGACTCGCCATTACCAATCACAAAGCGAATAATCCTGAAAAAGATTGCAATTATTTTTATATAATAGAAAGACAAGGAAATGATTTCATTTCTTATTTTTCTGAAGATGTTGATTTAGTTTATTGCAGCAATATTCCTGGCTTGATGGTACAGTTTCAAATTGAATATGACGCACAGGAATGGAGGCTCTTCATTTACTCACACAAAAGAAGCCTCAATGCTATGCTACTTCATAAAACTGTGCTACTTCATAATGGAAACAAATATGCTTCAATACCAGTTGGACATTCCGTGCACTACAAATAATGCTACGAAAATTTAGCCATCAATTTACTAAACTTAAACACAAGGATCACAAGTGGACCATATGTGAGGATTTAAAAGTAATTGCCATGCTTCTTGGACTTGAAGGGGGGAAAACAAAATATCCATGCTTCCTGTGTGAGTGGGACAGTAGAGAAAGGAGCAACATTGGATTGAAAGAGAGTGGCCAGTAAGAGAGAAGTTGAAAATTGGCAGCAAAAATGTTATTGAGGAAGCTTTGGTAGACCGAGAAAAGATTCTTCTGCCTCCACTTCATATAAAACTTGGTTTGATAAAACAATTCGTGAAACTCTAGACAAGGAAGGTCGGTGTGTTTCTGGGACCAGATATTCGAAAACTTATGCAGGGCGAAAAATTTGAAGCATATATGACAAAGGTTGAAAAGGAAGCTTGGCGCTCCTTTAAAGAAGATGTTAATAAATTTCAGCGAAAATATAAGGATCCCAACTTTAAACAAATTATATAA
The DNA here is from genome assembly GCA_947359465.1 of Metellina segmentata. Taxonomy (NCBI): domain Eukaryota; kingdom Metazoa; phylum Arthropoda; class Arachnida; order Araneae; family Tetragnathidae; genus Metellina; species Metellina segmentata. The sequence goes on along the minus strand of OX375878.1, from coordinate 38,662,931 downwards.
AGTATGCTTGAAAATTTCGAAAAATTAGGATGTTCTGTCAGCTTAAAAGTTTATTTCCTGATGTGCAATCTGGACAAATTTCCTAAAACTCTTGGTGCCGTCAGTGAAGAACACGGTGAAAGATTTCACCAACACATTAAGCAGATGGAATGCAGATACCAAGGTAGATGGAACAAAAACATGAAAACAGATTACTGCTGGTCGCTACATAGAGAACAACCGCAAGTTACACACAGAAGATCTGCTTCCACACAGAGTATTCATCACAAAAGAAAAAAGTACTACAAAGCCTTAGAAACTTGACTTTATGAAGCCATTGCTGAATATCCAGAATCTTATGCTTTTGTACTAATGACACTAAATGACTCAGTGATGTGGATTCTAAATATACATGTGAGTGTTAAAGTAATTTTTCACACAAAACTTTTTACTAATAACTTTGTTTTACTTCCTAGAAATGTATTTACATGGTACATAAAGCATTATTTTTCTAAATTTTCAAAAAACTGTTACGTGATGGACAAAACGAATGACATATTTGAAATTAGCATATCAAAAAACTTAAGAGTCAATTGCTACTTTGCAAAAAATATTTGTTCACTGAAAATTTGCAGACCTGTGTAATCTGTCCCGTATTAGGATTCGTAATTTTTCTCATAACTAAGATCTTTAAACTATGATCGTAAGAAGTAGCACGAAGCTTCGTGTTTATATCCATTCTATTTCATTACCGTGTTCATTTTTGTGTGTTTTTAGGGGAAACACACAAAGCTTTAAAATTAAAACAAAGAACATACAGGGTATATAAAAGCACTGGTAACGACAGGGACATGGAGGCATATCAGAAAGCCAGAAAGGAGTTTAAAACTATTAGTCGGAAGCAAAAGGTGTCCTTGGAGGAAAAATTAGCAAGGGAAATAAATATAAAACCAAAAGAATTTTTTGCATATGCAAGTGGTAAAAATAAATTTAGCACTACACTGGGACCGTTAGAGGGGAAGGGAGGTGAATTAATTCAAGACGAGGAGGGAATGGCAAACGTGTTAAATGACTTTTTTCTGGGGGTTTTCAATGGTAACTATAGTTTAAAAAAAGACCCCAAGGATGGAGCCTTTGCAGGGGGTATAATTAAAGAATGCAAATTCAACAGGGAAGAAATAGTACATCAGTTGAAAAGAATTAAGCCATCTAAAGCACCAGGGCCAGACGATATTTATCCGAGAGTACTAGTGGAATGCGCGGAAGAACTGGGGGAAGCAATTCACACGATATTTAATTCAACATATAGCACAGGTTGGGTGCCAATGGATTGGAAGTTGGCCAACATAACTCCAATTTTCAAAAAGGGAATACAAAGTGATCCGGGCAACTATAGACCAGTAAGTCTAACATCAGTAATTTGCAAAATATTTGAATCTCTGTTAAAAAAGCATATAATGTTATACTTGGAGGAGGGGGGACTGTTATCAGAGAATCAGTATGGGTTTAGGAAGGGCAGATCCTGCTCTACAAACCTTTTGAAGTTCTACGAAAAAATTACTGAGGAGCTGGATAATAAGAGCAGTGTGGATATCATGTACATAGATTTTCAAAAGGCTTTTGATAAAGTACCTCATGAGGCATTACTGTTTAAATTGGAAAGGCTGGGGATTCAGGGAAAAACATTAATATGGATAAAGAATTGGTTATTGGGTAGAAAGCAGAGAGTGCAGGTAAAAGGAAATTATTCACAGTGGACAGAAGTTATAAGTGGGGTGCCTCAGGGATCAGTTTTGGGACCAATTTTATTTATAATTTTCATAGATGATATAGGTCAGGGGATCAAGAATAGAATCAGTATATTTGCAGATGACTTAAAAATATGGGGGACAGTGGATACCAAGTTACAGATAGAAAATTTACAAGGGGATTTTGATAAGATATCCGAATGGGCTGTAAAATGGGGTATGTCATTTAATGTAGGGAAATGTCAAGTTCTGCATATGGGTTACAGGAATAGTGGAGCCGAGTACTGTCTGCAGGGAGTAAAGGTAAAGGAGGGAGAAACAGTCAAGGATCTTGGGGTGATAATTCACAGGGATTTTAAAATGGGTCACCAATGTTCAGCTGCGGGTAAAAAGGCTAATAGGTTATTGGGGTATATTAAAAAGACTGTAACTTCAAGGGATAAGAATATAATCTTGCCATTATATAAGGGTTTAGTAAGACCACATCTAGAATATGCTGTACAATTCTGGGCTCCATATATGAGAAAGGACATAGAATCAATTGAAAGGGTTCAGCACAGAGCTACAAAAATAATAAAGGGGCTAGCAAATTTCGACTATAATGAACGTTTAAGTAAGCTAAACATGTATACACTGGAAAGAAGAAGAAGGAGTTGGGATTTGATTCAGCTTTTCAAGTTTGTAAAACAAGGGGACACAGAGGGCTTAAATTTCAATAGGGATAACAGAACAAGGGGCCATGGGTATAAATTGAATAAGACACATTTTAATCGGGATTTAAGGAAAAACTACTACTTTAATAGGGTAATAGACAGTTGGAACGCGTTGCCAGAAAATATAGTTAATTCAAAGGAAGTGTACGAATTTAAGACACAATTGGATAGTCAGTGGGAATTGGAGAATTCATAAACAAAGGACCAGCCTTGTTGGGCTTGAGCCTGTAGCTGGTCGTCAATATTTGTATTTGTATTTGTATTTGTATTACAGTGTTCCCACAGTCCTTGAAAGTCCTTGAATTTTTTCCCCGAACTAGGGGTCCTTGAAAGTCTTTGAAAATTACGGAAATTGGTAAAAAGTCCTTGAAAGTACTTGATTTTTTTTTACTTGTATAAAATTGTGTAATTTCGAATTGCGTAGGAAATAGGGAACGTGTTCAGACCAGTTTCTTTCACGGTAGTTAAGCCATTAGAGCATCATTCTGAATAAAGCCAATGTTATTCACTTTGACACCACACGATATATATCAAACTAACCACAGTTGAAGGCATGAGTAAAGGAAATGAAGTAAAAAAAATTGTCATTTTTTTTCACTTTTTACTTTTACTTACTTTTACTTACAACTTTTGCATATACCTTGTTTTAAGTCGTTATAAAAAGTTCAGGTCCTTGAAAAAAAAAATTTTTGATTTTGAAAAGTCCTTAAAAGTTCTTGAATTTTTTGCGGACAAAGTTGTGGGAACCATGTAATAGAAGATCGATGATAAGACAAGAGTGATTCATGCTATCGTTCGTATTGCTTTTTATTTAGTTTGATATTAAGTGCGAACAATTTCGTGTGGAAGTAACCTTACCTATGAATGAAAGATTATAAGAAAAGTGATCCGTGTCTTCGGGAATATCGCCATTTATACAGAAGGATTTTTCCCATTCAGACACATCGTTTGAGCTTAAATTGAATTTTTCAAACAATGGCCACGAATAATTTCGCTGAATTCATTCTACACGTTTTCGATTTCTCGGGTACAGATAACAACACAATACCGATAAAGTCTTGCTAGACTGAAGTACTCCATACGTCGGGAACAGGCGTGTTTCAATGATTTGAACGGCAAGATAGAAGCGAAAACGACAGTATTAGTTAGGAAATGGGACAAAAACCTTCACCCAATGCGTGAGCGTCAACGCATCTTTACGGCGCAATATTCCATCTTCAAGAAGACAAATATGCGATTGATGTTCCCGAATCCTTGGTACGATTTGCTGCCACCTCCGACTCTTAAAAATAGGGATCGAATCTGTCAATAACAAAACCGTGTGGGGGCAAGAAAGAGAAAAGCCTTTTTCCGAAATTCAGGAAAGAAAACACAAGAAATACAAAAGGTGGTCGAAAGAAAAAAAAAGGTTTACAACAGGATGTGTCAAACACACGGTGAATGGGCTTCGAAATGCAATTTCAATTCAATATGCAATCTACGTGTGTTCGGGCAAAAGGAATAAAAAGGGGGAAGCCGGGATAAAAACAACGTTCGCGGAAGCAAATACTGTATCGAAGAATGCACATAAAAGCTGAAGCTTCGATTCACCAATCAAATGTAACCCGAGCAGAAATCGAATCCGGGTAAGAACTCAACCCCCGGGGAGTACAGGGAAGGAAGTGGGCATAATTTATGGGGCTCGCTTTTCTCAAGTCGAAAACATCATCTGTTTTTCAACCCAAGATCCTGATTCTCCCTAGTTCATGTCCCGCTTTACCTCTTGGATGGGAGGAGGAACAGTATATTAACTTTCATTTATTCTTTCTTTAGCACAGGAGAAAATTCGTATGTATTTAAGAGACGAAAAATGTAATAAAATTCAACGGTATAGTTATAATTGTTTGGAGTTCAACTATTTATTCAAGCTCTTTTATTTTCAATTACGGTAAAAATTGTTTTAAGGTTTAGTGAAAAATTCAAAAGGCGTTTCATCAACATATAATCATTAATAGTTTGCATACGTGTATAAAATTTTAAATAATATGTACTTGAAAGTATAAAGGTGAAGAGAATTTGCATTTGAACTTGAAGCTGAACATAGCCTTTTGTCCTTCCGGTAAATGACGCTTAGGTAAGATATCGCTTTTGTTTGTGTTTCGTCCGTGTCATGTACATTTCTGTAATGATTATAATCATCTTGTTCTGTATAAAACATATTACATTTTATTATGTCCTAATGTTAAACAGTCGCGACTCCTCGATTTTGTCATTCCATATATATTTATTAAGAGTATTGAATATACACTGATGAGTCAAAACATTATGACCATCCCCATATTTTTCAATGAACTCGTCTGGATGACGTGGAGGGCACGTGATTAATTGAGAATGGTATTTAACTGCTTCTGGAGAAGGTAAGTAATCATTCTTGCACTTACTTTTGCGAGTGATGGGAAAGGGTGCTGATCTAAGCTAATTTGATAGAGGGCAGATCGTAATGGCCCAAGGACTCGGAACGAGTATCACCTAAACTGCACGACTGCTAGGTTGTTCACGATCTGCCGTTGTTAGCATTCATGCAAAGTGTATAAATGACGATGAAACCAGCAGTACACGCCAAGGTGTTAGTCGTACACGTGTCATCAAAGAAAAAGGACGTCGGAGACTGTCCCGCTTGGTAAAGCAAAATCGCCTCGAGACAGTGGCTCAGCTGACAGCCCAATACAATGCAAGTGTTTCGGAACACACAGTTCAGCGAACACTGTTGGATAAGGGACTGTGCAGCAGACGGTCCACTCGTGTGCCTCTGTTGACCAAGCGTCATCGTCAATTACGACTACAGTAGTCCCAGAAACATCGAGACTGGACCATGGATGAGTGGAAGAGAGTTGCCAGGTCAGATGAATCCCAAATTCTCATTCATCACGTCGATGGTAGTGTTATTATATGCCGTCTGCCAGGCGAACAGTTGCTCCCCTCTTGTACAGCAGGTCATACATAGGCTGGTGGTGGCGGTATTATGCTTTAGGGGACGTTCTCATGGGCGACTCTAGGACCCGTAGTTGTTGTAGAACATGTAAAACAGACCACTATCTAAACATCATTGCGGATCAGTTGCACCTTTACATGGCCTCTGTCTTCCCAACTGGAAATAGAATCTTCCAGCAGGACAACGCACCATTTCACAAGTCTCGGATTGTGTCGGAGTGGTTCGAGGAGCATATTGATGAATTCCACTGTCCTGGCCAACTAACTCACTATAATAAAGCACATTTGGGGTGTCACGGAGCGGCAGCTCAGAGCTCAAACACCACCATGTCCGAATAACTCGACTTTGCTTAGACATTTGGTACAACCTGCCTCCAGTCATGTACCAAGAACTCGTGACATCTATGCCCAGGCAAGTCGCAGCTATTATGCAGGTCAAAGGAGGCGCAACGTGTTATTGAGTAGGTGGTCATAATGTTTTGGCTCTTCATTGAATGTATGAGGATATTATGTTTTTAAAGAAAAGATAAAAATTAACAGCACTTTGATTATGTTTCCCATTTGATGTTCAATATATTACGATTTGACTGTATTTCTCATCATCTTAAAAATAAGCATTTAGTGTTTCCAAAAATGGGTTAGTTAATGAGTTTCTACTCTAAGCTGAGAATATGCTAAGAGGTTCACTTTATTTGAAAAACAGATACAGATGTCACCGAACGAAAATAAGTTTTTGAACACAATAATCTTTTTGTTCAAATGTCAACTGATATACCTCTTATTGTCTCCTCAATTAGAAATCTCCATACATTATAACTCTTAGTTTTATCCACATTTAACACGAGTTTTATGTAACATTATATTGTCATTTGATGACCACTTGCTCAAAAAATAAATCGTGTGTCCATCATATGAACATATAATACACGATCCTTATATAATTTTCAAGTTTCGTAATTTTGATAAAAACCTCAAAATCGTTCTAGCGGTGCTAAAAATGCTGGTAGATAATTTGCCTTGTGACAATTGAGTAAATCTCATGTGTGTTTAGAACAAAAATATTCTATCTTTTTCATCTCTCCTGGCACTCCCAAATTAGTTGTTAACATTCTGAAGTACACCAACTACACATTGTCAGCCATTGAAAATTGAACACCTTCAAGGATGCATGCAATATCCTTGAAATATGCCCAATGCCTACTTCATAGTAAATAGTTAACGTCGCACTGCAGCAACACAGTGGGCTATTAGGATCAACCCCCGAAGGGAAAGATTCGTGGAAACCCTCATAATTTTGATCCCCTGCCCGATGACAAGGTCACTCCTGAGTTGCCCAACCCCAACTCCCTAAACCTCCACATACCGCCAACGTAAGCGTAGTTCATAGATGGATATGCAAATGATTAGAACTACAGCGTATATGCAAATCGAGTGCGCCAGTAACTCCTCGTCTAAACAGAGTTGAAACGAGGAATGTATAGTTTGTTTTAATCATAGGAATTGTTTTCACGCTGCTTCAACATGTAAGAAATTTAATTATGTCTCATCAAAAAAAATACGTTATACATACCACTACATTTCTCAATAATTGTGGCTTATCGAGTATGCGCATTATCCTTCCGTGAAATCGGGGCTCATGTTGGACAAAATCAAGCCCAAGAGATGTGACCTTGGAATACAATGGACAACAAATACGACTCATCTGATCGCAATTGCACAATTTACATCGCAGAACAACACGTAAGGTAGCAATCCATAGGGATTAATGTTTTGTACAAATATCAATATTTAAAATTTGTCTAAGGGGCCGTCTTCTTATTAAATTGGATGACTGCCCCGATATTTTCAATACGAAATCCCATCTTTTATCACCAACTTGGATTCGACACACAATTTAGGCAGAAATAGAAAAAAGTTCATCAATTTTATTAGATTTTTCACCGATTTGTAAGTGTTTGGAAATTAGATCTCTTAATGTTAAATTGGTGTTTCAAATTTTTCGTTATACTTGCTACAAACATTAATTTTTCTTGGAAGTTGATTTTTCATCCTTTGTTACCCTAAAACTCAAACATAATCTATAAACATTTTAATTATCAAACTAAATTTACTATTTTTTTTATCAATTATGAAATTAATATTCATAAAAATTATGAATAGAAGCGTGGACAAATTTTTACACCATGTGATTCAACTGTTACTGAAACATCGGTATTCCAAATTCCAGCTCATTACGTGCATAATTAGTAGCGCAGTGAGACTGCTTGCAAAATTCGATTATTAGTATCGTTACTGGGGTTTGTTCACAAATTGAAAATAGAAATTTCTTCCAACAGATCTTGGGATTCAATCAGAATGGATTCTGATTTTGTCAATATCTTTATGGACTTCATACCAAGGCGCATGCAACAGGTCATGGACTGCGACAGCCACTACAATTCTCTATTAATATTTATAAAATTATTGAACTCCGAACATTTATACGCTCCCTCTATGGTTTTTATGGACTTTCTCGGTCAATTTTACACCGTTTTACATTATTTTTTCATCAAATCCGCCTGAAATTTTGTGTAGAATCCAAATTTGTGATAAAAGATGGCGGTTGGTATTGAAATTATCACAACAAGCACCCAATTTATTATGAAGAAGGCCCTTAAACAAATTTAAAGAATTGATATTGGCAGAAAACATTAATCCCTATCGATTTCTACCTTCCGTTTTTTCTGTGATATAAATTGTGCAATTTCGATCGGGTGAGTTGTTTTTTTACGGCTGTACATGAGGGACGAACTGATCGATCAGAATGATTGCATCTGTTTCATCGGCATACCGACCGAGAGAACACCCATCTTGTGCCGATGGCTATTACAGATAGTTCTTCAACATGAAGCGAACCACTATATACAATTAAGAACATTGAACTCAAAGATTAAGATGTTTTGGCACAACACACTGTCAGCACCTGGGAATTTTTTCAAGGTGTACATTGCTGTGACTGTATTAGAATATACACCACAACTGCTTGTTGCTGAAATGGTGCGTAGAAAGCCGTATATGGACAAACGAATACCATGACATCGTCTTTTTCATTCTTGAGATCAATCTTTATTCTCTATGCAGTACAACGATGACCGCTGATGGTATTACAGAACTTGCGTGTGGCTAGTTTTCAAAAGGACAATAATGAGTGACCGCACTGGGCATGCATCCCACGGCAATTCTTCAATCTCCACTATATTTTACTTCTCTCATGACCCACACGTTCACAGGGTTCCTACGGTCCTTGAAAAGTCCTTAAAAGTCTTTGAATTTTTTTTCCTAACTAGAGGCCCTTGCAAATCTTCGAAAAATACAGAACTTGGTGAAACGTCCTTGAAAGTACTTGATTTTTTTTTAAACTAGTACATAGTTGTGTAATTTCGTCTTGCATTGGAACTTGTCCAGACTAGCTTTCATCCACATCAGGTGCGCCACTTGAGCGTCTTTCTGAATGAAAACTGTGTTTTGAGCTTTCACACTATGTGATATACCAATAATGCTACGTCTCTATCGTCCATTTTCCACAGTATTCTGTTCGTCTAAATTAACACCTCTGGTCTCCATTAAGACGGCCGCCCTGTTATGCCTGCCGCATCATGACGTATCACGGCCGCTAGATAACAACACCGTTTTCTTAGGAAACCATAGCTTTTGCAGTCAGGACATCATTGGAAACCTGGCACGCATCCAAAGAAATGAAGCCAAATTCTTATTGCAGAAATATAAAAGTTGCAATTGAAAAATACAATTTTTAAGAAAATCACATTTAAGACATCTTTTCGCTGTGAAATTTTCTGCAGATTTCAAAGCCTTTTAAATTTTTACTCTATCTTTAACGATTGCAAAGATAGGACTTTTTTATTCTCTGGTCTAAGTTTCTAACACCAGTCAAAACTTTTTATTTGTTTTGTTTCTCAAACAAAATAAACCATAACAGTCGTCTATTGTGGCAGTGGACGACAGCAAAATGGAGATTGTTTCGTGTAGATGGAACCGTGTGCAAGCTCCCATACTCTTCTTCGTGCCACCAAAATAATTTATCGTACGACATTTTATTGCATGATCGAAATCGATATGTGTACAAGTAGCCTAATAGTTAGCATTGAGTCAAGTTTGCAACAAAAAAAATCACAGGTTCTGTGAGTAAAGAAAATCTAAATTATAACCAAAATTGATGACAACCTTTCTTTTTCGACTCTCAGTAATTTAAAAAAAAAATTTGTCTTTTTTTTTTTATATTTTTCACATTTTTCTTTTTAATTGACAATTTTTGTGTGTGCCTTGTTCTAGGTCGTTATAAAAAATTTTAGGTCCTTGAAAAATAATTTTTTGGTTTTCAAAAATCCTTGAATTTTTTTTTTTTTTTTTGATAAAGGTGTGGAAACCATGGTTTAGATATGTCGCCCATCGAAAATATTTAGTCGACGATCCTCAATGACTGGTGCACCATAGAATATCCACGGCTACGTTAGATGAATTTGGCAATGCATGGAAGCAATATTTATTGACAAACCCCAAACACCCATCCACAGTCATTGACTTTCAATGCCAAGGCGTATAGCTGCAGTTTTTACCCTAAGGTGGTTTCTCGAAATACAGATTTTTTCACTTTCCGCAAGTCTAACAAAGCATTAATTTCAATAATATATCTTTCTTTGTGTTAGCTGTATACGAAATATGAATTTGATAGCTTTTGTCCTTGAAGTTATAACATTTCGTATGGCCATCAATGTATTTATTTATTGCCGATGTGAAAAAAAATATTCCTACTTTGATTGATTTATAAAAAAAACAATCAAGTTCCTTCCATTTTTCTCCAAAATGTTTTAAAAACTTCTTGAAGTAATTTCTTTACAATATTTTGTAATAAAAAGCAATGCTCAAAATTATTTATGTGGGTAGTAATTAAAATTATTTGTAAGCACACACTTGTCGAAAATTCAAAATTTAATCGTTGAACTGAAATAAATCTTAATTATTAGTCATTCTTGCGACACACCGGTTGAAAACAGCTGATTTAAGGAATTGTTCGAGATGCAATACTATATTCCTGGATTCATTAGGTTTAATTCTTCACAACTTTTGCCTGCTTTTAGATACAGTTGCATAATATTCCTCTATTACTGATTCCTTTCGGAATAGTTTAAACGTTTATCTAATTCCAATATTATACTACATGATATTATTTAAAGAAATCCTTGGTGAGTTTGTAATGTTATGATATGGGATCTAAGATGTATAAGAATTATGGTTTATATATTACGACTTTTTTTAGAATATTTGCGCATTCTTGCCATAAGGTTCTATATAATCTCTTAATGTTTGGAGTATAAGGAGAAGGAATAAGTTTTAGAATAGTATGCTACTTTAACGGTTTAAATAGAGCTCAGCGTTGTTGCTAAAATTAGATAGATTGCCAAGTGGTAATTTTACAACTAGTTGCTGTTACAATTATCTGAATAATTTTGTTAAGTGTGTACACAATCCTGGTGTACTTTATTTTCTAATTAAATTTGAAAATGAATTGAATGAAACTGGACAAATTCGCAAAAAAATCATTTATTTTAATACTGTTTGCTGTGATGGGTTTAGAGATATAACATAAAACTGTAGTTCTTCCAAACTTATATGGTTAAACTTTGAACACAATGGAGGACTTTGTTAACTGTTCGTCTCTTTTAAACATAGCTCCTTTGAATATCACGGGCATTCACTTACAAGGTCTCGCAGTCAGCAGCAGCATACCTCTTAAGACAAACTCATGAAAATCTTTTACAATACACAATAAAGCAATAAGCATGTTTGGAAATGTTTTCTAACATACGAATGCATTTGTATGAAATGTAAAAGCAGAAGAAATGCTTAATGTTAATGAAGTCTCTCAATTAATCTTTATTCAAAATTATCCCGTCAGGTTTATGCTTTTATTATAAACAACATCTTGCTTATCTGAGTGGCCTTTTTCTGTTACACCGGCGCTGTTCTGAATGTATATATTTTCGATACTAATCTAAATAACTAGTCATATTTTCACACCGCATATTATTGTTCCATTTACAGGTGGAAGCTTGATGGTTCAGTGCCAAATTCCAGGCTTACTAACATAATAATGGCGGCTTTCTCAGAACATTATAACAATTTTATTAATAAGCCGCTAAGCGTCATACGCTGTAAATCTTTTCCAAGAAAACTAACTCTCAAGTAAAGCCCTAACCAAAAGTTTGTTTTTCGCACTCAATGCCAAAACTATAAAGTTAAATAAATAATGTTAGAACGGCTCGTCACCTGACGGCAGCAATGGGTCATCCTGCCACCTTCGATTTTTGTCATCTGGGCTCAAAATAAAACTAAAAAACAAAGGAAACACATTAATAATAATGTTACTTCAAAAAAAAACGAATAGTAACTAAACAAACAGTTAATCAGTTTATAGGATCAATCTATCTGGAGCCTTATTGAGTCTGCCCTCTTGGTTTCTCATCGGATCTCATAACAGAGTCAGTCTTCTTGATAGTACGGGGAACAATACTTCTGGACAACTAGAATTGTTAAGGCATCTCTCACTCCGCGAGGTATCGTAGTTCCACGGGAAGCACCCTTTCTACGGATGTTACAGCCTTCCTCAGATTTCTAATGAATATAGTCTTTCTACAGGACGTAAACAACCATTTCCCTTCTATTTCAGCATGTTTCTTAATTGCAAAGTTCCCCTGAAGTTCGAATGGATTGGTCCGTGATTTTAGATAAAACTGCATATCCACGCATATTTCAATAATTTCAAATAATTTGATCTTTCATAAATAATCTTTCATAAAATTTCCCTGTGTTTTCAGTGTTCAGGGTGGAAAAGACTGATTTCTTCTCTCTGAGTTCGCAATCTGCATTTCAGGGGAAACTTTATACTTCGGCCATTCACTGATGGGTATTTTCAAAAATTCAAGACCCTCTCACCAAAGCGGTTTGACTAGGACATTACAACCATGTGACGGTAGGTCAGCAGGATTCAGACTAACTGGTAGAAATTCCCAATCAACAGTGCTGCTCAAAAATCTGATTTCATAAACACGGTTCATAACAAACACCACCCAATCTTCTTGGTTTTTAATTAAACACAAAGCAATTCATAGAATCTGTCCAATAGAAGATACGGACTTTGTCATAAGGAACGTCCTTCTTAATAGAACTCATCACCTAACACCCAAAGAGCACGCTAAGAGTTCGATTGAGACATATTTCAAAAATGTTACACGAGCACAAGCTTGTAGTTATTGACATTTCACACAAAAGTCATCTACTTGTCTAAGGTATATACAAGTTACAAAAGTGTGTTGTGACGCGTCCCAAAACACATTAAATGACAAATTATTATCCAGTTCAGAATTCTCCAATATTCTTCTAAGAATTCTAATAGCTTCCAAACATTTCCGTTCACCCCTCCATTTTCGGAACTTTTGCTCGAGATTACCGGGTTTTCTATCATGCCACGCTAACATTCCTACATTAAAACCTTCGGAACCAGAGTTACAAGACAGATAAAGCATATCAGATCTAATATCCGACTAGCCATGATAGAATAATTATCTCTTACTCAATTTTACACCTTCGTAATCATTAAATTTTGGATCGCTGAACAGGGTGTCTTCAGAAATGTTCCAGTTTAAACCCAAAATAGAGAAGTTTCTTCTGGAAGGGTTTCTCCAGGATTTTCAACTATCTCAGGTTGCAAACCATTACATATCAAACCCCTAAGTTCAGAACATGCTGAAGACATGATCTCTTTTGATTTTTCTATAAAATTTTGATCACTTCTTCTGAGTCGCAACTTGTAACACAGTTATCAACGTACATAGACTTCTTCAGTTTGAAAGCTGTCTCTTGAAAATTAGTCAGGAACATTACTCAGGCGGTAGTTAAGAGTAGCTACTAAAAGGAACGTTTGAATGTTTTTCTGCAGGATCTTTCATTCCATGGCTATCAAATTCCCACAGATCTGAAATTCGTAAATATCTAGCTAAAACTGAAGTAGCCACAAGGTTCTCTGTCTGCTCAGAATGTGCTCTCTTGCGAACCGAAAACGTTCAACCTAACTTGGTTTCTGCAGCTACGAGGCTAGATTTAGCTCTCTTCAGTCTCCCGGTTATTAGCTTACCAGCTACATTTGCACCTATCAGCAGTTCTATAGGGACAAGACAATCTTCTAAATATATCCCCGTGTCTAACAAATCATTTTCACACACACAGTTGTTGTATGACCGATGGCATAGTTTGACAAATTGTAGACTGGTTAAGAACATCAAAATTACAGCGATGGTTGTCCCAGACATCAGAAGGGTATTTTTTAAAGGTTGTTTTCACAAGTATTCGTTCTTGAACTACCAAATAAGGAATTGTTCAATTTTTCCTTCCTTCCTAACTTTTAGCCAATATATTCCGCAGTGCTGTTTAAGATCTAAGACCGTTGGGAAGCGAAATCTATTATTGCACGGGTATTTAAACCCTTATCGTCACTTTTTAAAACAAACACGAATGTGCAATAAAACAACCGGTGTAATGGAAACATTAGCTAATATCTCGTTTTGAACGGAAGTGGCTTTGCCGCTCTAAACATTTTGTGTATTCAGAGTTGATTTTTTATTGTTTCTGCAAAGAAAAGTATGGTGGAATTTTCCACAAATCATGCAGCTAGTTTTGTTTCTACCCGAACTAGAAATATGGCTCAATTTATCAATCTCATCCTCCCCGTTTTATATAGTTTCGCTTCCTTTGATCATAAGTTAAATACGCTACCTTTCTTCATTCTGCACTCAGATAGAGCTTATCGCAGAATACACATTCTTGTTCTCTACTTTGTTTACCCTGAGATGAGGATAAAATTTCCATACCAGTTGGGATAGCTTTATTTTGATTAGGAAAATTTTTGGATTTATTTTGAATGAACTTCTAAGGTTTTATTTTCAAATCCAAAATCACTTGAATCTAAATTAATTTTTTCTTCCCTCTGAATTTCGTTAAGTAAAAATTGCATCAATGTTTCTAATATATTGAACATTTTATTATTAGATCTAAGAGAAACGCGATTTAAGTGTATTTCTCATATGCGTAAAGGATCAATTGGTAGACTCGATTCAACCAAAGAGCATAAAATAGAAACATATCTGTCGCTAGTGACACTAAGCATTTTTAAGGATCTTAATTGGGTCTCTAATCCGTCTTAAAGTTTAACAATCCGTAGTTTATGTTCTTGACCTAAAGAATTACTTAAATAAGACTTAATAATTCCCTGACATAAACTTCTACTAATGCGTCTTACCTGACAAAACGTGTAGGTAGCCTGTTGATAATTTATGCTGTTACGGAAAAAGATTCCACAGCTTCTCTTACTCTTGATGCATTTTGAGTCGAATGGAAGAGATAATAAAATTTGTCTACCTCAGAAATATTAACAACTTCTAGGATGTTTTTAAATAATCCCCAAAACGAAAGCCAATCTTTTAAATTACCATCAAACTTTTGTAATTCTATTTTTGGCAAGTTGAAATTTCTTTTTGAATTTGTTCAATTTTCAATTAGGGTGTATTTAAATCACTTAAAGAACTCAATTGTCATTCAAGTTTTGTTTTTAAGTCAATACACGTACCACTACAATTATCAGCATTTTCAATTTCCTCATCCAACATCTTTTGCAAACATTTCCCTTCGCTTTGAAACTGGGTAAGAATGTATCTATCAAATGATTCAACTCTATAATATTTATATTAGATCTGGGACAAGAAACTGGCACAAGAATAGAGATCAACAGTTTCCAATTTAAAAAAATGTACCTTTTCAGTTAATTTTGTAAACGTACCTCTATAATAGTCACGTAATTTAATTAGCTGATCCATAATTTAAGACTAATTTGTCCCAAACAAATATTCAGGAATTGAAAATACGTTGGAAGAAAAACAACGTTTAAATACGAACAAAATAATATTATTCTTCTTCAACTCCAGAATGTTCTAGATATCTTTGTTCATAGATATAATAATTCTATTCAATATTCTTAAATGTTACATCAATATAAAATAAATATATTCAATAATTTGTATAAATAAACAGTTTAAATAAACATCTTAATAGTATAGAATAAATTCCATTCATTCATGCAATTAATTAAAATTCTCAATTGAATATCAATATCTTATTAACTTTTCTTCATAAATTTCATGAGCTCAAATTTCATTTAATATGAAATATTATATTCGAGTATAGAAGGTTCATTCGTATACCTTTACTTTAAAACAACTTCTGAGACCGGCATTCGTGTTGCGGCGCCAATCTTGAGAATATATATTTATTCAAATACTTGTTGCAAATCTAACCATACCTCCTTATTAATCTGTCATGTGAAATTCACACAAGAAACAATCCTCAATATCCTCATACCAAGAAATGCTCGATATTTATGTACAATTTAATCAACAGACAAATATTTTGTGGATCACAAGAAGCTAGGTGTTCTGGTTTGCGTTATTTAAAGAATAAGAAATATTATTTATATGGAACATTATTATATTCGTGTATATCGAAGGTTCATTCATATACCTTTACTTTAGAACAACTTCTGTGACCGGCATTCGTGTTGGTGTGCCAATTTTGAGAATATATATTCATACAAATACTTGTGGCAAAACTAACCCTATCTCCTTACTAATCTGACCTGTGAAATTCATTCGAAGAACAATCCTGAATAATCAATCAATCCAAGAAATGCTCGATATTTATTCATAATTTAATCAACAGACAAATGATCACAAAAGCTAAGTGTTCTGGTTTGAGTTATTTAAAGAAACCATCGAACACGAGACCAAGTAACAGACGTATAAGGAAAAAATCTTCTTTTGTTATCTTTCAGATAACACCAACGCCAGTAAACGGCGGTTAGAAAACCACCCTTCAAACAGAGCTTCTCACTACACCGCGGAATGCATGTGGGATCCCCAACCTGTTTTATAGCCGCCTCAAAGCATTATTGTTCGAAGCCCTCAATCATTTCGATCACTTTGGAACCTAGATCGATAGAACATTTGGAACACGGGGTGTTGTTGGTAAAATAAAGAAACATTAAATGAATGGAAAATAAAAAACAGTAACAGGCAGAAAAACTTTGGGGTAGGAAGACTGTAAATTCGTCTGAATGCTTCCCGTGCTTTTCGTTCTAATTAAGTTGAGAATCGAAGTGAAAGGAAATGGTACTTTACGAGTTTCTTTCCGGAAAAACCCCGTTTTGTAATATCAATGCTCGCAATGTCTTCTTGAAGTTCGAAAATGCGAATTCGATCGATTTGGTTGCTGGATACTCTTTTGGAATTCCTTTTTAAAGTTTACATTACACGCATGGCTGGGTAGAATATTTAAAGAGGTTTATTTCCCTTATTACAAAGGGGTAAGGGACATGGAAAGTGAGGCTTCGCAAATACTTGAGTTGTTCAAACTTTTTTTTTGCATGCGAGGAGGTAAGATTCTCTCAGGTACTTATCTCGATTAAATTATAACTAATAATTATATATTTAGACAACATTTTTAATAAGTAAATGAGATTTTGTCTGCGTAAAATATACTTATTGAGAACACATAATAGTGTTTACAATATAGTAATAATACCTTTTTAACTTTTTGCACAAAATAAGGGCTTAAGCGAAAACAGTGCTAACAGAAAAACATTACAAACATTCACTAAATCATTAATTAAAGATTAAATAATGAAGTCCTTGCAAACCTAAAAAACATCATCTATTTGAAGAGCTATGCAACAATGAACCAAATACAAAAACATTATTTATTTTTCAACCTCATTAAAGGAATAAAACTATTTTCAAAGTTTACAAATATTACATTTATATTTCAAATCTGCTTTGATGTAGCCTTCAAAAGTCTTTCCATTTACTTTGTTAAACATAATTCTAACATAATTTCTTTACTGTTACTTTTTTAGGATTTTTATCTATTTTTATTTTTTTATAATGCGCTGTGTATTGTAAAATATAAGAAAGAAAAACGGGCCACCGCTTTGTTACAAACCACATAAAACAAGTTTTTACGTTATTATGAAAAAATTGTACCCCTACTGCAGAAGACTCGAATAAATTAATGTACTAACTAAAGGACAAAGAGCTTTTTCATAAACTATGAAATATATTTTTTTAAACCAAGGAACAGATATCACTGTAAATTTTAAAACTTAAGAATTCAATTATTGGTCTCTTAAAGTAACTATTGTACTTTAGATGAGTAATATTAATTTTTAGTTTTTTACATAAATGTATATATATATATAACAAAATCGACGCCCCAAGAAGTTGTCCGATTGCGATAAAAATTGGTGGATGTGAAGAACATATATAGAAAATTAAACGATTCAAATTTCAGAACAATTGAATGATTTATTTCAGAGTTTTACCATTACAAATTGAGGAAGTCAATAAGGCGTTGGGCCTTCTCTGGCCTGGATGCTAGCTGTTACCAAGCGTGACATAGACTGAAAGAGTACCCGTATTTTATCCTGTGTGTTGTATATTCTCCATAATGTCTCCAACTGTGGGGCTAAAGGTTCAACATTCCGGGAGGGTTGCAGTTGCCTTCCCATAACGTCCCAAATGTGATGTATTGGAGAGATATCTTGAGACCTAGCTGACCCAAGAATTTTTGAGAAAGCTTGAAGACAGTTCATAGCAATTCGTACCGTTTGCGACAGAGCATTAACTTCTTGAAAAGTAAGTCTGGGGTGTCGCAAGAGGAACAGTAACACAACCGGTCGAATAATGTCGTCTACGTACCTTTGTGCTGTAAGTATACCAGAAATTACTACCAAAGGGGTCCGTCAATAAAAGGAGATGGCACCCCAGACCATAAAACCTTGTTGTGGGCAAGTGTGGCATGTGATCTCGCTTCCCTCCAGACACGCCTGCGATTGTCGTCAGGACACAGTTGGAAACGGGACTCGTCACTAAAGACTATAAGTCTCCAGTCAGCGGTGTTCCAAGCTGATCAAGCCCGGAACCACTGTAATTCTGCACCTTCTTAGTGCGTCGATTTTTTATAGAGTCTATATTAGGTATTTTCGCCCGTAAGTGTTATCCCAATTTAAGGATTCATAGGAATCCATGTTAAGCTATTTCTAACGACAAATAATTATCATTTTCTATACAGATAATATTATTTCCAATATCTCTACGAACATCACACCATTTAATGAAACAATATGACTACTTCAAAACGGAAGAGTAAAATATTTTCAGTTAATTTGAGATATTATTCCAATGAATAGCTTAAGTATATACGTTATCATTGAATGATAATTTACAACGAATTTTAGTCGCCTAAACTTTCAAAAAAGATACTTTATTATTCGAGATTATATCTCACAAAAATAAAATCGATATTTTGTAACTTGTTACAATTCGTAGTGGAGGTACTACTGAATCATTTTTCCCGACAATAACAATGAAAATATTATGTTAAAATTTTTATTTCTGCCTGAAGTTTATCGACTAGGCGATGCCACTTGTATTTAACAAGAATAATCTGCCTTTCAAACAGTCCGTGCAACCATGCAAATGATGAATGTATATAATGGACGAATAAAATTTAACGATCTCGATCATCCCCCCCCCCCTCCCCTGTTACTCATTTGTCCACGCCGTATTATTTCCTATGATGCTATTTATAGAAACTTTAACAAGTCGACTATGGTTTAACTGCTTAAGCAAACCATTCATGAAAAAATTGATTAAATCACCCAGTAAATATGCTCAAATATAATTGAAAATGTTTTCAAAATTTATATTGCCACGTTGCAAGAGGTGGTCATTTGGCTGGTGTCCAAATATGGGCAATTCCATAAACAATGTCATTTTTTAAAGTCATTCTCAAACAAAATGGGGCCACAACATAAAACGCACCCTGCATTTCTATTATGAGGCTTACAGAATGGCCTTATTGTATTTGTTGTTTGGCAAAGACTATATTAAATATACGATTTCTACAATAAATCAAATCTGCCGATGTAAAAATAAACCTTTTCACGTGAGTTAAACCAAATTAAATGCCACAAGTGATTTCTAATTCGCATTTTAAAAATGAATTGAAGCTGGATTGCTATATATTACATGCATAATAAACGAAGGCATGATCAATTAGAAATGAATCCTTAGAGGAAAGATTCTAAAAGTAAAAGCAGATATAAAAAAAATGTTAATTTAAAAATCGTAATGTAAGAGCATCTGCCGAGATAAGCATAGCCAGGTATGGACCTTGCGCGTTAAATCCAAAACCATCCAACCAGTCGATATAATTAAGATATCAAACACTAAAACATGATTCATGTGAACGCGGATATTGCTAATATTACAGAAATTGGTGTTAAACTCAAGAAAGTGGTACCGTATCACCAATGGTGACCGAAAATTATCGCTGACCATAATTTGGGAACATCCGAATCTGTTATAGGACTATACAAATATCCGTTTGGGAACGGAAAATTTAAAGACCAGTTTGACTATGAACCGGTAAGTAATCGTGACTTTTATCCAGATTTGTTCTACAATAACAGCACGGAATCAGTGCTAACGTAATCAGAAAGTACTTCCGAAATAATACGATTTTTCAAGTGTTTGAACAAATATGATTCAATTTATCGAAAAATCTGATGAGCATGATTTTTTTTACCACTTTACGTTAATTGGTACCTAAGAACTAATTCACAAGGACCGATTGAATGGTTATAATCATTGAAGTCTGCAAAAGTCACCAGATTTATAGTATTTTCACGTACCATAAATACTCACATTTTAAGAATTCTGAGTTTTAAATTAATAAAATTAATTATAATTTCTATTATATTTATTTTAGTTAGTAATGTAATGCGTAATAATAACACTAAAAATTATTCGGGTAATACCAATAATTTTGAATTGTTCGCAAAAATGTACACAAGTCATACTACATTTTTGGATATCAATGTATGCACAGTTATGCTACACATTTTCAAACCAAATATTTTGATTAAAAGATAATCGAATCACAGCTGCGATATAAAGTAAATCGTGAATAGACCTCCTTTTGTATTACTTTTCATTTTCACAAAGATTGTCTCGTAGGACAAAATTTTGAAATTTATTTTGAAAAAAAAAGACAAAACAGAATAAATATTTTTATTTCCAAAGAGTTATATAACATTTAGAAAACCTTCCGCTGCTCTTTACAGATTCTCAACTATATATATATTTTTTTCTTACTGTCTTGTGCATTTTGTAAAAAGAAAAAACACATTAAAGAATCCATTCTTTTTCATTTTATTCCATTTTACTTTTATTTTAAGCTCCCATTGGAAAATCATTAATCATTTTTGTACTTTCTTACTAGAATTGAACCCATTGTTTTGCTCTCTTTCTCCCATTGCATACTATTATATTTTATATTCTCTCAAACGTTCTTTTTCTTTTTATCGTAACTTTAGATGCGGCTAGGAATGCATTGGCGAAACAAATGCATGTCAATCAACAGAAAACTATCCACCAAAGGCTTAATTCACTGTAACGTCGCAGTATTCACATTATAATCTTATTGTTATTACGTGCTACTTTTTATTTTCAAATGAATAAAATGAACAATATTTAATTTAAAATGGATGCAAGCAAATGATGAGCTACAAAAATGATGATACTTGAGTAGTTTCAATTATAATCAAAAATCCAGGAATTATTTATTGTATTAGGTCCGTCTGGAAAGCATCCAGCCATGTAATATGATACAAGATACATTGCACCCACGACTTTTGGTGCCTAGCCACCGTCAAAGATGGCACCTTGGGACCTAACTCACTTCCACCAGCGTCTCATCCATTTCCCACCAAAAGCACTCTACTAATTTCATTGTTGGATTCACAATCCGTTTCCTCGTCGTGTTCTAAATTGCATGCAAGGTCTGAAATATCGTCTATTTCAAAGAGGATTTTTCGCTGTAGAAAAATCCAGAAATCGCAGTGCACCAAATCCAGCTATAGAAGTGATTTGATAGTTTCCCTAAAAACCCTGATCTATTTTTGATGAATGGTGCATCATGACACATCACGTTTCAAATTTAGCTCATTCGCCTAAATCTCGAACACAGTAGTTTTTGGAATTCCATATCATCTCCACTTCTCGTACAGTCAGTCTCCGATCTTTCCTGAATGTTGCTAGTACACGTTCAACGTTCTCAAATGTTCTGTTTGTTGAAAACCTTCCAGCCGTTTTTGAAGAGACTGTACCACATATGTATTTACTCTGAAGTCATTACATCATCGATGGAAAGCCTTCTTAAACTGAATTGTTTCCACTGTCCAATTTACAAATTTGCCTCAAAATGCGATGCTCACTTGCTGCTCTCCTATTTCGTGACATTTTACGTATACATATCAATGTCTTCTCTCTTTTGTCGATCATCTCAATAGTTTCAGAGGACCAATTTTCACATTTAAATCAAAATGTAATACAGACGCTGCTCTTTTCGCTCGGTCATTATAAACGCGACGGTCTCACAGAACATTTGCTCATTCACGCTGGAACTCCAACTGATTAGTCCATTGGGTTTGTGGCATTTCATGTATGCATATCAATGTACCTTTTATTTGATTGCCAAGTATGTCGAAGCCATACAAACCGTCCTCGTTGTGTTTGGAATGGCTGAATACTTTCTTGACAGACCTCGTATGTATACATTTGTGCTTACATCTTCTTTCAGGGGGTTTCGTATCACAAAATTATCTGACCGACAAATTTTAAGTATAATTTTAAAATCCAGACCTAATTAATTAAAGTAATTGTCTCCACATACCACTATATAAATTACATTTATAAGAAATGTAGGAGGACAAGTAAGTTATGTAAGATAATGCACACACACAAGATAATCATTCCAATTATCCATTTCTCCTACATTGAGTTGCCAATACTCATGAAACGTGTTGGTTTGTATGAATTTTGTGTCACTAAACATAATTCTAATATATAATGCAAGATAAATTTATTTCTTTATTTCGTGCATTTACGGTACCAAAGAGGAGTTGCTGAGTTTGAAACACCTAAATATATTTTTAAATAGGAATATAGAAGTATATTTTCTTAAAAGAAGTAGCGGAAAACATTTTACCACATTATTACATTACAACTCCAAAGTAGTATATTTAAGTTTCGAAAAAATACAATTTAAAACAGTGAAAATTTGCACAGTAAAATTGAGTCATAAATACAATCTAAGGAATTGGTTTTACAAGAAGAACCCCCGATTTACTCACGAAAAATTGAAGGAAAAATACTTCTGTTTTTTGAACTCACTCCAACACTCTTTGTATGGACCAAAGTGTGACAATTTATGCACTGTATTACCTCTTATTTCTATGTTTTTTTTTGCATTTAATACAAAGCTTGTAGCTTTAGTTTTCATTCTTTGTATTTTTAGTCTAACATTTTGAGACATTATTTTATTATTTTTACTCTTTGGCTTCTTCTAATTCTAACAGTTCCAGATTACAATGGACCTCACTGGAGATTTCGTGTTGGTAGAGATAATAACGAAGAAATTATTCTTAACATTTTTTTAATTTGTTTCTCTAGAGGTACATAATTGATAGATAAAAAGCTCAATTGATGCTTTCACTGTCATTTGAATACAGGGATATTGGTGTCTTATACCCGTTTATAGTATTCACAGTAATTTCTGCAGGGTTATCAAAACGTTGCAATATCCATTAATAAATTAATTTCTACCTACGTCCATAATGTCCTCCTTTATAAATATCAGCCCTGAAAAGATATCAATTTTTATTTGAAATATTCGGAAATTAGACGTTTACCTGAATTGGGGAGGCCCAAAATGTGTGCCAACCTGGACAACTTTTATAAGTATTCAAAATTATGTGCCATCTAACCTTACCTTTAAACCAGTTAAATAAAACTATCGTAGTAAATAGGTTAGCCAGACAAGTGTGCTTTCTGAATGTATAATATTTTTTGCTACTTACTTTAAAACAGACTAAGTGTAATGTTATGATCTCCGATGGCCCTCGCTTAATCCTATGTATGTGTGGAACTTGGGGATTCCAGCTGGATTGGCGTGAGCCAAGGCGAAAGGGGGGTCTTGTCCTAACGAGAAGGGGTGCTTCGTCACCTTTCTGTCTCACCAAAAATGAGAGAGACGACAAACCTAAAAATGGATCATGTGGACCATACCTCACGTCTTTCTATACAGGTCTTGGACCATTCCCCAGTCTAAGTAGATTCAACCTAACAACATTAAACAACTGCCTTTACGATCAGATAGGGACGCCAGATAATTATGTTTTCAACTGCCCACTCACGTACCCTCGTCACTTGCCAAAACCACCAGATCATTATTACAAGACATGGGCAATTAACATAGCAAGTAACAACCAGCCCCAAGCAAAATTTATGCAAGTCACGAAGTTCCTGTCGGAAAATATTGACCTTCTCAAACAATAGCCTCGCATTTTTTTTAAACTTCACGCATCCAATCTACGCAGTGTGACCATAAAAATCCACTTTTACCTGTCTTATGGACGGGGGGTAAGGGAAACACCTGTGGTGCCAAAAAAAAAGGGATGCGGAATGTACTGGGCTGTTATTAAGAGGCACGAGCGACCCGAACGTCAACTCCTGACTCTAACCACTAATGATGCCCAGCTCCTACAACAGGTGTCCATAGGTTACCGGCGAATCCATTCCCTCTTCATCTGACAGAAAGCCTTGGTCTCTTGTCATCCAGTGGCTCCTCAGGTAAAGCTGATTTTGACTAATTGGACACCCATAAAGAAGAGTTTTCTAGGAACTTCGAGTTGCTTTTATTTATGAAACTAAATAACAACTCAACATAAGGACTATTGAACTTTTGTTAAAATATTTAAATGATAACATCGAAATGCCAACACCTTTTCACTAACTGCAGCCATGAGGTTTAATCTCGAAAAAATCATTGCATCAGACACGTTTATGTTCGTGCAATCTAAATTGCCTATTTTGTGACGAAAATACCTCATAGTTCGTTACGATAGTGGTTCAACCTCGATGCTGGTCCAAATTCGGAAATTATCCCCTCTCTTGTTTCCCTATCTGTCATCAAGTTCATATTGGTTTGAAAGGGTGTCTGATGGACTTTCAGGTATATCTGCCAACCTTTATAATATCAGCTTTATTTTAATAAGTTAAATTATTATAAAGATTAATGGCTTAGTATATGTTTAAAAAGTTACTTGAAATTCACCTACAGGTAAAAATTTGTTTTATTTCGTATATAATTACTTTGAATAAAATAAATTTTTGCAAGTAAAAGTTTCTAAATTTTAACATTAATCAAAAATTAGCATAAGTATATATATCAAACATGTAAAACTTAAAAAGTGATTGGTTAGTTACCTATAAAATTTATCTTTCTATTCTGGTAAATATGTAAAAAAACGTGAAAAGTAAAGATGTAAATAAAGAAAATGTCCTATGCCTCGAAACTTTCAGACCTAAATTTGAATCTGTTTTTAGATATAACTGTCTAAAATCAAATTCAAATTGTAGTTTTTAATGCATTTCATTTGTTATGAATTCCACATTACTTAACGTGAAGTAACATCGTAATACAATTGCAGCTCGATATTAATTTTTTATTCATTTGTAAGGAACAACAGATAAAGCCTAATAGCAAGTCAGGTAGAATATCCATAAAAGTAAACTTATTTCCTTAGCGTTACCAAACACTTTCGGTAAAATTAAGCCCTTTTGTGAAGCAGATGGTCAAGTTGGCATGTATGAGTTCACGCCTTAGACTGACCACTATTCACTTTCGTGACAAAGGGTCAGCACCATCGATTGACCAAGTAGTAGCATCTGGGGTTCTTCGCTTTATCTTCTTCAATATAACATTGAGCTTCAATCTGTCTTTGTGTGTTGCTATTCTTGGGTAGTTATTTTCTTTTATTTTCGCAATCTTCCGATGGTCCCTTTCACAACAGACTGTTACAAAGAGCGATACTCCCATCTCTTGATTTTCTTCTACACTCGATGGTATCGAGATAGTCTCTTATTAGTGGCAGTTCAAGAGCCATTGAATATTAAGAGCATTTAAGATGGTTGTTAAGCAACTGTATTCCAAATTTATGTATCAGATGTGTAATTGTTTACTATAAATATATCTAGAAATATTTTAACTAAATTATTCTTAGAATAAAAAAAGAGTTAAGGACGCAGAATATTTTTAAATATGGACATCCTGATAAGATAAAAACGTTTTCTAAGCCCAGTGAGATTTTCATTTCATAAAGATCTGGTAAAATTGGTTTAATTGGTTAATTGTAGATTGAAAAATAGAACAGAATCTTCTCATTTTTCGTTATCGAAAAATGAAAATCTCTTTCAAATGTACAGAAAATATTTTAAACACAGTTGCCAAAAGTTGTTTTCCAGTAACGAGACGAAAACAATGTTGGAACAAGGGATTGTGACTAATTGCCAAATCGAAGGGTAAAGAGAAGCAATACTTTTATTTACCTAAAGAATGACTAAATATAATTAAAAATTTATAATAAATTAATGGAAAATTATAATAAAAAGTCTACTTACGGATTTCTGAGGTTGGGTGAGGTAGAGTTAAAACATCAATATACACTACCCAACAGCAAGATGTATTAGTATAAGATAAATAATGCATGCTTTAATAGGGGTATGGTCCACCACATGCTGTAATTACGCTAGCAACCCTTCTAAGCATACTTTGAACACGGTTTTGATACACAGCTATGGGTATTTTTGTCCATTCCTGCTGCAAGAATGTTGCCAGCTCAGCTGTAAATTTCGGACGATGTTCCCTGTTCCGTAAGCGTCGCACTAGCACGCTCCACGTATATTTAATGGGGTTTATGCCGAGACTCTGAGCAGGCCAGGGAAGACGTTTTACATCCATATCTTGATAACACTGCTGGGCAGAGGTTACGACATGACATGGAGCGTTGTCGTTCTGGAAGTCACATTCGTCCATTCCATAAAATTGCCAGAGCGAATGAAGAACCTGACTGTCCAAAATGTTCATGTAGGCTTCGGCGTTCAATTGACCAGGAACAACATGCAAAGGTCCGAGACCATATCACGAAAAACACTCTAAACAAGTAGTCGGATTTTATACATATCCGCTGGTGTCTGGTCCCTTATTGTAGGGCATTGTCTTTCGACCAACTTTCTAGAGTCTTTGTTTTAATACATAAGGGTTTGTAGATTACTGTTTCAAAAAATAAATAACACATACAAATAAAAAAAATTTAAGGTGTGTTATTTCTTATTTTAAAATGACCGGTGAAGTGCAAAAAGAATATGTGGCTTTTCATTGGTGAAATATGCTTAAAATCAATTCAATTTACATTGGTTTTTCTTGTTTCATGCGTGTTATTTAAGGGAATGGGAATTTTGGGAATTTTAATTAACGTCGTACTAGAGCAACACAACGGGCTATTGACGACGGTCCGGGATCAGTCCCTTAAGGGAAAGATCCGAGGACAACACCTCGTAATTTTGAACCACGGTCAGATGACGAAGCAACACCTGAGCTGGCACCCCACTCTCCAAACTTCCACGCCAACCCAACGTGAGGACTTTCGGCCACGACAGATTTAAGGTGCACCAGCCGCCTCTACACCATACGCTTACAAACATCCATGCCCGGACCCGGATTCGAACCAGGAACCTTCCGATCTAGAGGCTAACACCTTAACCACTATACCGGTTGGTCGAGCGTTATTTAAAGCTGCAATACATGTTCATTTAATTACAGCTATCATTCTAAATAGGTATTTGGTTTTATTTAGATGCGGAATCGCAATATTTAAGAAGTAGCATGAAGGTTCGTTTAAAACATGAATGTCTGTTGGAGTAAAGTGAATTTTAAACAAGAATTTGTTAATCTTACAATAAATCAGCAATTAATTTTTAATATTTGAAATGTTTTGTCATACGTGACAAAAAGTCGAGGCTTCATTCTCTACAAATTGAAGTTGTTCTTATGCAGCTTAGGGGGGATACATGTAAATCACTCGTTGAACACAATAATTTTCTTTTTGTAAAAGCGCTGCAAAATTGACCATTTGTTTATTAAAAAATTGCAATGGATTGGACTTAATTTGCCTACCCTGATGACATTTATTTCTAACATAAGTGTTTCAATGTTTCAGGTCAAACATTGTGCTCATTTCGCTATAGGTACAGATAAAAAATGCTGTTCATTTCACTGTAATTGCAAGGGGAAAAGCTAATAAATTATTAAAAATATTTTCTAGATTAAATTTTAATATTCGGGCTTCGAGGTGCATTTAATCATCTTTAAGGACTACTTGTATACCAAATTTCATTGCTATAGGTGCTATAGATTCGTCTGGACACAACTCATGCACACAATCACTTCATTTTATAATAATATAGATTTTCCTGAAAATTTCTACTAAAAAAGTACTCTGCATTCCTCTGTCTTCGATTTCTCTGTCTGGCGCAGCTAGGTCGAAATAAGTCTTTTGCGTCATAAAACCCAACCATCCAATCTCTGATTAATTTCACTAAAGCGCATCCTATAGTAACATTTTCATGTTAATCTTTTTTCGAAATAACGTATTTTAATTACTCTAATTACTTACAAACGAGAAACAGAAACACGAAAAAGTTTTTTGATTCAGACTAACACTGATTCCATTCCTGTGATGTCAACAAGTGCGAGACATTTTTTTAGTATAAACCATCTAAGAGAATCCTTAATGTTACGAATTTCAAATCTTCACACGACCTGCTTAAGTTAAACGTAATAACTGAAGCTTCTGAGTTTGCGTCGACGACTGCATATTTAGGAAATCACAGACAGCTAAAAGCAAATGTTTTAAAAAGTATCAAAGGTATCCCTTGTGATATGCAACGACTCTAAGAATTGCAGCCAGCGAGGACACACTTTGCCCTGTTTAAAAAGGGTACAAAAGGAAAAGAAAACAGCGATCATTCATTCACTTTTCTAAGTAATTTTTTTTTCGTCATTGTGAAGTCGGATACTCTGCATTAAGAAGGGTTCTCAGAAAAATAAATTATACATTCCGTCCGGATGGTTCTGGAATGCTAGCATAGGGAGTGAAAGAAAAGGAGAAAAGGGGGAAACGGGCTTGTTTATTTTGCTTGTATTTTTTATTCTTATGCGTTTTTCATTTGTACAGAAACGAATTTTGACAGAGAAATATATATTTTTGTATTTAGTTTTAAAAAGGTTTTATTTGTTTAGCATTTAAAGATAAGACATGAGAAGAATGTATCTCAGTCTCCCAAGTAAATAATAAATAAATTATGTTGGGTTTTACTGGCATTGAAGTAAAATTCCACTCTGACTTTTAACGCAACACCATCCTACTGAATTTTGGAATTAAAATATATAGTGGATAAATCACAAGCGTACATCAGCATATCGTTGGCTAGATAAACTTATCAAAGGACATTTTTAGGGACACTCAAAATACTTGTTTTCAGGAAGATGAAAAATACACAGCTGTGTATTTTAATCAGTTTAAGGGTTCTATAACATTAGAAATTCTTATAGATTTAATTGTTTGATCTAAATAGTAATAATTGACTTATGACTAATTTCGGGGATGACTCCGAAGAGTGCCAGCACCGCGACTAATAGTCTCTTGTACTGAGACCGATGTTAATCCACTAAAGACCGGATTGCCGAAATAAATTTCAGCATTTACCTGATAGGAATGTTGCCCGATTCCCAGGGTTCGTTGTGCAGAGTAAAATTCACAGTCACACAATATATGTTTAGGACTCTCTTCTGCCATCTGTCAACCTCTACATAATGGGTCATCTATAACATCATAAGGTTGAGGTGTCTATTCAGATTAGATTGGCCACACACACAGTCAGAAGGCCAATAGTTAACCCTGATTTCTTTCCTGATTAATTTCAGTAGTTCCCTCGATCTACTCCAGATAGATTGTTGATTGAGCTCTTTGGCTTGTCTTTGATCATTAGATTGAAACCATGTATGGTAGGAATCGGCGAGGAGTAAACCTTTGATAGTCTCTCTAACCACATTCTAAGGTAGGCCCAAATAGACTCTGGTCCAATAAATGACGGTTCAGATCCCTGTTTTGCTAATTGATAGTAAAGTTAGTCTTTAACACTCTTGTTGGTGGTTCGACATAGCATGTCACCATTTGCAAAGCTATTTGCAAGTATTTGATGGACGTGACAACTCGTCATTAGAAGAAAATTCAAGATTTAGATTCCAAAACTGGTAACTTAGATTACAAGATACCTCGTCATAAATAAAGTTGTTCAGATGTTGATAGACAAGTTATCTCGTCGAAACCACTTGGAAGGATAAACAGCTGTATAGTCCAAATAGGGCTTTTATTAGTTAATGTGTTTCTGCTCTAAGTCGAAAAAATATGATTGAAAACAACTTTACTTTCTAATGCACTTAAAAAATAATTTACAACTAACTGGATATCCTTTTACTCATTCTAGATACCAAACTCCTGACGCAGTAACGTTGTAATGCAGTTAAAACGCTAATTGTGTAAAGTTAAGTGTGTAACATGCAGCGAGACCTCTAAATTTGTAAGAAATTAAATTTAAATAGCGTATGAAAGAGAGGTATCGTGTATACCAATGAAACCACATGTACTAAAAGATGAGAATGGAATGAATACTAATATTTTTAGCGTACGTTGTTTAACAATAAATAGCGCCTTATAATTGTATATTTTATGTACATAATCTGTGTTCATGATTTCATTTGTTTTGAGATTGTTGAAAATGCCTAACATATTTATGTTCCTCAGTGTTCTTGTCCATTGCGTTAGGATGTGTTGCTCCTGTATGACGTTAATTAGGATTCCCACCTACCCACTGCGACAGCAACTTCTGAATTGCAGTGCCTCAGGTTCGATTACGAAATTTTATCTTAAATCCATTTTTCTCTTCCGTATTAGTAAAACTTTCCTATTGTGTACGTAGTTTGCTCAATATTGTATGTCTTATATTTGGCTTAGCGTGGACAAAAATGAACCTTGTTCCATAAAACCCAACCAATCTAAAATATTTATAGAGTGTAATTTGATAAATGGATCTCTCACATTACTTTTAATGTTGAAGGCGTGTCCTTAACAAACTACTACATCACATCGATGGAATGTGACACACGCCCTTTAGGATTAGGAAGTTACAGATTATATCAATGCTCCAATACTCTCAACTCCCGTCAATGCTCAAACAACTCAGTTTTACCATACCAGAATATGGGAATATTTAGAATGGTGAAATATACTAAGTTATTACTTCCTTTCATAACAATAAGATATATTCTTGAGAGACGCACTTAGAAAACACACTTGCTAATATTCCTCTCGGAAAAGATTATAAACTATTTATATTCAAAACCTAATACATTATAAGTTAAAAAAATGGTACATTATAATTTTTGCACTGCTCCATAAATACAATTTTCCCCCTTCGTTTCCTCAGAACTACGTAATCTGACTCTGTGTTTTATTTGTTATGTCGATGACATTTATATAAATAAAAGTGTAGTCGTTGTTTGCATATAGAATCCCTTTAACTGATTTTAATATATTTATCCGTTTGGGGACATTTTTAAGCCCAATCCACATTTCGTATTTGTCTGTAGTGTGTACCCGAACTATGCCCAAACGGGAGGATAAATTTCTATGTTATCTTGTATACTATGAAAACTCGCATTTAGTTAGTGACTGAACTTCATTGGGTCCGTCAGTCTGTTTTTCATATAATGTTGGTTTTGTAATAGCATGTGTGCAAATATCGCATACTTTTTAAATTTGGTTTCTTAAAATTTTAAGATATTTAATAAAACATATTTCATGCAGTGAATAAATGAGTTAAAATTCTCTTTTGAATTTTGTGAACATTTCAGACTAAAACAACTGAATATCCATATACTTTTCCATATTTGAACCAACCTTAAATTTCAGCGTTGGAGAAGCTGGAATACACTGTTTTCCATAAATTAATTGTGTTATACTTTTAGTGAAGAGCAAAGTTCTAAAAGGAGGAGGATGCTAAGAAATACAGACATACTTCAAATATGTTTACGCGCATAGAGGAACAAACTTACGCGAATGATGTACTGGCAATGCAGGCAAAATATATAACATCCTGAAAATATAGGGGAGCATTTATGGTTCCACTTCCCAACACGTAAAACTGGTTACGCCCATTCATAACAATACCGCTTCATAGCATCATACCACTACCTCTGTAATATTATATTTCCAGGATGTTTAGTGAAAGAATAGTCAGTGGGGGGTTCACTCCATATTCAATGGCACCTAGAATCGGACATCCAAGTAAATTTGTAAATGCTTGTTGACACTAACTAAAGTATCAATATTCTTACAAGGAATATTGGATTTGTGAGGTATTAGAAGTTGCATTGAGGAAATATAAAAACATCAAAAGAAAAAATTCCATGCGAATAGTTTGCCAAAAAAGAGTGTTACAAATGTTACGTAAGTTATGTGAACAATAGTACTTTTAAGATATCCTAAAGCAGGCATGTCCAACCCGGGCCCACGACGACTATGAACTTAACCCAACAACACAATCACAAACTTACAAATTTATGAGCCCCGGCTAAAGATACCATTAACAAATATAATTTTAACACTTTATTAATTAGTAAACTATGAATTTTTGAGTAGAGAAGGAGTACAAATTGATGGCTGGTATTAGGGATGCGACATCGATGTCGATGTTTTCAAGACATCGATGATTTTTAAAAAACATCAATGTATTTAACATCGATGTTTTTGTAACATCGATTTTTTTACTTTGTCGATGTTTTATTTTTAAATAAAAAAAAGTACAGTTATAAAAATTTTAAAAATAACCAAGTAGCATAATTTTTATAATCAGCAAATTGAACATACTTTTAGACCAAAGTGGCCAAGGGTGAAGGGTCTGAAAAGTAGGGATGGCGACATCGATGTTGAAGTTTTCAAAACATTGAAGTTTTATAAAAATCATCGATGTATTGGATACGATGTCGCATCACTAGTTGCTAAACCAGTTTTAAGAAATGGGGGGAAAATTTTAACAACACTGAATTTTAAAAATATCGATGGTTTTGGGGCGATGCATTATCGACATCGATGCTTTAATTTTGAACATCGATGTCTTACTGTCGATGTCGCATCACTAGGTGCTAAGCCAGTTTTAAGAAATGGGGAAAGAGTTTAAATACACTGAATTTCAAAAACATCGATGGTTTTGGGGCTATGTATTATCAACATCGATTTTTTAAACTTTGAACATCAAAGCTTCAAAACATCGATGTTAAGCTGTCGATGTAGCCTCACTAGTAGCTAAACCAGTTTTAAGAAATGAGGAGGAAAAGTTTAAATCCACTGAATTTTAAAAACATCAATGGTTTTTGGGAGATGTATTATCAACATCGATGCTTTAATTTTGAACATCGATGTTTTGCTGTCGATGTCGCATCCCTAGCTGGTATATGACATTTTCTTGATGGTCGCAATATGACTATTTCTCAGTTTCAAAATGAAGAACTAGTAACAATTCCATAAACAAATTTTGAGATTATCCATCGGGATTCAATATCTGTAATTTCAATGGTTTATAATCATGATGGGAAGTAAAGTATTAAAGAACACGCCTTGTGTGTTGCACATAAGATCACTCCGTTGACTACAGTCAGACGCTTTACACACACAACCAAAATATATAATGAGTTTTTGAATGAGTTATAGCTCCAATATATCCAACTTCAAAATAATTTCTAAACAATCGTTATATTAATCGCTGTTACTGCTGAAGGTGATCATAACTAAATATAATGTCGTTGAGATGTTTAACAGAACTTTGAAAATTAAATGTTTAGAGTATTTAATTTCATAAAATCTTGTAA
The DNA here is from genome assembly GCA_947359465.1 of Metellina segmentata. Classification (NCBI taxonomy): domain Eukaryota; kingdom Metazoa; phylum Arthropoda; class Arachnida; order Araneae; family Tetragnathidae; genus Metellina; species Metellina segmentata. The sequence continues at coordinate 38,629,474 of OX375878.1, read as the reverse complement.
ATATGAAGAAGTATTAAAATCTCTTGTTAAGTTGTATAATGACAGCAATTATCAAAGTATAGTAGAGTCCCGATTATCCGAGTTAATGTGGACCAAGATTAACTCGGATAACCGAAAAACTCGGTTAAAGCGAAAATTGTAAATAAAATAAATCATGTAATATTAAATGTATATTTAACAAAGACAAAAGTTGTACAGATACACCACATGCAATTCATGATGTTATCATAATTAGAGTTCTTACTTAAAAATGTCCTTAATCTATATATTTAATTCTCTTACGTGGCACATAGAAAATACATGATTTGTTATCGCGTTTTGGCAACATTATACGATTGTTTGTTTACGACGAAGCCTCGCGCTCAATTGAATTTATAGCGTTATCGGATGAAATTATACCGAAAAAAAATTGATATTAGTCCAGCTGTTGCAGCTTACAAACAACATGCTGGGTATTCTATTTCTAAAGAAGCGGTCATATTTCGAGTACAAATTTTCTTAAAGTTTTCATTTGAATTCCAAATTGTTCGATTCCTGATTCCAGAGGTACTTTATAACTTTTCTGTAGAACAAAAAATTTATGTTTTAAAAATATTTTTTTGGAATATTATATTTTTTAAATAATCCATTCTGCTAGGACACATGTCTTCATTGATGTGAGCGAAGCGAGCAAGGTATGCGCAACGAACCAATGAGAAATGCTTTGCAATCCTTCGGGGTTTGACGAGCGTTAGCTAGTATATTCAACACGATACATCAAGTGTATTCAAACTGATAAAATTATATGAAGCATTCAGAACAAGAGTGTATCAAGCCTACTTTCAGATCAAACTATGATAATCACTCACCCAAATTAATATAAGCTGAATTTTTATAGTGCATCTTTGAACGAAGTCCCTAATTGCTTTAGTTCCCTAGAGACGGAAGATGAAAAACCCGGCGAATATAAAAGGTACACACGAGAAAGAACTTATCTCGATGTATCTCAAAATGTTATAAAATGGACTTGATCCATTCTAGTTGTTTTTTGATTTACGTTACTTTGGCCCTTTTCTGCGTTAATGTTTCGCCATTTTTTTAAGGATAACATGATAGTTGGTGTCGCTTCTTCTTGTTCTATATATTCAATAGCACTTTCGATAACTTTTAGTCCATCTGTATGGGATATTTTCATATCTCGATTTTCATCGTCACAGTCTTCATCATCATTGCTAGCTTCATTTTCCTTATTGACGATCATTTTATCTGTAATCTCTTTTTGTTCATCAGTGTATATACAGTCACGGATTTCGGTTTCATGTGTGTTTGTGAGAACAAGTTCAGAATTTTTTTCGGTAGTTTTAAAAGTGGAAAATGTAGAACCAAAAAAAAATCCTAAAAATATTTGATAGCTCGGTTAAAACGGAAACTCTGGTAATAGGGGCTCTGATAATCAGGGTTTTACTGTATAAGTATTCCATCAAAAGTCACTCGTGACTTAGAATCACAAATATATAAAATACTGTAAGGCTTCACAGTTGATAACTCTAGACATGCATTTAATGATAAGTGTTTAATTATAAATAATATTGAAAGCAAAGATCTATTTTCCTTGAGGCTATTTTTCTGGTTGGTCAGATGAAGTTGTTAAAATAGATAAGCATTTTCAGTCATTTTCAAATACATACGAACTGAGAGATCTAAAAGTAGAACCTATTCAAGTGTACTATTTCATGACTGATGGACTTCAGAAACTCAATAAAGGATCACATGCCTTTTGGAAATGTGCTCATATTAAAGGATATAGAAATTAAGAAAGAGTGTTTCATAGAGTGTCAAGGAGTTGACGATAGATTTAAGTAATGGAAATAAGTCATCATTAGTGAAATGATGCATGACTTTTACGTTTACACAAAGTAACTCAAATTTCCTATAAAATACTGTATATTTGAATTACTTGGTGCTTAGTTACTTGGTTAATTCTCAAACATATTTTGAACAAAACTTGAACGACACATAATACATAGTGGTACATGGCGAGTAGATCTTTCAGATATTTTCACTCTGTTTAGTAATAAAAATCATAATAATAACTATTCCATTACTTATGAAAAGATATAGTTCGTAGAGAAAGGTTTTCTGCAATATAACATCATATTCGAATTTTGAGACTGAAATAATTTATATAAATGTAAGTATTGAAAATATACGTGAAACGGTGTTACTTTTAATCTAGGAAATGATGACGTCTATATGTTACCGTTAAAGCTCTAAAGTCGTTAATGTGCACATTAGCATTAGCTAAGTAATAGCTAGGTAATCTGCAGATTAGCTTATTCGTTTCGTTAAAGTGCGGAATCGTCTGCAAAACAAGAGTTTTTGTGTAATGTGCTCATTAACGGCTTTCGAATCCTTAAAGTGCAAAATTTTGTTTCTCTAATTTCCAATCCCACCTTATTCACTTTCTCCTTCTGCCTCCACTTTCTAAAGCTCGTGTCGCTGGGGTCGGCTCTATACACTTTCTCATTTGCGTCGGGTGCGAGTGCTTAGCATAGCTAATTCCGTTTTCAAATTCGTTTCTGCCTGTTAGCGCGTGAATTTGTGTCGTGATTTTTTTAAGCAGGTTACTTTAGCTTCGAGAATTCAAGCAGGCACTGAATGTCAATGAAAGTGTCACTGTAAGAATTAAAGGACCTGAACTAGAGAGAGCAAAAACTGATGCCCGTTCGATTTTAGCTGTGGTTCTTAGTAAAACAGAGGATAGTTTCATAAACTTGGTACTGCAACGGGTATTTTAAAACAACTATATGCAAGATCGTAATTTAGTTTTTAAAAGAGATATTTGTAACGAAAGAAGATGTGTGCCGCTACTGTAGAAATGTATTTCCATCAAACAGCACCAAAACAATCTCTTAATACAAGACAGGTTTTCATAAAATGTGACTGCAAATCTAAATGTGCCACAAATAGTTTTGATTGTCACAAAATCAATTTCTATTTAATTCCAAATGGCACCAATCTTGAGACTGCATTAACAAGTAAGCATAAGTGTATCATGTATTTTTTAATTCATTTCCTTAATTGTAATAATAGTTTTAAAACGTTTAATTAATTATTTCTATTATACTTTGTTCGTTTATTGATTTTATCAACTATTCTCTTGATTGATTGTTTCTATCAACTTGATTCTTTAGACATAGATAAATAAATAAATAATATTATGTTTTTCAAAAGTTGTCAGTATTCTTTATTTACACCAGCTGATTGTTTTATGAAATTACTTATAACTTTATGGGATAGAAGTATAGTGTGTCTTTCATGCATCACATTAATTACACATTAAAGAGTATGATGTGTTCTAACATTATTGGCTAAGTTAAGCTTACTCTATGAAGACACATTTATCGAATCAGCTGTTCCGTAACACCCATCAAAAACAAGCAATGATAGCTCTATAAGTCATGCAAAAAAATCCTAGTATACTTTATTATTAATATGACTAAATTTAACTATACATATACAGATGTTAATTTTATGTACCTTGTGTGAACTATTCCACGTTTAAATTACATTCTTATCCAAACTGAAATTGGCGGTGTGGAAGATTTTGTGTTTGATTTTAAAGAAAATAAAGAAATAATCACATTTGAAAAATCATTGAACTTCAACTTAGATTAGTGCATATCCCAAATTTTATAAAAATGTTAGGCGTTACACAAAGTATGTGATTTCTACATAAACCGACTAATAATTTTCATAAAATTAATAAACCCCCTTCAAACGAAGCATAAAAGAAAATCTATTGCTCTTTAATTCTAAAAGTTGGGTCGTATCAAAATTTCACAGCAATTCTTTGATGATTTTTAACATCTAACATTTATTTTTTCCGAATAATAAACAGAGATTTCTTGTACCCAATATTTCTAGCGTTTATTTTCTAGATGCATTAAAAGATCTGTTAGGTTTCAAAAATTTACAATCCTTAGAGGGACATGATTGTTCAATAAAATTTGCTGCTTTGCTTCGAATCATTCCTGTCTTATGAACAAAATCAGATAAAATAGTATTAAATTATCAAAGACCTCTATCTTTTCAACTTCGCAGCAATTATGTAGACTGTATAGCAGTTGAAATGAAAAATTGTTCTGGTGATGGAATAATAATTGCAGGAGGAAAATCACTTTCAATTCTTTCTTTTCATCGTAGAAGAATCTAAATTGATTTTGCATACGCAGTTTATCAGTTGATTGATAGCCTTAAAAGAGGATGAATTTATATCAGAAAGGTTGTTATTGTCAACAGGTAAAAGAGGTGTAGTATATTTTCAAAGTGCAAATCATCAAAGCGGATATAGAGAGCATGAAATTTTACTAGACGCATAACTCCTATGATCATTAAAGTTTAAAAATATTTTGGAAAACACTTACTTAGTACGTTTAAAAAATAATGTCAGATGGTTCTTCGGTTTCAACACTCAAAGATTCATCGAAATCTAGATTTTGTGAAACGTCTGAAAAGGTCAAAGGTGGTATTATTCATAAAATTTAGCACGGTTGAGGTATAAAAAAATAAATTCAGCAATAAAAATCATTCAAAACGAGTGAAACTCAGCCGATGGAGGGTTTTAAAACAATAGTTTTCTAGTAACGAATTCACGAGCTTATGATTATTTTAAAAACTAATAGGATCTATTTTCCGTTTCAAGAGTTCAACTAGCAAGTTCACCAGTTCACCATTTCAACTATAAGACTACAGAACAGCAACATGAAATTAATGAGATTTCTGACATTTTTTTTGAGACTTTAATGTTTTTATATTTTATTCGATTGAAGTAGCTGAAATTCTCTGTGAACTCAAAATTCTCATAAGATATTTTGGTTCTAGTTTTATTCTACGTATGATACATCCTAGAAAATAACTTCTCACAAATGTAGGTGCTTCCAAATGGGGATGACATGAATAAGGCATGATTCTGGAGTGAGGGATATTTTCTATGGGAATATATAACTTATAGAAGTCCAGTAAAGAGACATGATAAAATTTTTCACTAAGCGTGAATGTCAGATTGTAGCTCAATGCATTCCATTTGAAAATTGGCAAGTAATATCTTTACGTCAACAGAAATAGGAGTCACAAATATATAAAAAGAATGACGATTTTCTAGAAATCGTGAAACTTGTTTTCAAAATTCCTGTTGCATATATTTCACAGGATCGTGTTTAACCAACGAGTAATGTTGTTTGCCTTAATTTCAGATTGCCATTGTTTCAGTTTCATTTTAAACGTTGTTGTAGTTTGAAACATTGTATGAACAGTCAAGTCCACTAAATATGACATTTCTGTGAGCCAGTTTCATCGTCAAGTTATGGCATAAAATTTGTTTTTGAATCCATAAACAACTTGATTTCATTTCATGAGTCAAAATCTTTTTAGCATTTTACCTCGACTTTACCATCTTACTTTCAAAATATAAATAATGTCCCCATGGTCAGAATCCATAAATTTAAGAAACTCCTGGAATTAGCGATGATTCAATCCCTTGGCCCTTATGAACTTTACAGCCATGATGACGATCTGCATGACGTTATCCATCTTTAAAACTTTTGCGCTTAAATTGCATATGCATTGTACTATGCATTAATACTATTGCATATACATTGTACTATGCATTACTATTTCTTCATACGTAAATTTTGAGAAGAAATTGCATAGCCTCTATTAATTTTATAGGTCTATCTATTTCAACTATCTTCGCAGAGGCAAATAAAAAAATACTTACGTGTCTTCTAAATAACCAAAACCTTCCGTCGTTTACAAAGGTGAGTAGGAAGAAATATTAATATATAATAACCACTGCATTTATAATCGCCAAATCGCCACAAACACAAGTAACGTCCGAATCTCTCTTCGAAGTAAACTCGACTGTTTATAATTACAAATTGAAAGCTGTACCAGCGAACCCATGGCACACATTGAGAGAGATCTATTGCGTGGTAAAAATACGATGAATTTCTTTTGAATACATTTTGAAAAAATCATTTTTATTTTAATTATTCACAAAACCAAAAGTTTCTTTTGAAGGCGCATTATATTATTAACATAATTAACTTGCAAAAGGTATATTGACGGTTCGTATTAGGATCTGAGCTGGTGTTAGTTACTGCTACAACATTTATTCCTGGTGAACGCTGGACGCATGCATAAATTGTTGATGGTTGAGCAATATAGTTCATGGCCTCTGGTATAGTTATTTCTATCTTTGTAACCACGAAAGACATGAGTAAGGTAAATAAAGTGCTGTGTATTCTATTTTATTATCTTAAATATATTAATAAGTTGTTACAAATTCAAATAATAATACTTTCAATATCGTGTTACAGAATGCATTTTCCCATTTGTTGTTTATTTTGGTAGAGGGCTAAACTCTCGGTAGAAGACGTTAAGTAAAAAGGAATTTTAAAATAAAAAATTTATTCAAAGGTGATGCAACTTTATTACCCTATTATGAAAGCTATTTCAAACAACAATTTTGTCGCACCCTAGTGTACAAGCAGCTACAACGTATCAAATTAATACAACTGATAGGGTGTTTTCTAAAATGAAGATCGTATATATTAAAGTTATCATCAACAACGAGATGGGGCGAGAACTTCAAAGCGTTTTACCAATTCAGAATCGGCAAACATTTGAGTGAAATGCAAATTATTCAGGTTTAACATGTATTCTATACATTTCATATCTTGGGGAAATATTAGTATTTCACTACAAGAAGTCATTACACAGACCATGTCATTTGTACCAAAGTATGGATCTACGTATGCAAGATGCAAAGGACCATCATGTTTCACTGTTTCACTACTGCTCTTTAGAAAGACATGGTGGTATGTGTACAAGTAACAACTGTAAGAGATTGGATGGATACAACTGATCATATGGGATGTAAAATTAATATAGGATACTTTAAAGTTCTCAACAACAATGAACGACAGCTTCAACATTAACAAGCAATTAACTGTAAAAAAATTAGTTGCGTGTCTGGTTCAAGTTATAATATATACTTTAACTCTTGGATTAATATAATAATTATTTTTATTTGCTATATCAGGATATCTTTTTTACTATTTGGTGATATTCTTTCAGGATATCGTAATCGATTTTTCCAAATGGGTATTCATCTTGCAAGAACACTGTATTTAATATTAAATGAATACCTTTGAAAATAGACTAGATAAATTCTCAGCTTTTGTGTTTTATATCTTAATTTCTTGTAGTGTGTATATTTAGTATATTATTAAGCAATTAAAGTTTGTTTAAACCTTAGTTTTATAAAGTAAAGAAACATGCAAAGTACAATATTAATGAGGAAATGAATATCAAAGTCACAAAAAATATATGAATTGGAGACAATACTACTTTAAATAAAACGTATGCTTGATAATTTGGTAGCAAATATGACCTCTACCAAATGATGACCAATATTTACCCATCTCCTAAGAACAAATAAAAAATAATAATTGTTATAGCATAAGATAGTGGACGAATATCAATTAAATCTGAGGTTAATTCATCCTTGATAAACTCAAAACTGATTCAACATTCAAATGAGAGGCGTTAAATATCCTTGAGTTAAACGTGCAGACAGTTTTATATAAATAAGTTGAAGGTTGTTTGATATTAATGATTAGATTTTAATAACTTAATAATTTTAAAGCATTATTCCGGTGAAAACGCAGTTGAAAACTTTCTAATATGCGCTTAAAGACAAAAAAAAAGTTGCACCTGGAAACAGGCCGCTATAAATGAAATATGGAGGAGTGGTACATCCGCGTTGGGAATACAAATTATCACATTTTCAGAATCGTTTGAGCATGCGCATCGTTCAGGGCATCTCTCAAACCCGCTGTATACCGGGGCATAAAAGGACTTCCAGTAGCGCAGCAAATTGATTTCGACTCACACTGTTGTGTTGTTTACGTTGTTTCTCATTGAGTTATGCCTCGGAAAAAAGTTCGCAAGCAATTTAGGCAACTGGGAGAGCTTGACAGAAGTCGAGTAATTGACCGAGAAGGGGATGGTTTAATCGAAAGATTGTTCAACATATTGATTGTAGTGATGTTACAGTTGCACGCTGTTGGCAGTTGTGGATACAACACGGCTCAATGCCAACGTCAACCAGGCTCAGGAAGGCCTAGAAAAACCGGACCGAGGATGGTACTGACCCAACAACCACTGTTGCAGACATCCAACGGGCAGTGGGAACCTCTCTCGGTCATACAATAAGTGATTGTATCATTTTTTGACGGCTTCACGACGTAGTACTAAACTCACGTAGTCCATTACGACGACTGCCTTTAACAGCATTGTATTACAGTCTGAAACTGGATTAGTGTCGTGGTAGACGGACGTGTTGGGTCGAATGGTCTTAACTGACGAATTATGCTTCTGTTCCCGTCTCTGTAGAGATGACAATCGAATTCATGTGTGGAGGCAACGTGGCCAGTGCAGCGTCACACGTTCAGAAGACCTGGTGTCATGGTGTGGGGTGCAATTGCGTACGATGCCCAATCACCTTTAGTATTCGTCACGGGCTCTTTGATAGGCCAACGTTACGTACAAGAAATTTTACAGGTAGTTACGCCCCAATTCCTGAACTACCGGGTTTAACCTTTTTTATAACAAGACAATACTCGACCTCATATTGCTGTCGTCTCTAGAGCTTGTTTACGACGCAACGATATTTTACCATGGCCGGCATATTCACCGGACCTGTCCCTGGTCGAGAATGTATGGTATGCCATTTGACGATATGCTACCACTCTACCTGTATCACGTAATTTGATGAAACTACGTGACAGGGTTTAAGCAGCATGGGATGGACTGCCGCACGATTTTATAAAGAGCATGTATGTATCACTACCAAGACACTGGGTATGCTTCATTATGAATATTTGCGGTTATATGCCGTGCTGAATTATATCATTTTTAAAATTTTTTGCAACGAAGTTTGCATATTTCAGTCTCAAATCTCAATCATTTACTCATTCATAAGCACTTTACCAACCTTGTAAATTTCATTAAATTCTTTAATTGCATTGTAATTTTATGACTGTCTACATCTCGCGTTACTAGAGTCTGGCTTCCAATTTCCCTACTATTCGTCCATTGGTAAAATCATCGAGATGAGTTACGAGTTATTTTGTGTCACTCACCATAGCAACTGATAGCTAGCATAGACAGTTAAACACATAAATAATTCATTCAATCACTAGACTCCTGCTTCAGCTTTTATCATATTTAAAAAATTTTGTGCTGTCAAGTGACTCTAAATATGTTAATTATGGTCAACTAATCGGTCTCGTTTCCATTTCTTACGTCTGTTGTTACCGTCAGTGAATTTGCGCCACGGAAGATTAACTATTTCCTCATCCACAAATTCGCATATTGTATATAAACCTTGATTTATGGGCATCAATGTATAAATTGCGGTTGCAGCAGAAGCTCATTGTTTTACCTGCACTGCTGGAAGAGCAATTGTGTTAACAGAATTTAAATTTTAATATTGTACACATTTTAAACCTATTTTTCATTTGCAAAATTTAAATTATTTCCAAATTTTTGAGACAGATAGCATAACGGGAATGAAACCTTTTATTTTTCTTAATTTATTCGCGTCCACGTGGTGGATAATACATATTTTATCTCTATATTTCTAAAAAAGTTCTATAATTTATGGCGGCATGTGTATATTTAGAAGAATTTTCCTTCAAGTCCACTGTATAACACTTACAATTGTTGTATAAAATTATGTTTTATGAAAAGAAGTAAAGACATATTGCGCGAAAATTTTGAAACAAGACTGTGGTTTATCGTATTTGTAAATATTAAAAATAGTAAAACTTCGAAATTGCTTACACCACTTACCAAACGATTTAATTTTACACTTGTTTTCCATGCTTCAAATTAAATTATTTGCTTAATATCTAAAACCATGTATTTGCAAAATTTTGATTTGCTATGTTTCACCTGTAATCCAAATATAATTTAAGATGCTAGTAGTTAAGGGAAACGAGTGATAAACGTCAACGATTTTAATTGAAGTCACGTGTGTATGAAATCGTTTTGGCACTGAAAACATATATTTTATTCTATAAATCATTTTGAAAAAATATTGTGTTTTTAAAATATTTATTTTATACTTTTATTCTAAAATGCTTATATTTCAAAGTTAATGATGTCCCAAACCAACAAACTTGGTTCATGCGTTGGGCATAGTTTATTGTATTCATGTATAGCGTTTGGCCACTTCACAAACATTAAAATGAAAATAAGTTTTCATTTTCAAGCAAGTTCTTTGATATTACTCATACCACTATGCGAAATGTTCAATAAAAAATATATATGCTCTATAAAAGTAGTCATAAATCCTATTAAATAAATTATCATTTCATTAATGGGGATAAACTTTTATTTCCCTGGTGTAAGAGTGGTAAAGGTGGTACTTCACAAGGAGCTAGTTAAAGTGGCATTCATAATCCCTCCAATTTCAAAATCACTTTTGTTATAGTCACCGTAATATCACCTTTTTTAGTTTTGTTCAGCACCTTTGAAATGTATATCAAATGGACTATATAATATATATAGCAATATCGTTCAATTCAAATTAGTATCACCTTTAATTCAAAATAAATTAGCATCAATTTATAAAAATGCTGAAAAGGTGTTGAAAATTATTTTTCAGACACTTAAATGATACTTATATTTTCATTACAAAAACAATGTGATTATTTCGTTCATTTTTTCAATCTACAGTTTTATAACTAAACCCGAGTAACTTATGTTAGTTCATCTAATCCATGTAAATACAAATTGAGTGCTCGTCTGTACAGTTGATATATTTGCCCTATTTCAAGTTATTTATACCTTTTGGCTCATTTCAATGTAATATCAGTGCTTTCTGCGCATGGTGTCTATTTGTCTGTATGTTTGAAGACATAAAAGAAATCATAGTCAAATCTATCTACCATTATTTCAAAAATATTACTCGGTTATATTGTGTAGTCTATACTGAAGACATTCAAATTCAAAACAACTTATTTTGTACCTGTGCGAGCCACAAAATGTAATTTTCGAGAAAAACGCTTTTGATTTAAAACTAATTAATCATGAATATATTATCAAATTAATTTTTCATCCTTGTATTAAAGATGTTGAATTTCGAATATGTTGCATGCCTAAAATTTATGAGTGTCACAATCCAGAAAATATTAGGGGAAAGCTATGAATGCAAGAGTATTTACCTTTGAATAGTTATATTTATGAATGAATGAAATTTATGTACGAGAAAGGAACATAAGAAGGGGAATTGATTATCTCTTAGTGTCACATTTAGTACTTTAGTCATACAACAGAGGTGATATGTATGAAATATATTCTATAGATAGATATGTATGTAATTCGATTTCCGTCTAACGTAAGATATAGAAATTGTGAAATGTCTAAAAGCTATTGAAAATATATTTTCCGTACTCTATATATGATGTTGGCATTTTTCTATGTAACAGAAAAACAATTATTATTGTCATTTCTTCAATCTATAATTAATTCATTCAATCCGTGTAAGGTCAGGTCATTTTGCTAATAAATTTTTATTTTTGTCATAGTATAGCGCTTGACGAGCAATTCAAAATACAAAATTGAATAAAGACACTCAATTTTTCGAATATATTCAAGTTGAATAAAAACTGGACATAGTAGTGCTGATAATCATTAGTACACATAAACATTCCAATAATGAGTACAAAGGAAACCTTGATTATGTGTTAATAAGAATAAAATGTTATTTCGTAAAACGGCATACACAATTCATACATTGTGTTACGGCAGTTTTGATGGCGATTAGTTCTGACTTACTTCTGTGCCAAGTTGAGAAATCTTCATAAATGAGAGTAGATTAAACGATTATGTGACGTAATTAGGTGTTAACCTGTGACCTGATAAGGTTCCTGCGATGCTGGCTGTCAAGTCGGTTAGTAAATAATGATAAACATTGGTACCCTTTCATCTCAGCTGCCATATAACACTCTTCTTTCCCAGGAACAGTTAGTTTTGCGAAACTGGAACACATTATTCGGTATAGGATAGGAGTTGTAATTTTTGAGCTTATATAGTGAAGTATTGATGTGTGATATCAACTTTACTACATTATGTTACATATTTAATAAAATAAAGTAATTCGCTTTCATTATGGAATATTGGCTTTCAAAATAGACTTTTCGAAAGTCAAATTTCTCCTGTACTACTAACCATATAAATTAGCAAGTTTAGTGCTGTAATTTATGTGCGTTAGTACTTGGGGCGTTTTTGTACGTGCAAAAAACGCATACATATCTCTAAATTTTGTACAAAAATTCATGAGGAAGGCATTTTTTAGGCATTTTCCAATCATTAATTAAGTTGGCTTTAGTGAGTTTTCCACTGCACAGCCAACCTGTGAATTGTACTCAACGTTGTCCTTATTCCTCCCTAAGGGTATTTCTCTCTACATTGCCAGTAATAACTGACATTGTGTGTGTTTGGTAATTACTTGACAGTATATGTCTTATGTTTGTAGAGGTTGCTAAATATGGTTCTAAAACACAAAAGCTTATATAAAACATTTTAAATTAAATATAATGAAATTTAATTAATATATTTTTTTTTGGAATGGCAGCAGCATAAAAAGTCAGACTAAATTAATTTTTTTCCGTTTTTATTTTACGCGGGGGTATGATTTTCCACCAGACGATAACAAACAAAGTTTTAATTTTAGTTATGCAGTTTGTTTTTGTATCTCCAAGACCGTTAAGGATAGAGTAAAAATTCAAAGGATTTTAAATCTGAGGAAAATTTCACATTAGTTCGATATCTAAAAATATAATTCGCTTTAAATAAATAAAAAATTTTATTGACTATATTTTATATTTTCGCAAGAGAATGTGACGTCACGCCAACATTCGTGTTCCAAAAAGTCAACAATTACATTTCCTGTCACCTTACGATTTCAGCGATAAAAGGGGGAAAAAATAGAAATACATTTTGGCTGGCATTATTTAGTTCTTTTTTGTAAAATAGGGATCGATATAGATGGATTAAAAATTTCAACGGATTTTAAATCGGCGGAAAATTTGGCACCATATAGATACCTTATACGTTTGATTTTCTTTGAATAAATAATTTTTCAATTAAATATTTATATTTTCGCAAAAAATTGAGACATCATGCCGAATTCGTATTTGGTTTGCGAAACAAATCAATACCACGGGCAACTCCGTTATGGCTGTTATCCAATTTGCGATGCAAACCATACTTCATGATATTCATAATTTGGTTTCCGAAGCAAACGAAATTGGAGGGAATCCATTACAATAGTCAACGAATTGCAAGCCAAATGGAAATTCGTACCCTATTGATTGATTGCTTTTTTTTTTACTATTAACAATTGAAGATTTAATAAAATGTAATAAATGTTTACGTATTATATCTTTTGGTTCTCATTCAATGTTGTATTTAAGAAACAGAATAGATATACAAAACAATTGTAGGTTTCCTAGAATATTTCTTGATTACATGCAATTTAAGGTTTCTTGTAAACTATTCACAATTTTATGAACTATTGGTAAAATGGCGCAGCTTGTCCGTTTCCTTGCCCTGCGCCATAAAACACAAAATTCATTATGCAGATGAAATCCTTCTATGGAATCTAACCAAGGTTGAAGAGTGAATCAAAAGCTCTTTTTAAAACCTATTAACTTCCATCCGTGTATTCGAAATAAGCTGATCCATTTCCCTATTAAATGTTATTCTGAACATTTAAATGGAATTTCTAAGAAAGACGATTTAAAAAATATGTTCTTAGATGTTAAAGTTATCCGAACAAATTAATCAATTACTAATTAAAGGATTAATATGATACATGACACGTTAGTCACATGCTTGTCTACGCTTGAAAATAAGTCATCGCGTTTTTGGCACTGACTATAAATGAATTAAATTATCGTTTTCTTTCAATCGTACCAAGCATACTGACTGTGAATTAAAATATATTTTGAATACGGCCATCAAAGATGAAGATATCAGAATAAATTGTTAAGCCTTTTTATTTCGATAAGACGTTACGATGTTAAACATTTGGTCAGATTTTTGATTATGTTTGTTTAATTTTTCAAGAATTTTCATTAAAGTTTATTTTTTATTCGCCTCCTTATTCATTGAAGTAGTTTACATCCTCGTATGGCTACGAGAATTAATATCCCTGTATTGATAGTCGTACAACACATAACGTCATACATATGGAAACAACTCCCTTTGCTATATTTCAGTGTATAAGGCCAATTTGTTAGCTCAAGATACCAATCCAAATGCCAAGTTTTATTTAAGTAAATACCAATGTAGCATCACACCACTTGGTTTTCCCTTCATAAAAGAAGTAAAACTGATTTATTAGAACGTCGGATTTCGGATTTCTAAACTTCTTACAATTCAAAAGCAGGGAGAATCTGATTATGGATGCATGTCAAATATGTTGTGACTGTTGATTTTAAAAATGGCTTAGGAGTGCCAGAAGAGATAACAAAAATTGTAAATTAACTTGGGTGGAAATGAAATGACGTTTGAAATAAAATTGTCCACCTTTATCCTAAATAATGAAGAAAACCTTCAAGTGTCTTTGAGTTTTCTGATTAAACAAGAAAATCCCTCTTCTTTGCTTATTGGGACATCACAATTTAAACAATTTCATATATTTTGACAGATCCTAAACTTATAGCTCTGATTCGAAATTACGTGCTGAATTTAAGCGTCATGGCATAGAAAAGTATGCTGCTTTTGGAACAACACGTTAGCATTAGAAGGTACGTTCAGTTCAACAATGAGTTTCCTTAAATAGATCTGTAGTAGCTAAATCCAATCAATAAAATCAGTGTAGTTTTGGTTTTACATCTATAAAATTCATATTGCACTCCGGCAAGAAATGTGACTCAACTAAAAATTGCAGAATTTGAGAAACATCAACTTAAAGGATACTATAAAACTGATATTGATATAGTATAAGCTTCTTTTAAGTATTTATGGTAGTAACTTCTATTACATTCTGTATCTATTATTGTCCATATAAAACACACTGGGGCACCTCATACATATTTTTCAATGACATAACATCAAAATTTTTATTTTCTGACTTGTGTCACTTTTTTTTCCTATGTGCGATATGATTGTTCCTGAATGTTCAGTAGGTGAAAACATCCATGAAACTGAAAATACTGACAGTAGAAAAACATTGTAAAAACCATATTATAATGAGAATAAAGGTAATATCCTCGATGCATAAAAATAGTGAAAGTTCTTAGCTGCATAAACACATCAGAATAGATTTTAAACGCTCTAGGAGATGACGTCCAGCATGAAGAAATAAAGAATTTGTCATAGCTCTACAAATGATCTTAAACTTTTGTATTAAGGTGAACTTAAGTCTCGTACCTCCAATAAGGACTTGTCAACTAAAGCACCATCTTACAGAAACACACCAAATATTTCAGCTCTTAAAATATCCCACTTCATTTAAGATTAGAGGAGACCGGTGCTAGTTGGCATAATTTTTGGTTTCTGATTTTTCTTTGGTTTTCCAGCAATACGTTCAGCTAATATAACCAATTGTGATGATGGTAAAACTCCTTGGCTACAGATTAATGAAGAAAGCATCACTAAAAATAGTAGAGTTTAATCGTTAAATATTCTTGACGAAAGTGTTCAAACTAAGCCAATTTACCCCTTATGTGGAGTAGGTTGACAAAACGCCTGGGGTAAGTTGGCGCAGCATATCACTGTGATAGGATATAAGCAATAATGCGAGTAAATTAAATTAAAATCACTTTAAAACTTATTTCAGTACAAAATAGCAAAAACTAAGAAAACAAAACAAAATGAACAAGGTAATCTTTACCGCTTCATGTCCTCCAAAAATGTAGGGCGATCGTTCATTAGATTGGTGGCTTTAATTTTTGTAAAATTTTTTTGCGATTGAACCAAATTGAGTCCGTAACTTCTGGCCATCTCCAAATGGTATGTATTTTCACCACTGTGTAAATATAAAATTCATTGCCGTCTATGTCCACTATTTTTTCCTATGCCAACATACCCCACGACTTAAATGCGACCACCAGGACTTTTGAGACAAATGGCAGCCCCATTCTTCCACATAAGTTTCACAAGCGTTTCTAGTACACGAATACAATGGTTGTTGCTCACTCCATCCATCACAGCAATTGAAAACACCTCAGCATATTCTAGGACATTAAACACCAAAGCCTTCAATTAAGAAAAAAAACCTTACTTGGCAAAAAGGGTTAATTGTAACATTGTTTGTAGAGCATTATTTGTATCATTGTTTGTAGGGCATTATTTGTATCTTTTTCTTTCTCTATAAGCTTCTATCACACTGAAACTAAAGTAAGAGATATCTTCAAATTCAAAAGACAAGAATACATGTAGCAGTTAATGATTAAACATCTATCAGATACCCATTGAACTATTACCCAGCAAACCAATCGTCTGACTCGGAAAAATAAAGCCAATATCCTACAAACTGAATACTGTAAAATATCGAGAGGCAAGTGTCTCTTTATATCATACGAAGTATTATAATATCATAAACAACAGTTGTGATTTATGAAATATCCTATCTAAATTATCACTGAAAATGTACTAGTGAAATGTACAGGTGTTGCTGAATACAATTCAGCTCCCCTGGTTTAGGTCAAGAAAATTCTATATATGTACACAGCAAATTCGGTTTCGCTCTTTTTGGTAATAGTATTATAAATCTTATTCTTTGGGTAAAAATAAAAACCAATATATTCTGGAGACGCAAAATAATTTAATCAAGTTTCAGAAGACTCACCATTTTACCGAATTTCTCATCACTTATAGAAAACTACCTCCTGATTTCAGAACTTTTGCAAGTTGTACGATGAGTTTCGTTTAATTTCTGGAAATACAAATAGCAAAAAGGTTGCGTAAAACTCACCACATTTACTCTTTTGTAGAAGTCATAAAGCCGAACTCATTGGGACGCATACAATTAACTCTAGAGTTTTTTTTAGAATGTTTAAGAATTGCAACATCTCTTCTTTAGACTCTCCCTTCATTAAGATAGATAATGTTTTCCAAGGAATAACCTAAAACAAATCCAAAAGACGATGTTTTTTTATTCACATAGTGGCCAATTCTTGCTCACCCAAGAGCTGTACGAGAGATGCATCGATACTACCCAAATTAAGCGATGACGTCGCCAAGAATGCAGAGTATCAACAAGTTGAAAAGTTGTTAAATTCGTCTCACAAATGTCATATATCTTGTGTACCTCATTCTGAACCATATCAGAACCATATGGTGCAAACTTGTCTTGGCACTAAATGGAGACTAATGAAATTTTCGAACAAGATTATCTACCATCTCCTGAGCACGTCCCTGTTTATTCTCCAAACGAGAGTATGGGAAGAAAACAACAGGTTCATGGCATAGGGAGAAAATTTCAGCTTCACTGTAGTAAAGTATTATGAAGACTGTAAACTGTTTAAGCCTCTGGAGTTGACTGTTAGCAGCATGGGAAGAAAACAATTGGCTCTTACCATACGGAGAAAATTGCCGCTTCTTTTAGTGTGGTACCATAAAAGCTGACTTAAGCCAACTGAATTAATTGATTTAAGCCACGGGAGTTGCATGTTAAAAATTATCTGGGAATATGGACTGGCCTCCACGTCTTGGGTGAACCCACCAGGAGAAAACTTTCTTTGTATCTTCTCAGTGATATCCCCACAACTCGATGAGGCAGCCAATATGACTTGAAGGGGAAGAGAGGATTCAATGTAGTGGAGCAAAATGCTATACTTACGTGATCGTATTTTTATTATGAAGCAACACATTACATTCTGAGAGGATAAAGGGGCTACAGAACATATATTTACTTTATTTTGAAACATTACAGTTAAAATATTCGCATAAACGATGATGACAGAAACATGCATTTTCTCATTGATTGATCTTTATATTTTAAGTTTCATATAATATACATATGAAAGTTGAAATTTCAATTTATTTAAATCAAATAAAATTTCTGCAATACTCAAAAAGCATGATATATTTTACATAAGTGAATGTACAAATAGCACATGATATTTTCTAGAAACTCGTCAGTGAATCAAATGACGTAAAACACCGAGAGTAAAAACAATATTTGATTCACCGAAATGTTGCCTCTAACCCTCAATTCAAAGAAGCCTGTTTTCATTCCTGAATATCTCAGAAACGAAGATTTGTGTAACACGTACCCTACAGAAATAATATTATGGATAAAAATCAGACATATGCATTGAACTGTTGATCAAAAGTAAGGTTTTATGAAATATTCAACTTGCCTGAATACGATAACCATCGTTTCAGTTGCACGCAGTCATGTTATGAAGACTTCGATATTGAATCAAACTTCTTCGGAATGTTACATATTGAAATTCGAAATGTCAAAGAAACAATTCCTGAACAAACCAGTAGATTTATAAATATTCAAGTGAAATCACTGTGAGGAATTTGCCTTTCTTAAAATATATAGAAAGAGCAAACAATTTTGTTTTTGTTTTTTATCAGAACTATATAGTGCTAGTAAAATTACCCGGCGTTGCAATGTTTAAAGTGGTAATGCATTGGTTGAAATTTATCCAAAAAATCATTCTTCTCTATCTTAGAAAAATGCTAAGATTATTTAAGTGAGCCGAAAAACTTCTTTAATAATATTTTTACTACGCTAAATAATAATACAAATATTTGCTTGTTTTACATATCCATAAAATCCATATATCGAACTACAGTGTAACACAAAACAACAAGAGATTACAGTGAGATGACTGTAACAAAAGTCGATTTTGTTGTTTGAAGTGATTATGAATATCTCTTAATGTTGTTTCCTGTAAAAGTGACAAACGTAGAACGTATTATTGCAGCCACTTTTCTAATAGATAGTTTTTGACTTATAACACTCCTACACCAGGATTTATGTGATTTTTCCAAATTCTTCTACTATCACTATGAATGGTTGATAAATCATACCGATACGATATTCATGATTAATTTCAATTCAAATAAATACATTTTCTAAAATTCCATTCCGCGTGTGAAAGAGAGTGACCTTATTTGAATGAAATGTTTTCAGTTCATATAATACAAAGTTAAACGATGACAATTTTTCAAAAACCTAAGGTCAAACTTACAGCGTTTCAATGTTTCAAATGAAGGTTTGAGATAGCAAATATGAAAATAATAACTTCAAACTAAATTAAACAACCTCTATCTTCTGTAACTTAAGTGAAAACTTTCCAACACTTTTAGAAGGTCTTAATTAAAATATTTCATAACCGTTCTATTATTCCATGATGACAAATATTTGAAATTTGCTTTACTCCAACTGGCGATTAGTTATAAAACGACTCTTTGTGGCACTTTTTGTCATTTTCATTATTCTAAATAACTACGCCCTTTTATCTATCAAGAGCAATTTTAAGGTAGGTAGTTAATTGACGTTACACTGGAGAAACACAACCGAATATTAGACACGGTCCTGGTTCAATCCCCAAGAGAAGATCCTAGAACGACACCACTTAATTTTTAACCAATGTAAATTCGCAACGTGAGCATCGGAGTTGAACTCACAACCCTTCGATTGCAAATCCGCTAATCCTCCAACCGATATACCGCAACCACTGTAGCATTGAATACACTCGTTACCTTACAAAATGTAAATTTCATTAAATTGAATGTTTTCAATCTTTTCAAATCAGTTATCAAAAATTATTTTTTAGCGATAATAGTAAAATAGTCTGAGTTGCGTAACAATCATAATAATATTCAATGTTAATACGATGGGGATTTCGAATTTCTTATAGCCCCATCTCTACTACTAGATAAAATAGAATGTGGGTTAATATGTAGCCTGTTACCAGCAGGGCTCTAAGTAATAAGTGTACCATATTCAGCGTGTAGTGGTTAAACGGTGTAGGTTTTTATAGAGAACCGACAGACAGATGTCAACTCTTCCTTGTATATGAGGCTATCCCAGCAAGGGTGGCGACCCCACCAACATACCCAATAGAAATATATGCGATTTTCTTGGCCAGACTTTTTAATTATTTTTATTAATGCATAATATGATTTCAGATTCTACAAATTTGTTTTTCAGTGGTCAATAATACGTTATTTTGTAATTTTAGAAAACTTTACCTGCACATTTCAGAAGAAAAAAACAAAGGTTTTCATAGAAGGTAATGATAAAATTGTCTGGTATTGTGGTTTAGCCCACTTATACGCTGATAGCCTCATATATAGTTTTGCTTTATTCGCTTCTAAGTTAACTACCACTACATACTTCAGGATATTTAAGGCGTAGCTAAGGTCTTTTACAATGTGAAATTCCTTCCTAATATTGAGTTTCCACTTGTTTTAATAACGAAATATGCGATATATTTGCCATTTTTTTCCTTTTTACTAAGAAACTAAAATTTATTTACCGTTACGTTCACTTGACTTACATCCTTTAGGATCTTTCAGGCTCTCCTAAGATCCTTCGCGATGTTGAAATCCTTTCCTAATACAAACTTTCCACTTGTGATGTGTGATGGAATCAGAGATTTCACCTTTTCTAATTACTTAACAAACTAATTGGGTGGATGATTCCAGACCGTCGTCAAAATCCCGTTGTGTTACTCCAGTTCGATGTTAATTAAAGAACCGACCTTCCTACCTCAACAAACTGAATTGCTTACAAACGTACGTGCTTCTTAAATACCATAACATGTAGCGAATTTAAACAATTAATAACAGAAATCTTTAAATAGAGTTTTTTAAATTTTCAATTGCTCTATGTTTAAATTGAAACCGAACCATAAACAAAGTGATATCGAAGCAATAGAAAAACCCACCTCCAAGCGAGATCGTTCCCTCTGCTCGACTTTGTGCTCCTAATAACGGAACAATTTTATTCGCTATTAAGTTCAGTCGCGTTACATACTTTAGGATATTGCAGGCGTATCTAAGATCCTTCGAAATGTGCAATCCATTCCTAATCTCTAATTCGGCAAGAGGGGGAGAGCCTTTTTCAGCATCTTCTCTCCGGCTATTTGTGTCCAAAATGGGTCGTTTCGAGAGGAAATATCACCATCCGAGGTAGAAAGATAAGAAATTTCGTTCCTATGGCAACTATACTTCATATTTTTGTCCATTTTCCACTCGGACTTCCAAGTGCTGCCATTGGCTATATGCGTATCACTTAGCCATAAATCCAGAGCTATTGAGATTTCCGATCTCCGGCTAACTCGGCTTCTTTCCGCTCTTTCCTTTGATTCTTCACTTCCTTTCACTCCTTTTTATATTTCTTTTTCCTCTTCGAAAAATTCCAAAATCACAAGTAATACTTATTTAGAAACTATCTGAGATCTTTCAACTGCTAAAGGCCGTTTGTGGCTGGTGGATAACAATTGAAAGGAAAGAACAGGTTTGGTGAAACATAAGAACGATTTGGATTGGATGGGGTCAGTATAAACTATCAATGGTATATGTGTGAACCAAGAACTACATAAAAATTATCCTCGCGTATATTAATATCATGCTTAAGTGTGTAAGAAAATGGTAGAACCCATGTATTAGTCCATGCAATTTATGTTGAAACAGTTCTTTGATCATACTTCCTGTTATTATGGTTTCCATTTTAGACTCAGATGTCACCGTGTGTATTTTGCACAACAATGGCTTTGCTGATTATTTTCTAACAAAAAGTTGTTTTTCCAGATGATAATCGATGATTTGAAGAGAAGCTATTTCAGGGAATTAGAGACATTACTCTGTCTGGGTATTGAACTCACACCTAACTATTCGTTCTGTCTCTAATGTCTATACTTTCTGGATCCATAACTATTATTTTTCATGTCTTTGAAATGTACTGTTCTCAGTTGGGATATTACAGTGGTGGCTTTTCTATCTGAATTGATTACACAATTTTTTAATTTTAATTTTTCTGATATAAGTTTGAAATTTTTCAAAGCATAAGCAGCATTAGTTAGAGTTATTAATGCTTGTTCAGAACTTAATTCTCTCGCTTCCCTTTCCAATCTTTCTACAGCTTCATTTTCTTCATGTGCCAATGAAGAGTACCAATTTCCCAAGGAAGAGTCAAATGCTCATGCTACGTTTATAACTTATAAAAGGTGGACTAAGCACGCACATTTAACTATCACAATCACAATGGTTTAACTTTTAGCACATATATTGCTGGTTTATAAGTGAAAACCTTGATATGAGAAACGATGGGAAGAGGATAATACTAATTTTTAAACAATGGAAATTGTAATTTTATCATTTTACCTCCCGCGTAAATAACCCTTCCATTTTCTGCAATATTCTTCTGAATATATTTGGTTATTTCAGTGGCATCAAAACTATTTAGGTTACTGCGCTACTGAAATATAATCTTACGCCTCCTCTACTTTATTTCATGAAATAATGCAAATAATGCAGACACATTTTCAAATGGTAAAAAATACATTAATACAAAGTATGAAGAAATAAAAAACGTTGTTGACAGAATGATACCAAGATTTTACGATACATATTTATAGTGAATTTTTTTTTTTATGCTATGGATGTGTTTTTTTTTTTTTTTGCACAAAGTGTTTTAAATTTAGGTACCTTTGAATAGAAAGCTACTCGTAGCTCTTTTTCTATTACGAAATGGGATCAGATTTATACTTTTCTATTAAAATTTATTGCAGATATTGCTTAAAATCCTGTTTCGTATAAATATCATGTTATGAATGTCAACAGGTACTTGCATTGCTTTACTTGGCACGATTTTATATTTTTCACTACGATTCAACCAAAATTGAACTACGGTTTCACTTTAAAAATTTTGTTTTAATGAAAAATGAATTATTTCAATGAAATTCTTTAAAATTTACCAATGTTTCCTTTTCAATAGTTGTCAATCCAAATTCGTCATCGTGTTCATTGACGAATGGATTCTGTATCCACTTTGTAAAATCATGATTTTCGAAATAATGTAAGAAAATGTATTACCAAACCTTAAAAGTGTTCAATAATTTATTTTTGTTTATTTCAATATTAACTCAGGTGCAGAAATATTTTATAAGAAGAAAAATGGTAAACCTTATTTTTTGTAAATTTTATTTCCATAGCTCCAATTTCTTACGAATACTTTGACTTTGTCTATTTGAATCAGTGAATGCATTTATGGTCCTTGCATTGATTTATAAAAAAACACTGAATTTTCCATACATTTTAACAAAATAGGCCAGTTTAACTGTTGAGTTATCATTCCTAAACAAATTTGCCACTTCATTTTGATTTTCATCAAGGAAAATTGCAATCTCTTCTTTGAGTTAAAACCCCCTTTTAATACCTTCCACACGAGCTATAAACAGCGCACTTCTTAACAGTATAGAAGTGAGGTATAATTTGCTTCCATATCTTCACACAGCTTACAAACTATCTAACTTTTAAAGAACTGTTTTTTAAGTAGTTTACAACTTTCGTAAAGATGTTATTAAGTTCCCTGCTCATATTTTGATACAAGAGCTCTATGATCTATGCAGCGCGTCCAGCTAACTTTGGGTACTTTCTATTTAGTTAAGATTTGAATAACTGCTTTGATTCCTTACATTGACTTAGCTCCGTCTGTTCAAAGTCAGTTATTACACATTATGATGTCCTCATAAAAAAAAGTGTCAACAATATTAAAAATTTCACTGTGGAAATTCCAAGAGTGGGGTTTCAAATTCATATATATATTCTACTATATTAATTTCAGCAACACATCTAACATATAAAATTAAATATACATCTTTAACTACATGAGTTGGCTCATCTACTAAAGCAAATTTCAAAGTACGCAGATAACTGATTGCAAAGATCTTCAGATATGTCATGGATTATTCTGCTAACTGCATTATCAGCTAGTGGTATTTGTCGTAACTGTTTTGCATATGATTCGAAATTTTTTTGACTAGATGAATAGCTGCTGCCAAACTAGTGTTCCTCCTATTATGTGGGTGTTTTTACATTTCGTGATTTTGTAAGAAACTTGAAACCGACGCTAGCAATGCAATTGATGGAACCGAAACTAGTTTTTTGAATGTTTGCTTTTTTGATTGACTCCCCCCCCCCCGTCTAAGAAAACTGACTCATTTATAATCTTTGAAAAATTCATATGGCCTTACCAACGAATTCATAATACATATCTTCAAGGTGCCGTTTTAATTTGTCTGGTTTTACACTATGCTGCTGCCAAAGCTTTCGTACCAAACAAACACATTGGTTTTTCCAAGCCATCTACAGGAATACTTGGGAATCCTAATGATAAATAGGTTGAATCGTATTTTCTTGTCTTTGGCTTTCCTTGTTCCCTGTTGCTTGTATTCCCACTACCTTTACTTGTATCAGCATCGGTATATTCATTACAAGATTACTGTCAGAAAGTGGTAACACCAAAAGCAATAAAAAGCGCAATTGCACAACGCTAGAATGCTTCTGCTGACTCTTTAGTGACTCTTACGCTACGAGTGAAGTTTTAATTTGAGAGTATTGTTTTGATGATTACTGTGACTAGCAGACACAGAGAAAGCATTTAAATGAAGACGTGGCCCCCCAATCAGAAAGTCAGTAGTACCTTCAACTTATCAGTGCTCTCTCGCACTTCAGTTGCATTATATCAGCATTGCATGTTTATTTATCTTCTATGTGGTCAATGCACAGGTTATAGAGGCAACAATAGTCCATTGATGATTGAGGAATGTGATTATGGTGTCGCCATTGAGTTGATATGTACAGTTAACAAGGAAAGGGACATTCACGATGCCAGATATAATTGCATTTACTACCTGTGCAACCTAAATGCCCGAATTAAATATAAAGGGAGAGTTACAATGCTTCCTACATGGGTGATATCTTATTACTATTCAACATTCTTCAAAATTGTGTAATTTTGATAGCTAGAAATGTTTTGTGTTTGTAGGTATCTTTTGATTTGAGACTGATCTTTTCAGTTAAGAGAGAGTTTAAGTTGCTATATTTTATTAGTTTGTTCTATTGTATTTAGTTTATTATTATAATTTGGGACGTCATTTTATTTCCATTTATGTTTCAAAATTGCGAATTGCGTACATGAAACATATTCGAACATTAATTCTAACCGTTTTTAACATGCTTCTCTTTAAAAATCTATCTATTTCTCAATTTATCATGTTCAACAAGATTTATTCAGATTAGTTTCTTGTAATCCTGCACTTATACGCCCTTTCTAAATTTCCAAAATAATCTATAATACTCTACATTTTTATCGTGGAACATCCAAAATGCTCTTCAACTCTATTAGTATATGCGATTCCTATTGAACTCTCGGGTAGATTTTAGACTTCTTAGCACTTTTAATCTAGAATACTCCAGAACATTCTTAATATGACTCGTATTTCACGAATTCTACAACGTTTTACTTAATTAATTTAGAAAATAATTTCCTTTTTAAAATTTTCAATTGTGTATTAACCAAATTTTTACAAAAGATCCAACTTTTATCATGATTAATTAAACCTTTTATTGAAAGAGAACTTAAATAAGGACCATACAAAATGATACGGCCATTTTGTGTAAGGCACATCCAGAAAAAAGAAGATGTTCATAATTTAAGTATAAAATTTTTTCCAATTGAAGAAAAATACTTAATTTTTCGAATAATCATCTAATGCTGTTTTTGAAAATGTATAATTTAAAATAAGCAGAACTCAAGAGATTGATTCAAATCGAAATATATACAAGACTTCATAAATTCCTTAAAATGTAAATATCTTCTTCAAATTTCTTTAAGTCATCTTCTAAGTATAAATGAATATTTAAGACTTAGCTTTTATTTTATTGCATTTTTTCGATGCTCTGTTTAATTATTCATGACATTGTGAAGTTTATCAAAAATAAAACACCGAACACTAATTTATGAACAAAGTAGTGTCATGAAAAACTAATTTATTTTAAAAACAAAAGGAAACAAAGATTTTCTAGTGGAAGAATAAACTGCTTGAATTAACTGTCAAGTTTCTGCTTATTTGATTAATTAATTAATTAGAGCTACTGTTAACTTACAGGGGCGTGAATATCGATTATAGTAATCATAAAAATGAAAGAAGGCAATCACAGTTTTCTGCCGAAAATCACTTTAGAAAAATGCGTCTTTTGAAAAGCTCGTTCGAAGGAGTAATAATAAATTTCTTCACAAGACTAATTACGGTCATGACTTTAATTCCTATTTTCGTTTCCGAAATATCTAACTTCAGTGAGAAATTATATGCATCATTAACATTCTGAATGGTTTAAAAATCGTTACGATATATGAGAGACATTATCATGAATTATTTCTTCAAAATTGACAACTTATTATTTTAGGGTAATTTGAAATTCTAAGAATCCACCCTAATTTCGCGAATCAAATGTAACAGTTTTATCTTTCGATAGTTTCGAACCAAAAATGAACTTTATTCTATATTATATTTAAAAATTTAAATTGAAATAAATGGAAATGTATTTCATGATTTCAAGAGTGTAATGGCGTTTTAAAACAAGTTCACTGTTTATATTTTAAGGTAGTCTAGTAATTTTGATGTGATTTTCTTTAGTATTTTTATTCGTAATGTTATGCATAATTAGATGCATCGACAAAATTAATGCGTTCCTTAGTTTTTTACTTGGAATGATTGGGTAACAACTAAATCCAAAGATACGAACGCACAACAGCATGGATGCCTGATTGTTTGTTTACTAGTGTTACAATAGTTTCAATTGTTTCTGTTTTATGTCTTCCACAAACTTTGGTATATTCATCTTTGCACAGAGTGTAAAGGGACATTTCATAATTACTTTACAACTTTTATGAATGAAAATAGGCCTTATTTCGAAGCAAGACATATAACTGCAAATAATTTAGCATAGCTATTAAAGATTTACAAAATAAATTTTTATAAAACAAATAGAAAAAGTGACAGGCAATTTTGTTATGATTTGCAGGATATTATAATTAAACCTATTACGGAACAAACTGAAATCCTCTGACAGACAAATTTTGCAACTAAAACAAAAATATATAGCAATTGAAAAAAAGTCAAATCTTCATTTCTTTTAGAGGAACGATTGTAAGTTTCTAATCATCATATTTTTATTCCGTACATTACTGTATTTCCAAAATTTCACAGAAAATCTTATTAAATTTAGATAGTTCAACTGTGGTTCTGTTGCCTCTGTAACTAAAGCTGGCCTCTTGATTTGTAAATATTTAAAACTATTTCTCATTATCTTTTTAAAAGGTTACAATTGGATTAGTATAATGAGAGTAATAATATAAATTTCATAAATAATTAGGTGATATTAATAATGTACTAATTTTGAAGAATGTTAATTCCTAGTTTTTTTATGCATTTTTTCAAAAATGTCATATATAACATGAATGTATTTTACACACTCAAATTAAAGGTATACCCAGAGGCTCTAATATATCTTCTATTTTCTCCAACGTATTTTTGTCTCTAACGCGAGAAAATATGCTTACAAATAAATTCTGCTTTCAGGTATGCAATCGATCAAATTGTTTTCTACAGAACTTTTAATTATTAATGGCAATCAATTTATCCAGAAGAATTGAACTTGATAAAAACAAATTCTTAAAAATAAGGAGCCGACTTTTTAAATTATAAATTACAAATAATGAAATTATTATTTATAGGCTACCAGGGGTTCACAAAGTGTGTGCCACGTAGAGAGATGAGGGGTGTCACGAAGCGCCCAGATCTCTAATCTAATCTATTTCTAAGCAAAAGAAAAAATGTCAAGGTCTCTCATCAAAAACTAGTTCATTAACCAACTGTCGGAGGGCGCCCGCAAGGTTCTGATTCGTCGCAAAGCCCCGATTTGTCGATGGACCCACTGCATAGTTCACAGAAAAGCACTTGCATCGATATCATTGATAGTCCACTGGCACGAAAAATACAACACTTATTATACAATAACAAGGAAATTTGCATAGGATGTATTAAAGCCCATGCGGGTCACGACGGAAACGAAGAAGCAGACAGATTAGCAAAAGAGGCAACAACAATGGAATGCGTAGATGAACGGGTGAAATGGCACAAGAGCCATTACTGAAAGGAAACCACTAGCTGGCTACTCGATGCGTGGCAGAATGACTGGGACGAAGGGAAAACAGACAGGACGGTGCACGATGTGTTACCAAAAGTGTCACTAAAATCATCAAGTTGGACCAGGGAAGATACGCTTTTCTTCACAGGGCACGGCCCATTCCCATCCTATCTAACGAGGTTTAAGAAAATCAAATCCTAAAACTGCTCCTGTGGTGAAATTGGCACACCTCTACATTACATCACAGATTGCTCCCTTACAGCCTCATGGCATATGAGAACACCTGCTGACCACCTTAAAATTGCATGGCTCAGGAACATTGCATGCAACAAGGGCTCGAGGGTTAAAATTATTAACGTGGTGAGAGGTGAGATTCATTGAAAATCATCAAGACTTTATTATCCTAAGAAAGACGAACTTTTTTTTCTCACCTTGCATGATGTATATATATATATATATATATATATATATATATATATATATATATATATATATATATATATATATATATATTTATTTATTTATTTATTTATTTATTTATTTATATTTATTTATAATGTAACCTAGTATAATGATTTAATGTATATACTGTATAGATGTAAGGATGTATAAATGTAATGTAATGTGCTCTAGTATTCTGGGTAGACATGTCACCTTGGTGGCATGCTCTACTCATCCAACCACACTTATTTAAACTGGTACAGTGTCTCGCGACACTAGGCACGGGAGTGTGTGTTGGTGTTAGTTAGTAGTTAGAATATCGTCCTAGAATGCGTATTAAAAGTGGTTAACTACATAAAGACTAGGCCTCTCAAAGCCAGATAAAAAAAACTTTGCCAGGATTTGGAAACCGAGCACGTCCTTTATGTACTACTACAGCTCACGTTGGCTATCACGTAGCAATATACTATTTCGTATATTGACAATTTCCCGATAGAAGATTCCACAAGAACGCCGAATTCATAATTTCTGTTGAAACTGATATACGTGTAAATATTTGAAAAACTAAATCCATTGAATGTTTCACTACATGGCCGTATATTGAAGCTAATAGAATGGACTTCAGCATTCAAGAAAATACTACAGATGTAGAATAGAAAAATGAGTGATAATGGAGTCAAGGATTGCTTTCCTGTACTGCAGCAGTACACGGTTCGTAGTGGAGATAAGGTTTCATATAGATTGCTGACACTTATCACAGAGCACCTATCACAACTAACTGACTGGTTCGAAAAGTTCTTCGCAGAAGACCTAACCG
This sequence comes from Metellina segmentata, assembly GCA_947359465.1. Lineage (NCBI taxonomy): Eukaryota > Metazoa > Arthropoda > Arachnida > Araneae > Tetragnathidae > Metellina > Metellina segmentata. The sequence goes on along the minus strand of OX375878.1, from coordinate 38,599,971 downwards.
AGAAGTTTAGTTAGATCCAAGATCCATTCCATGCTGACGCTCCACAAGAATTCACTTCACAAGCAGAAAATCCAATTGAACTATCGAGCGACAACAGTCTGAAAGCAGAATTCGCTTGTTAGGATTTGACAAAGTTTTGGATATCAGTAAAAAATGAGTATCCTATTCTAAGTACAAAAGCTATAAGGTTCTTATTCCTTTTGCGACTTCATATCTGTGCTGTAAGCTGGATTTTCAGCAGTTGCTATTATAAAGAGCAAATATTGTTCAAAAATTAATGTCGAAAAAGAAATGTGAGTAGCTGTAGTTTGTGCAGTGAGCAGCAGGCTCACACGTCGCACTAAACACACATACATACCTCCAAAAGCATGTTGAAGGTAATTTTATTTGTTTCGTTTATATATTTTTATATATTTTAACCTACCTTTACCTATGTTTTCCTATTAAGTACAGTTAAAGTATTTGTGTGAATTTTAAATATGATTATTAATTATTTTTCTTCTTCACAACTGTACAAATATAAAAAATATATATTACATATAATATACCACAGAATAAGATATTACAAGACGAGGCTGCCTTGAGAAAATTATATTTCTCTTAAGGGTGCCACGAGTTGGAAAAGTTTGGGAACCGTTGGTAAAATAAAGGAAAATAATTATTGTAATTAAAAATTTAACTCTATATCAAAGCGATAATTTATTAATACACCTATTGATAATAACTACACTTCTTTTCTTAAAATTATTTTTGGAAGACATAATTGTAATAATTATAATGTAACTAAATCCTAATATGTCACGTTAATAGTAATAGCTTACCCTAATAGTTCACTACTCACACTCAAACTCACTGGTTTACTGTCAGGTCCTAAAGCTAATGGAATTGAACAAAGCGATCCGTAGTAGGGATGGGCACTATCACCACACTAACTTTATGCATTCATGACACCTCGTAATTTTGAACCACAGTCAGAGGACTAGATAAACACCTGAGTTGACACTCCACTCTCCAAACTTACACAACACGCCAATGTGATAACACTTGAGAACACGGCAGAATTAAGGTGTATGTCCCCACGTATACGACAGTATATGGCTGGATCGAGCTTGGAATTAGTTGATGTTGAAATGATTACTTTGTTTTTAGATCGTTCACAATGGTGTATGGTAGTATATGAACATTTCCATAGCATTCTTGCTGCTCATACGCAGAAAATACCACTCCGTGTCGCCTATGCCAACCTTCTTTCTAATTCCGTCACCTCCTACCACGCCGCTACAGCCTCTATGATGAAGCCACAAACACCACTCAACTCATCTTTAAAATTGCTTTTTGAATCTTCTTTTACCTGAATTATCACATATAGATAAACATACAACGTTCTCTGTTTACTTGTTCCACTCCAATTATTTTGCCTAGGCCAAGTTCATTTAATCTAAGCTAGGATCTGATTGTGACAGGGGATTGCATCATATTGCTTTTCAAACAGTTCGGGAAAACGTTTTGGTAATGATAACAGGAAATAGGTCTAAAATGTACAAGAGCCAGTCTGCAGAGGGTAGTTTCCTCACCTCTATCACACTTGTATTTGAGTGATCCTCTAGAAGTTTTTCTCTGGAAGCAGTTTAGGTTTGAAGGAATTCTAGAGACACTGGTTTGACGTTCGTTTTCTGGAAAAATTTCGCAATTAGAGAAATATTTAATTTTAATGAATCTGAAGGGGACAAACACTTTTTGACATGCTCTCTGTCATTTAGTTTCTGTTGTGGTGCACATGAGAAGAAATGCATTGTAAATAACATCTCCTTGCATAGACCTATTCAAACTAGCGTTTTCGAACTCATTTTCGAGATAAGGTGGAATATTTTACTATCACAATATTTTACGTAGCATGGAAAAAAACTTAACTTTTGGGGGTAGCTTTAATGCCTTTCCTTCCAGGAAGAACATACGCAGTTATAGATTCCTTAAATGACCGACTTTTAGATTTCGTACTTTGCAGAAAATGAAGTCAAACACCATTGCTTAATGATGCAATGCGTTTCATGATAAAATGTTTGCATATGTCAGTAACACTCTTCAATCCCCCTCAAAAATGGATGAAACTTTACGCCTAACAGCGAATTTTAAAGTGATTAAGACATTCTAAGGCTGCTTAAATAACATTATTGCAAGTTTTCAGTTTTGAGATATGATTGCAACTCAAGTAGTGATCGAAATGTAACATATTTTTCGTAGAAATAAACAAGCGTCGTGGAGGGTTAAGTGTGCGTTCTCCATGTGTTCACAAGATCTGTCACCGTTCCCCAGAGGATTTCCAAGTCTCTTCGTTTACCAGCCCGAACCTTAATAAAACACAGCTTCATAATAAATTATCTGACAAATGACAGCAAGACCATTCTTCCCATAGTAAATTATTGTCGTTCCTCCACCACTATCAGTTTTTTGTAGTCACAGTGACATACCTTATTCCTACTATTTGAATTGTATGTTATAACCTATTTTCTATTATAACTCGCGACGACAAGGCAAAAATTTTCATTCAAATAGAATACAGGTAAATGTGCTACCCAAACTGTGGGAATAAGTTTGAGCTTCGCAATGCAATACAATACACGATGTCCAATTACAGGGAAAGTTTAACTAATTTAGACAAAATTACTGTTACAATTCCATATTTGTTTGATATTGGAATGTATCCCAGGTTAAATGTATTTAAATAATCTGATCATTTGTTGTTGTAGTCACAAATGCAGGAAACTTCATCTTTCAAAAACAACATAAAGCTATTCCTTTCAAAAAAAATATTCTTTAGCTAAATTATATTCAAACGTTTGTATGATTTGTCAATCAAACAAATTAACAAATAGACTGGAAAATTATTATTCTGCTTTAAAAATTATGCTTCGTGTGAATGAAAATACAATGACTTGTCTATTATGTTTCAGAAATTAAAGCAATTACCTTTTAAAAACACAAGACATGCCTCCATATAAACAGTATTAAGTAGAATACTGGAAAGTTTAAAATAAAATAAACTCGATGTTTTTAATCTGCAAACGCAGATTACAATTAATAATTTATTTTCGTATCCAATGTGTTAGTAAATATTAGTGTTACTAATTATAGTGTTGTGAATGTTAGTGTAATTAATTATAGTGTTAGTAAATATTAGTGTAATTAATTATTGTGTTAGTAACTATTAGAGTAATAATTATTAAATGGAAAATGTTCAGTTTGACTCATCTAAAAAAATTAGAATGAACTAAGTAGGATAATATTTAGTAAAATACTTTTATTAATTTATCAAGAATACCACAAGTAATCCTACTTTTAGATTGTTCTGTTTCAATTTCAATAAATTTATATTTTTATTTTTTTCAGTTCATTGCCACAATAATTAAATTATAGTTTGATAAAAAAAACGCATTTATTTATATATGCATAATGCACATATACTTCAGAATGCTGTAAGTAGTGAATGCAAATCCTAGAGAAATCTTAGCTCTGAATATAAACTATTCTTGTCGAAGAAATATGCTTTGGAAGCTTTAAAATTATTGAAGTCTTATTGAAACGAGAATATTTCAAATAGTCTTCTTAATTTTCTGTTCAAAACCCATCCTCCAACAAAAAGTTTTGATCAGGAGATAAAACAAAATATTGTATTTATTTATTTAACGGCAGTGTTTGAATAAACGCTTTCTGCTTATTTGCAGTTGTCTCTCTTAGTACTGTGGATAAAAAGAATAATAAGTTTTAAAAACTTTAGATAGAACTTTCCATTTCCCGATACGCATTTCTATATTTCGAAGAGCGAAACTTGAAGCTCGAAACATTATTGGAATACGTAATAAAATAAAACGAATATCCGATATTCCTTTCAGCATGTTCTTCTAAGAAGTACAAATGTCGCATTTACTGCAGTTCTGTGTTTGAATATATTTATTTATACAGCAAAGCCAAATTAAATCTCGACAGATAAAATCATACGGCAGAAGTTATTCGTATCCATAACAAAGAAGATAAATCTTGTTTTGTCAAGATATGCGGCAGTGGAAAGAAAAATATTAATATGATTTGATAGAGAGCTCACACACAGTCCTCACACGCACCTTACCAACTCAATATGTTTTTATTTTCTTGAAACGGAAAGTCTAATACTAAGCGCTTAACTAAACAAAAATTATTAAATAAATAATTTAAAAAACATTCAGTTTTTATGCTTCCCGAACAATTGAACTAAATAATGCATTGACATGTTTTATAAGATTAAAAGGCTACACAGTACCCTTTTTCAAAAAGATTTTCTACAGACAGTAACATTAAAAATAATTAATGACTTTTTTTCGGCTCATATTATTTAACTAAATCCAATAAACAAAAGTCAGTTTAACAATAACCATTATTTTAAAATTTTTAAAAATTGAAATTTTTTAAAACTTTTATAAAATATTCAATTTTTAATATTGTTTAGTTATTTCAAGTGATTTATATTTCTTAGATAGTTGTGTGTGTGTGGAAACAAAAGTTAGTATGGAATTGACCATCAGTCTCATTGTTGAATTTTAATAATGATTTTTGTAGCTAAACTTGAAAAAAACATGAAAATTCTAAAATTATTAACTTTGACATTTTTTTTTAAAATTACTAGAACTCTCAGGCTTTAATCCATACTAACTTTTATAGTACATATATATGAAAGTATCTACAAAAATTTTCTAGACTGTATCTTTTACAGAAAAAAAGTCTTAGGGAATTGAAAACACTTGCATCCACAAAAATAAAAGTCTGAGAAAAATGCATTTTAAGTTTTTGAAGTCATAAAACAAAACCTAATAATGCTTGTAGAGCTCTAATTTTTTAATATGTTATTTAACAACTTATAAAATGCACTAAAACACTCATTTAACTCAATGTGATTGAATATATTTTTTCTAATTCAAAATATTATGTTTTCATATGATGAAAGACATTTGTTACGGCCGCGACAAATTATTTATCTAAATCCTAACTAAATATTTTCGAACCAAATATTTACCAAATTTTAATTATAATGTATTATATATAACAATTGTAATCAAATATTGGTTTTGAAAAAGACCTTTTTACCAATATTGGTTAGCTAGTAATGAGACTCAGAAGAGAACGCAGAATATAAACTAACAGATACGATTTTAGTAGTGAAAGTTGAAGATAATAGCCATTTCACCTAAGGAATTGATTTTATTCAAAAATATTTTTAATTAATTGTACGAATGTATAAGTACATTAAAAAAAACGAAATTAACCACGCCCCCTCCTCTATGCTGTCAAATTTTGACACTGACAACACTCAGAAAACTTCAAAAATCTTTAAAACTAATTGGATATCAGATCTAAAATTTTGAGGCAAGCTTCCCAATTGTGTGGGCTATGAAGAAATGCAAAAAAAAAATTGATATTTTTGTCATTTTTAGGGCCTTAAATACAATTGTTTTAATTCCATTATAACTGTATCATGGTTTCTTGATACAAGATATATCTTGTTTAATTAAGATATGCGGCAGTGGAAAGAAAAATATTAATATAATTTGATAGAGAGCTCACACACAGTCCTCACACACACCTTACCAACTCAAGATGTTTTTATTTTCATGAAATGGAAAGTCGAATACTAAGCGCTTAACTGAACAAAAATTATTAAATAAATAATTTAAAAAACATTCAGTTCTTATGATTTCCAAACAATTAAATTAAATAATGCATTGACACGTTTTATAACATTACATACAATTGTTTTAATTCCACAATAACTGTATCATGGTTTCGCAGTAAAATATACAGTATAAAAAATAATCTGTAAAAAAATAGGAAATTTTCTAATTTTCGTAATGCAAATTTTTCATCATTTAACAATTATAAATAATTGTTAAATGAATGTTTGTTAAATTATTGTTTATTGCACTTTGATTTAACTTAATTTATCAAGCTTTCACAGAAAAGTACTTTATTTTCATCATAATTCTATATTTCTATGTCACATCATTTAAAAAATTATAAATTATGTGCATTTACTTACAATTGTTATGCATGTTTGAATTTGTTGTGCAAGTATTTTTAAGAAAAGTTTATCTTCATGTAAAGAAAAAACGATGACTCGTTGAGCTTCACCAATCTAAAGATCATCAGATGTTATCTCTAATAAAAAAAAGCTATCATGTCTTCATTTAAATGTTAAAAATAATTTATATGCTTAAAATAGTTTGTTGAATATGTGATATGTGTTTATGTGCGATTTGGAATTTATTTTATACTGTCTTAAATTAATTTTTGAACGACTTATATCACTTTACCCTCATTATTTACGGACGTTTGGTAAATCGGATAAAAAATTTTAAATGATTGGGAATAGTTTATAATCTGACAAATAATGTAACTGCCTTTTTATACGAACAGAGCTAATATAATGATAGAATTATCAGATCGTTACAAAGCTGAAATATTTTAGCTACAAATCTTTCTCTCGCATAATGTACTCACATTTCAAACTACAAGAACTTCCTTCTTTTAGAAGAAACGACTTGAAAATCATTTCACGTGAAAAGAAATCACTATATGCCAAGTCAGAGACAGAACCATAAATTGATGTGACTCCACAAGCATCAGAGGAGTAAATCAGTATTTTATTACATTCTTCGGAGCTTCTCATGGCTCAAGAAGAAACGCTGCAATGTTCTAGCAAGGCCTTCGTCATTTCGAGCTTTCTGAAGAATTTAATTAAGGAATACTTCATCAAAGATGGCGCATTCAGAAGAAAGAAATCCAGGAGAGAAAAGATGAAAATCAGGGATGATTTTTTTTCCTTCCACATTTTTATATCCTTTGTGACAAGTAGTACTCTCCTTCTCTCCAGATTTCTAGTAAAAGAAAAATAATCTCAAAACGAAAGTTGAGATACGTGCATGAACATGCTCTTGCACATGAATGACAAAGACATTTTAATATACAGAACGTGTAAACTTTTTCAGAATGTTTCTATCTCGACTCTTTTTCAAAATAACATTAGAGAGTAATTATATCCCTTGAATCGATACATTCTTATTGGAATATCTTGTTTGCACATTTTGAAGACGATCTGGTTAATTACGTTGTGAGAATAGAGGACCTTGATGTTAAATAGAGTAGTGAAGCTTGAAACATACCTGCATAGGGGAAAATATATATATAAAGATCTCTGTAAATAAATATTTTCGTACCCTGTTTCTTTCGTGTGTGTGTGTGTGTGTGTGTGTGTGTGTGTGTGTGTGTGTGTGTGTGTGTGTGTGTGTGTGTGTGTGTGTGTGTGTGTGTGTGTGTGTGTGTGTGTGTGTGTGTGTGTGTGTGTGTGTGTGTGTGTGTGCGTGTGTGTGTGTGCCTACACGTGTAATAATGAATTCTGTGAAATTAAAAGTTTATTTATTATTCACAAAAAAATCAGTTAATTGTTTTTATGTGTGTGTTAAACAACTTTTTTTTTTATCAGAGATTGAAGTTTTTTCAACAATATCTTGTCACAAGGTGACCGCGGATAATAGGGAGCTTAATGTATATATATATATATATATATACACAGAATTAGGTGCTTTTATTTTTTCTAATCCAGCAGATCGCATAGGTCAGCCCTCGAAATGTATTTTTTAATACAGGTGCACAAGGTGCACCTAAGTTTTTAAATTAGGTGCACAGGTGCGCCTAGCGGGAAAACATTAGGTGCACAATTTTATTTTCATGTGTACAGTGCACCTGTGCACCCGGGTATTCCGAGCCCTGGCATAGGTGTTAAATATCAACCTCCATTTTATTAGTCTTACGAGTGCAAACGAAGCTAAAAACAATTCTATATCTACTAAGGAATACCATTGAGCATTGTTGTAAATACGGTTTAACTCAGTAAAAGTGACGAATCTAAGTCATACACTCTCTTACTGATATTTTACTCATCGATATTTTAAGACATTTGTAAGAGAAGGATGATAAATGAATTAGATAGGATACTATCTAATTCATTACACATCACATTGACGTTTTTAAACAAATATAGTTTTTATAAAAAATTCATTTAATGTGCTATAGTAAAAAAAATGTGTTTTAAAATGAATATCTTCATTACAGAAAAAGCAAAGATAGACTATCACCATTTTTTAATGTTAAATCAATTTTACATTGTTTATTAAAATAATTTTTTCAAATTTTTTTTAATGTCTCTACTATTATAAAAGAATTTTTTTTGTATGTGTCTGACGTGTGTTTTCTGGCAATCTATACCACTTACAGTAATGAAATTTGGCTCACGGGTAGTCCTATTTTTATGCAAAATTTGTACGAAGATATCGAATTTTATAATTTGATCTATAACATTTTTTAATTAGTTTATTGGCATTTGTTAATTATTTATTTTCCTTAGAATCGCAACACTGTGAAGAGATCATGGATTCTAAATATATTTTTTTCCTTTCAATTCCCGAGCACAAAAAATTCCAGCAAAGCGAAACAAAAGAAATAAAAATTCATGACTGTCTTTTACTTTTTTTTCTCCTTAATCCACGTTTCTATCTTTGCGATCGTTAAAGACAGAGTAAAGCATTCAAGGATTTGAAAATCTGTGGAAACTTTTACACCAGATCAATGCCTTAAATGTTAATTTTTTTAAATAAATAATTTTTCAATTGCAACTTTTAAATTTTCGCAATACGAATTTGGCCGCATTTGACAAAAATATTCATTACGAACACAAAAAGGACTGTTTGAAGTTTTCTATCTTAGCGATCGTTATAGATAGAGTAAACATTTCAACGGATTTGAAGTTTGCGGAAAATTTTACACCAGTTTCATACGTCAAGTAGTTCAAATTTTATACGAATTTGTGACATACACGCGTCATGTCGGGAGAAGTTGGAACTTATTCTTAAAATTATTGTTTTTCTTTTTAATGTTTTTAGTAGCAGTTAGGACTGAAACTTAGGAAAAGAACTGTCACTAACAACGCAGTGCTTACCTGCTATGAGGACTATTCAGAAAGTAACACGTTTTAAATCAAAAGAGCCCAAATGAAAGGAAACATTTTTTATTGCATACATTTTAAAGGCACATTGTTCAGCTATTTCTATAATTGCTCAACGTAATCTCTGTATACGTTAAGATACTTATCATAACGGTACACCAGCTTGTTATTTCCATCGTCGTAGAATGTTGCCGCCTGAGTCTTCAACTATGCACGGACGCCTGCATGCAGTTTATTGTCATCATCGAAGTACCGTGTTGCAAGCCAAGTCTTCATGTGTGGAAGTAAGTGGAAATCGCTCTAAGCAAGTTCTGAACTGTACGGTGGATGTTTCGTACAAAATTCCTGATAAATTTCAATTGGTCTTAATTTCTTTGCGAATAAAAACCTAATCATCGTCGCACTTCACAACTCATGGGATTTTCTATTGCAGCACAACTTTAAACATTCACATTGAACAAAACAGAGATAACACACACCGCAAACTATCACAACCAGTTATTCAGTAGACGCTCCGACACCAAAATGGGGACCCTAGCGGAATCTCTCGCCGCACAGCGGCGAAACGTAAGATACTTTCTGAATAGCACTCGTTTAATAAGTTAGTTAAATATAACGTTAACTCGTAAAATAAGCAACCTTGTTCTCCTGTCACTACAGCAGAAAATTTATTATAAAAAGTCCTTGCTCGATTTTTTTGTATATCGTAACGCTAAAATGAATCAAGAGTACAGAAGAAAACCATTCAATATAGGACGTTAGTGTCTTACTTTCAGAAATTGGTAATGAAACAATAATTTATTTTAAAATAAAACAGTTAATATTAAAACAAGACGTGTAACCATAACGTTTTAATTCAAATATATATATTTTTTAATTTTGAGTTCGGTTTTCATTACAATTTACAATTATTTTTAATTCTGAATTATAATGTATTTGTATTACAAATTGTACTCAGTAATCAAGAAACAACATATGTTCTTCTAAATAAGTACAAAGCTTCCATTTCTAAGTATGTGTGTATGTGTGCGTATTTCTATTATCCTATATATATATATATATATATATATATATATATATATATATATATATATATATATATATATATATAGCTTCCATTTAAATATCAGCTCAGGTGTTGCTTCGTCATCTGACCGTGGTTCAAAATTACGAGGTGTTGTCCTCGGATCTTTCCCTTGAGGGAGGGACTGATCCCGGACCGTCGTCAATAGCCCGTTGTGTTGCTCTAGTAGGACGTTAACTAAAATTACCATATATATATATATATATATATATATATATATATATATATATATATATATATATATATATATATATATATATATGTAGGAATACTAAACAACGGTAGTTGTCTACTAGTCTGGAAAGAACTCATTATAAGAGCAACGAGACTGGTAGGAGTCAGTTGCATTGTAGTAGGAATGCAAGGCAAGACTGTCACGAGCCATTCACATTCTGGTATTCAGTTACGAGAAAATTAATAGAACAGACACTTTTTTCCCCTGGACGCCATTGAGAGCTGACGTATTTTTTCCGAGCAGAGACGACTGCTGCCGATAATGACGGAACTTTTTTGAAATATAACTCAACTGTACATAATAATTGTATATATTTATTCATTAAATGTCAATGTGCTGTAAGGTTCGAAGTCTTTAATATAGACCTTACCAAACAGAACAACACGAATCTTACATATATATATATATATATATATATATATATATATATATATATATATATATATATATATATATATATATATATATATACAGGGTGTTTCAGTGAACCGTTTCAGAACTTCTAAGAGGGGTAGGGTACATCCTGACAACTCGAAATCATATAGCAATGTGGGGTCGGAAATGCTTTCCTGAAGCGGTGTTGTACACAGAAGCACCGTAAAGAAAAGAGACCGTAAGTGAGAAATCGTTTTAATAATGCATGAAAAGAAGCAAAAGATACATGGATTTAAGTAAGTGTTCGAAGTTTCTTCCACGGGCTACAATGCACGCCTCATATCTCCGACGCATGGACATCCGAACATTCTGGAATACTCCAGGCATATCTCGAATTTCTCCGGCAGCTGTTGCAATTCTTGCAACCAGCTCCTCAACATTGTCAACAGGAGTGTCATAAACTAGCGATTTCAGATGACCCCAGAAATAAAAATCAAGACATGATAGGTCGGGTGACCGAGCAGGCCAACGCACGGGACCACCACGTCCGATCCACTGCTGACCAAATGTGACATCCAGGTAGTTACGAACATCTCCGCTATAATGGGCAAGGGCTCAATCGTGTTGGAACCACATTGTCTGTTGCTTCTATGCAGAAATCTGTTCATCTCTCAAAAGTTGTGGCAATACTTGCTGCAGAAAGAGCAAGTAGTTAGGTCCGGTTAGACGAGACGGTAACAGGTAAGGTCCGATGAGGGGATCTCCAATAATACCGGCCCATACATTGACCGAAAATCGAATCTGTGCTGCACGACGTCGGATTGCATGCGGGTTCTCGTCCGCCCAGATATGGTCGTTATGCGTGTTGAAAATTCCTTCCCTTGTGAAGGATGCCTCATCGGAAAACAACACTTCAGCAGGAAAAAGGGTATTTGTAACACATTTTCCAAGGTACCACTGTGCGAAAGCAATACGAGGTGCATAATCCTCCGGTTCCTGTGTCTGGACACGCTGCACGTGAAACGGATGCGTGTCTTTTTCTCGGAGAATCCTCCAGACGCTGCAATGGGAAACTCCGACTGCGTTTGCTACACTTCGTGTACTCGTTCTTGGATTCCCCTGTACATGCTGCAGCACATTCTGTTCGACGTCTGCAGTCCGTGCTGTTCTTACCCTGTCCCTGTCAGCTCTTTCCAATGAACCTGTCTCAGCTAACCTCTGGTGCAGTCTTGCAAAGAAATTATGACTGGGGATACGCCTCGTCGGATATCGTTCCGCGTACAAACGCTGTGCGGCTGGCCCACTACAATTTGCAGCCCCGTACGCCAAATGCATATCGGCTAACTCTGCGATCGTGTAATCATCCATCCTACTAACTTGGCGTTCTTGTGCGAAATGAAGATTCCCTACAAGAAAGCTCGGGATTTTCGCACAACGCCATCTACCGCGTCAGGAAAGCATTTCTGACTGCCCATTGGTATATGATTTTGGTTCGTCAGGATGTACCCTACCCCTCTTAGAAGTTCTGAAACGGTTCACTGAAACACCCTGTATATATATATATATATATATATATATATATATATATATATATATATATATATATATATATATATATATATATATATATATATAAAGAGAGAGAGAGATATATATATACCGGATCTCTGAACTGACAAAAGAAGCGTCACAAGGAATTGATTTAAAACTGCATGCCAGTTGGAGTACAGTGAATTTTAAACAAATTTTGCAGATCTTATAAAAATAAATATCACGGTTATCTATAAAAATAAGAATGTAGTGTTTGTTTGTACATTGAATATTTTCGACCCAATTCAAGTTTTCTATCCGTTTTGGATCCTTCTAATGCCAAATCCACCTCTTGTGCCATTGGTGTCTATTTTTATGCACGTGCTCTATACACTTCTACCGAGGCCGTGCGCGAAAGAAGCAAACCTGTTTTTCTTATCAGGCCAGAAGGTTTAGGGGTTGATGGATGCGTGACGTCACAGTCTAAAGCCCACCGATTCTATTTGGATTCCATTAGATAGCTCGATGGTCAAGCCTACTTTTAGAGCAGTGTTTGTTGTCACATCCATGTGAATTTCTATTCCTAAATAGTGCGTTATTCTTTTTTTCGGAATTAAAATTGTGTCGAATTATATCTGTAGCCTACGAAAGTAAGTTTTTGTTTTTCTCTTCATTTCTATTTATCGTGCACATTCCTTAGTGTTCAGTTGATTACATTGTAACACGTGTTGATGTTCTTCCTTTAGTGAACACCTTTTCTTTTTTAAGCTTTAATTTTAATAGTTATCAATGAACATTGATATCATAATTACATTTTTGGAGGCAATTTTTTATGAATGACTTTGCTTTAGAACTTAAAAAATTTCATTTCTAATGAATACTTTTTGAAGCATTCATCTAATTGTATTTGTATCCACATGTGATCGTTTAGTAGTTGATTGTGTCAAGTGTAGTTGTTAAGATTGTGTAAAGTAGCATACATCTGATTGAAAGTTTTTTTTATAGACTTTCATTGGATATAATTAAGATGGGCAAAGGACGAAAGTGTTGCGTACCTGGTTGCACTTCTAATTATAACAATACAGATACATATATCTCGTCATTCACATTCCCAAAGGATGAAGCCAGAAAGAGCCAGTGGCTCAAATGTATTAACAGAGCAGATTTTGTTCCCAGTGCAACTGCTGTTGTGTGCATAAAGCATTTTAGTTCAAAATTTATTGTCACTGAAGACCGCACAGTTAGAGCTGATGGTAGCGAGTTAGTTGTTTCGAGAAAAATTCCGAAGCTAACAAAGAATGCATATCCATCAATATTTGAAAACCAACCCTCTTACCTTTCCCATGAGCCATCTAGTAGCAGAGTAACTCCAACTGAACGGTTAAATATCATAAAAGAGCGTGAAGAAAGAAAGTTTGCGGAATGGTGTTCAAAAGACACTATTGCCTCATTTGAAAATTTTCTGGATGCATACGCTAAGAAACTTGATAATGAATGGCAAAACATTGTAGCAGAAAATTTTGTCCTCTGTTACAGGCTAGACGTTAACCAGTGTCCTAGCATAATTGTTTCACTGAAATTGTATAAGGATTTAACCGTTGAAATTTGGCATGAGTCAGTGTTGCTGAAGACCAAATCTTTCCAGTTTATATTGGGAAAAGACAATAAATGTGATCTCTGGACAAAATTTGATTGTTTGTTGAGTTGGTTAGCTGGGTTCACACCAAATGATGTTTCATATAAGGAGAAGGTAGAAAAGGCCATAAATTTAATTAAAGAATCGAGTCCTCAGCAAGAAGATAGCAATGAGGTTTTGCACTTAAACATAATTACTGAACAATTAATTTTAACGTGGTCTTCAAAACATGTATATACAACCGAGTTTCTTCTTCTGGCAGCTAAATTTTATTTTTGTTATCCTGCAGCTTACAGTTTCATCCGGAATTCTAAAATTTTACTTTTGCCTCATCCTGTGTACATAAAACAATTATCAAATGCTTTGAAGGGCAGTAGTAGTGTCTCAAACAATAATCATATTGTGTATCTTCAAAAAAAGAGTGAATTATTATCCCCTCATGAAAAACTAATTTGCCTTCTTCTAGACGAAATTTATGTCAATCCTAGTTTGACATATAAAGGAGGGAAACTGCTAGGAAAAGCTGAAAATATAAACCAGCAAGCCAATACAATTCAGGCTTTCATGATCACCTCACTATTTTCTAAATATAAGGATATAGTAGCCTTAGTTCCCATGAGAAACCAAACAGCTGATGACCTTTTTTCCCATACCATAAAAGTTTTGAAACTGCTGAATGATTGTAATTACAATGTTTTATGCTTGATTTCGGACAATAATAGAATTAATCGAAATATGTTTACTAAGATGTGCCAAGGAAACCTAATTAATTGTATTCCAAATCCAGTACAACCTGAAAACACATTATTTTTTTTATTCGATACAGTTCACTTAATTAAATCTGTGAGAAATAATTGGTTTAATGAAAAAACACCTCAACAAGTTTTGCATTTTCCTTCACCTGATAACCATTTAAAACTATCTGCTGCTAAACTCCAAGATCTCAAAGATATTTATGAATCTGAAAAATCTAATCTTGTAAAGATTGCACCAAAATTATCTCAGAAAGTTTTGTACCCCACAACTTTTGAAAGACAAAATGTGTTACTGGCCTTGAATTTATTTCATGAAACTAATAGTGCTGCTCTAGCTCTTGGAACTGAAGAGAATATTAAAGATAACATGGGAACTAAGGTATTCATTGATCATTTTTTAAAATGGTGGAGCATTGTTAATGTTAAAAATTCTGGGAAAGGTAAGAGACTTAGAAATCATTTTTGTGATCCAATTAGGAGTAAAGATCAGATGAATATGACATTCTTGAAAAATTTCTATGATTGGCTTGTTTCCTGGAACAGCATTAATTCATTACCTTTAAATGAAAAGAAAAAACTAGGATTACCAGGAAAGGGTGGTAAATTGTCAAAGGAAACACATTTTGCCTTACAGTTCACAACAAAATCTTTAATAGAAATAGTAAATCATGTTTTCAAAGTGCATACACCAGAATACATATTATTAGGAAAATTCCAAACAGATAGTCTGGAGGCAAGATTTGGACAATATCGACAAATGTCTGGGGGAAACTATAATGTTTCATGTTTACAAATATTTGAATCGGAAAACAAGCTAAAAATCTTAAATTGGATCAATTTTCATTCAGAGAAAAAAAGGGGCATTTCAATTAAAATCTTTAGAAGTCTTTGAAACAATTGCAGAAACTTCAGAAGATTTTGAAATTGATGAAAAACTATATGAAGTTTATGACACTCATACTGATGTAGAAATATCGTCAATGGAAATTCCAGCATTTATATATGTATCAGGATATGTTGGCAAGCAAGTTAGCAAAAAATAGGTTGTGATATTTGTAAATCTAAAGTTATCACTACAAAAAATTTAGAATATGAAACTGAAACTGTTTGCAAATATATATCACTTCTAGACCGAGGAGGTTTGAAATGGCCAACTGAATATGCTCTGAAAATACTTGTAGAAACTTTCCAAGTATTTAGAAAATTGATTCAAAAAGAATATGAAGACAAATTTTTAAAAGCAAAGAATCAAAAGCATCTCAGAATACCTGGTCCTTGATAAAATGGAATTGACATGTTCTATTCCAGATGTGTCGTGTGTCTGTGGAAATAGTATGGTCGCAATTGTTAAGCAATGTATTTCTGTTTCAGCGAACGTATTTTTAAACAACTACACAAAAGTTAAAAATGACCAATTTAAAGCTAAAAGTTTGAAACGAAAATTAACAACATTAACTAATTAATCATTTAGCAGTTGAAGGAAATATGCCTATAGAGGAACCCGCCTTCTCATAACATTTTTAAAAAAGGGTAGTGCATCCTGAAACAGTACCTCTAAGGTGATGTGGAAAGCTGTTCTAACATTAAAATTTAACTATGTAAACTTCATTATTAAGATGGAACTATATGAAAATTTAATGATGTGCAGTTTTTCTCTAATTTGTCTGTTTCTGGAACAATTTATTCTCAAAACACTGGATAATCTAAAATGTAAACCAAAACGCATGCTTTCGACTGATCTTTTCTCATTGAAATTAATTCAAAGCTTTATTTATGAAATATAAGTTAATGATTAATTAGTTAATGTTGTAAAATTAACAACATTAACTAATTAATCATTTAGCAGTTGAAGGAAATATGCCTATTGGGGAACCCGCCTTCTCATAACATTTTTAAAAAAGGGTAGTGCATCCTGAAACAGTACCTCTAAGGTGATGTGGAAAGCTGTTCTAACATTAAAATTTAACTATGTAAACTTCATTATTAAGATGGAACTATATGAAAATTTAATGATGTGCAGTTTTTCTCTAATTTGTCTGTTTCTGGAACAATTTATTCTCAAAACACTGGATAATCTAAAATGTAAACCAAAACGCATGCTTTCGACTGATCTTTTCTCATTGAAATTAATTCAAAGCTTTATTTATGAAATATAAGTTGTTTTGCATGTGCTATTTTCACCCAATATTTATATTAATTAATCTTCAATATTAAAAACTCATTCAGTAAAAAGTACCTGCCGAAAATCTTGTGTTTATTTTGTGTCCCGCATAGGAATGAGCGTTTGTTGCATCAACAACAGAGCTGCGGAGTGGCTGTCGACTGTGACGTCACGAATCCAACATTAAGGCCTGGAGAGCGACTGTTCTTTCGCGCACGGCCTCGCTTCTACACGGTTTAATCTATTGCATGTAAATTTACATAGTGAGTACTTGTCTTCAGTTAGGGAGTGAAATTGGTTGCGAAAGTCCGTCTGTCAGTCTTTCTGTTATATGTTCGATTTTGTGTTTGTGTGTTTGTGCAAACATCACATGAATTTTATTCCAGATATGTGATTGCAATATGTTTTGTATTATACATTATCTATTAATTTAGTGAATACAATATTAAACATTTATTTATTTTTATATTTAGATGACTTTCATGCTAAAAAACACCTGAGTAAGTATACTTAATCTATATAAATAAGAATAGTGTTTGTTTGTACATTGAATATTTTCGACCCATTTCAAGTTTTCCATCCCTTTTGGACCCTTTTGATGTCAAATCCACCTCTTGCGCGTTTGGTGTCTGTCTGTATGTACCCTATACACTTCCACACGGTTTAATATCTTTTCAATTAAATTTACATAGTGAGTACTTATCTTCATTTAGTGGGTGAAATTAGTTGCAAAAGTCTGTCTGTACGTCTTTATGTTCTATGTTCGATTTTGTGTTTGTGTTTTTGGCGAGCATCACTTGAATTTTATTCCAGATATTTGATTGCAACATGTTTTATTACTTACATTATCTATTAGTTTAATGAACACAATATTAATCATTTCTTTATTGTTATATTTAGATGAGTTACATGCTAAAACACCAGACAGCAGAAGCCTTCTGATAGCATATATTTAACAAGACTACAGGTATTATCATACCTCAATTAATGTGCGAACTCATTTCGAAGAACGTAATTAGATTATATTTTAATGGACTTTACTGACACGGAACTTTGGTTTAGAATATCCCGTAATGGACTTTCTCTTTTGCTTTCAGTTTGCATGCAGTTCTTGGTGCAACCGTAAACGTAACTCGGCAAAATCATTTAATGATCTGCAGGTATAGCAAACGGGTTTTTCTTTGTTTGGATTGTAACCAGTTTTATGAAAATTTTCATATAAGGTTAAAGTTCTTGAATCCGTTATTTGTTGCCATCGTCATTCTTCGTTGGCCTACACGTGTGTATTTGAATTTGGATTAAGTGTTTTCCTTTTCATTGCAAATAAATATCGCACACATTTTTTGACAATTCTGTTGGTTTGAACCAATTTTCACTCTGCCTAACTCTACTGCCTGATGCTGTATCTTCATCAAATGATCTAGCTTATCCGCAATCATTAACTCGCATAACAATATAAAATTGGTGTGATTTATTATAATTTCATTATATTATAGTCGAAACAAGGCGTTTAACCTTGAAGTAAATGGAATGTGTAATTCTCTGTTCCGCCTATGAGCATTTTGGAAGTTAACTAAACATTCTTGCGCTGTTGGCTAAAACTAGTATTGCTAAAGATTTAACTTTTTAACAATTTTCTATTTTTTTTCTTCCCAATGTTTAGAAGAACATTACTGATCATCTCGCCAAGAAGACTAATTAGTATTTCAAATTTTAGATTCTATAGAACATTTTTAGTTAGGTAAGCTTGTTCCACTGAATGAAAAAAAACCAGTTCTCCGGTTTAGCAGATACAGACACGTAATCAGTGTATTTATACCTTTTATTAACTTTACCAAACTAAAAGATTCCGTTTATGCAATACAATTTTGTGACATGTTCCCAATCAATACTGAACGGCTTCTGATATTTTCTAATTCAAATTATTTGTATAATTAAGCTAATTTTATTTTACATTAATAGTATGGATTCTTCTACTTCCTTCAATTAAGTATTGAAATTCAATTATAGTCATACTTGGATGTTCTGATTTGCCAATCTTGAGTGCACAAGTAATAGATTATCTTTTCGAAAGTCTTAATACATAATCTCTATATATAATTATCTTATGTGGCACGCAAAAAAGACGTTATTTGTTATCGCGTTTTGGCAACACTATACGATTGTTTGTTTGCCACAAAGTTTGTTTACCACCTCAATTGAATTTATAGCGTTATCGGATATAATTTTATTGAAAATAAATTAATATTAGTCCAGTTGTTGTAGCTTACAAACGACATGCTGGGTATTCTATTTCCAAAGCAGCGCTCTCATTTCAAGTCAAGATTTGTTCAAAGTTTTCATTTGAATTCCAAATTGTTCGAGTTCTGATTCCTGAGGTCCTGTATAATTTTTTTTGTAGCACAACAAATTTATATTTGAAAAATATTTTTTGGGAATATAATATTTTGTAAACAATGTCTTCATTGATGCGAGCAAGGTTCGTGCAGCGAACCAATGAGGATTGCAAAGCAATCCTCCGTGGGTTGGCAAAAGTTAGCGAGAAGGGGCAGGGCCCCCTAGTAAAACATAAACATCCTTTCTTTATTATCTTGACTGCGTTCAATGTCCTGGTCAAGTTCCCACAAATATGTGTTTTGCGTTAGCGTCTTTGTAGTAATTGCAAATTCGAGAACAAACAAGCATTTAGTTAATTGAAGAACAGAAGAGTCGATACAATCCGAAAGTACTGTAAATCCTCGCGCTCTCCTATAGCATAACACGTACCACATCTTGCTATATGAATCATCATGAATATAGTCGTACTCACCACTATATTCATGACAGTACAAAAGTGTTTAACAATAACTCAGCGTCCTTAATATCACAAACATACGTCTATATATCGTTACCTCCATGCCAAAGGCACCAATCTGCAAAATTGATTGCGTTTGATGCTTCAGGAAAAATCGAGTTAAGACTCAAAAGTTCCTCATGAAAATCGGCATTTTCCACTGAGAATCAAGATGATTCGTGGTTTTGTCATGGCGCAAAAAATGAAATGGTGACTCGAAAATTGCAGTTAGGTGAGAAACACCAAAATGCCTATCGGTGCGTTTGGCTTTGCAGTAACGATTCCTAAAGCAGAGTTCGATTGCCTGTTCTCAATACAAAAATACAGTTTAACCAATCCACATCAAATGTGGAAACATTTATTCTTTAGAATCCTGCGGGCAACGTATATGTTACATATTAACTCCCGTTCTATTTGTATTGGGTGTGCAGATGGATCTGAAAAAAATTCGAAATACTCATAGGAGTAACATTGGGTATTATTATGATTGTATTATGCAATTCAGCTTGCTTTAAAAGCATTGTGGAAACAACAATTATTTCCAAACTTGTTGCAATTTAGGAATATAAATTATAATACTTATATTTGAAATTTTTCAACTCTTTTCCACAGCATCAATTTTATGAATATTTTATTGACATTATAATAATAAGTAAAGCATTAAATGCTTTCATTAAATTACATTTTGTAATTCAACAAGGCTATTAAACATATCAAACCGAAGCGAAAAACTCATTTATCATAAAATTATAATTTTTCAACTTGGTATATATATCTGAACACACACGAATGAATATTTTTTATTCATTTCACTTAGTTTGTACATTTGAATTAAGGCAGCGAAATGTTGCGGTCATATTTGGGCATTTTTTTATTTTTTTTTAAATATATGTGTTCTTTTGTAAATACATCATTATTCTCTTTTATCAATAGTGTTCAAGTTTATTTTCGAATAACTATATTTCGGCATATATTCATGGAATTCATCTACAATTTTCAATGACCGGAATTTCATTTCTGTCTGTGTTCTAGTAATTTACATACTTAGATATATCATTTGGGTGATGCTTGCATCCAGGCCAGAGGTGGCCTGGTCAATTGCCTTATTGAATTCCTCTCTTTGTAACGGTCAAACTCTGAAATAAATCATCATCATCATCATAAAACTCTGAAATCAATCCTGCCATACACATGCACTATCTACCGACAATAAATTGAACACCTGTCATAGCAAAGAAAAACGAAGTTTATACACCTTCAATAGTTGGTGGAGCCCCCACAAGCGACTTTTACAATTCACGACCCTCCGGGGCATACCAGTCGTTGTACGACGGCTCGTTGTATGTTCCGCCACTCGACTTGGAGAATACAGTTCAGTTCAGTCACCGATGTCGGACGGTGTGGGCAACCCTTCAGCTGGCACTTCAACTCTGGCCCTCCAAGACCAGTCCATTCGATAGACCACATTGTCATCATGCAGAGCCATGGTGGACATCAGAAGGTATTGTCATCCTAAAAGTAACATGGGTCCACCCCGTAAAACCGCCACAACGTAGGAGGCGCACAGTCATCCAAAATGGTAAATTGGGTCTCGGAATCGATTCTACCTGGAATTGCGACCAAGGGTCCCGTACCATACCAGGAGAAACATCCAACAGCATAATTCCACCACCGCCGAACTTCACAGTTAGCACTATGCATTCCGGTAGGAGGCGTTCTCCAGGCAGACGCCAAACCCAGACCCTCCCATCCGATCGGTAGAGGGTGGACCTCAATTCCTCGCTCCAACAAAACTGTTTCCACTGTTCAACTGCAGTAGAAGTTCTTTGCACCACGTTAGTCGATCAAAACTATTGGGCTTGGTGATAATAGGCTTGTAGACTGAAGCCTTCCATGAAACCCGAACAGATGGGCTTCCTTACGGATGGTATTCATCGAAACAACACTCCCGGATGTTTGTTGAAACTCCTCACTGATGTGGGCCATCGGTTCGGTACGGTTCTTCCGAATTTCGCTGGCCACCACCCGTTGGTCTCTAACTCTGAGTTTTGTGGGTCTACCGGGTCAGGGCACATTCCGACAGTCACCGCTCTTCTTACCCTTCTATAAAGTGAGTATCACGTAACCTGTGTAATTATGTTAAGTGTTGTGTGTTCAGAATTAATTCATTTTCGTTTTTACATTAAAATATTTATAGTACAAAAGATGTTCTGATAGATCTGGATAAAAATTCTTTTGTTCTCTTATTTATATAATAGCGAATTTATAATATGGAACAAACAGCAGTTGTAGAGGCAAAAACATAGAGAAAAATTGAAGCAAGAAGAAAATTAGGACGAGTATAAAGTAAAACACCGTCCAACTATGACAAAATGCCGATGCAGAAGGAAAGAAAAATGGATGAAAAAGCCAGTTTCTGTAGAAAAGTGTTTAAATTTTAAAAAAAAGGAAAATAAAGAAATAGAGTTTAAAAATCTAGCGTGTTAAAGAAGAAAAGTGAATTTAAAGAGAAGAACACTTCATTTGGACAATAATGCAAGCACTTTAGGTAAAGCTACGGCCAGAGCAAAACGAGGTTTACCTCACACTCCATGTCGTAAAGTAGTTGTAGTGAGGAAGTCCAGAAGTTTGCAGTAGGAAAAAAAAATATACAGTAGAAAACATTCATTGAGATAATAATCATTGGAAATTTCCATCTTTGAATAAAAAACAAAAGAAAAAATTATATTATTTTATGAACAAGATGAGATTAATCGAATGGCTCCTGGACGTAAAGACGTAATGGTTTGGAAATATGATACTAAAATAAAAAATAAAAACTTGTCATCAAATATATTCACTAAAAGAAGTGTTTGAAATACTCAAACGGTAAAATACATAAGGGATTGGTAAGAGCTCTTGGTAAGTTCTTTAATTACGCCCCAAGCATGTTATTTTAACAATATTCTTCCATTGTTTTCTCGTGGATAAACCGTGAGAAATTTATCAGTGTTCTATATACATTACAATTAGATACTGAAAATGTTTCCGCCTTTCCCCCATTCATTACCATAAAAAGTATTGTGCACTCTTTCGTTCAGAGATTGTTGTTTAAACCAATGTTCCATTTGCAAAGATGCGCAAGGTTTCAAAACATTGTACTCACTATCAGAAAGCATAGAAATTAGCCAAACCTGGTAATTTTCAATAAGGGATGCAAAAACCAACTTAAATAAACCAGCATTTAGGAGATTCTGGGTCATATTCAGACTTGCATAATTTTATTACAGCTCTTATTCCACAATTAATTTCAGTAATTTTACGTGTTCGTAAGTTAAAACCTATGAATCAATCCTTGATATTGCAATTTCAGAAAGAATTTTGGAGAGCTTATGCTTAATGTAAGTAGACCTTTCTGAAAACTATGCTTGTGTCTGTCGGGATGAGTTACAAAGTGCAGACAATTGGAAACATAAACAAGTAAGTTTTCTTACAGCTGCTATAGATAATTTGGTTTTCATTCACCCTGTAGCATCGAGTTATTTGGAGGGTCATTATAACATATACATCTCCCTTATTTATTACAAAATATTTTAATTGTAAGTGCAAAATATCCTACTTTGGTTTGATGGCACTCATACCCAGCTTAAAAACATGTACAAATCAGTATCTTTCGATGTACTGGAAGAAACTATAATGTATCCATTTTGTGGGGACTGTCTTACAATCTTATATGGAAATAGTTCAGTGCACGAAAATTGAGGCAGTATACTGATGTTGCTCATCCTCTTGGTCTAAAAAGGGGTAGACAAGGTCCATGAGAACTTGACACATGAGCACGAGAGAAGCCTACTCCTATAGGTCTTACCCCAATAAATTAATAGAGGGACCTATGTATTAAATGACATGAGAGGTTTTAATAAGCAATTCTTTACAGGAGCATGATGGAAAAACTTGTATATACTCTTTTTGTGCTCATTTCTGAGTTTCAAGAAAGCAGTTTGCAGTAATCTTCAACCACAAAACTGAATGTAAAAATCAGCGCAATTAGCTGAAGACTAATGATGAGTAGGAGCAGATGGATGGTTTTTTAGTTTTCAACAAGGATTTGACCTCTGAAGCAACGAACGTGTCCCTTCTAGTCCTGTGAGCTGCTTTGTCGCGGCAGAGATGATACTGGGATGAAGAAGCAAAGTACTTCGGTAGTTTTTTGCCTGGCTAGATCACACGTGTGAAGTTCAATAAAATATTTCCAGCTGAATGTTACCAAGCATGCTTTGAGGGCAATCCAGGTTTCAGCCTTTCATGTGCTACCCAAATTGAAGCTGTAACACTGCTATGGATCAGTCAGATGGATGGAGGCAGTGTGAAACGACAAATTTTTAGCCCAATGAAAAAAAATAAGTACTTAACAAGTAATGCGTATAAATTCGCACACGATAAAAAAAAAGGTAGTGAAAACTAATATTTTAAAAATTACTAGGAAAGGAATAGCAGATAAATTAGGGTCTTCAATCACATCATATTTATTAGTAGGAAATCGTCGCGGCAGAGATGACACTGGGATGAAGAAGCAAAGTACTTCGGTAGTTTTCTTCCTGGCTAGATCACACATGTGAAGTTCAATAAAATATTTCCAGCTGAATGTTAACAGGCATGCGTTGAGGGCAATCCAGGTTTCAGCCTTTCATGTGCTACCCAAAATGAAGCTGGAACACTGTAACACTGCTATGGACCAGTCAAATGGATGGAGGCAGTGTAAAACGACAAATTTTTAGCCCAATGAAAAAAAATAAGTACTTAACAAGTAATGCGTAGAAATTCGCACACGGTAAAAAAAAAAGGTAGTGAAAACTAATATTTTAAAAATTACTAGGAAAGGAATAGCAGATAAATTAGGGTCTTCAATCACATCATATTTATTAGTAGGAAATCGTCGCGGCAGAGATGACACTGGGATGAAGAAGCAAAGTACTTCGGTAGTTTTTTTCCTGGCTAGAAACGTGTGAAGTTCAATAAAATATTTCCAGCTGAATGTTACCAGGCATGCTTTGAGGGCAATCCAGGTTTCAGCCTTTCATGTGCTACCCAAAATGAAGCTGGAACACTGCTATGGACCAGTCAGATGGATGGAGGCAGTGTGAAACGACAAATTTTTAGCCCAATGAAAAAAAAATAAGTACTTAACAAGTAATGCGTATAAATAGTAGGAAATCGTCGCGGCAGAGATGACACTGGGATGAAGAAGCAAAGTACTTCGGTACTTTTTTTCCTGGCTAGAAATTTTTAGCCAATGAAAAAAAATAAGTACTTAACAAGTAATGCGTATAAATTCGCACACGGTAAAAAAAAAGGTAGTGAAAACTAATATTTTAAAAATTACTTGGAAAGGAATAGCAGATAAATTAGGGTCTTCAATCACAGCATATTTATTAATAGGAAATAATAAGTAAGAAATAATAAGTAATAGAAAAATAAATAAAAATCGTATTGCATTAAAATATGAAATATTATACCAAAGGGTTTTCTTTTATTAAGTGACAGGATTTGTATCATACCCATGAGAGGCTACAAGAAAATCGAAATTGAAGTAATATGTTGTGATCGTACTTTACATCCTCTTGAAGTGACGAAGAACGTCAGATTTAACCATGTTATCGACTTGACGATTATCAATGCGGTAATATGGTTGAGGTCAATGTTATGGCCTCAGCTGGAAAATGTTTTGAAATTATTTTACAGTCGTATTCGTTACTAAAAAAATATTGTAACTATGTATTAAACTGTATTTTTTATAGATTTATACAGTTTTCTTAAACGTTTTCGCAATTTTAAATCAAAATGATACCTTGCTTTATATTTTATCGCATGTAAAATATTTTTTAACTATGCTATATTCTTCCCCAGTAATAACCTTACATATTTTCTATGGGAAAAAAAATTTGTTTTAGTACAGATTAAAACTTCAAGATTATTCTACGTAAGCGTTCAGTTTTCATAAGTGAGTTGCATAAAATTCTTAATTGAATGGATTAGTGTAACTCTTTTACTTTGTCAAAATGTAAAATAAATTTGAACAATTAGCTAAATTTTGTAATACTCTTTCAACATTAAGATACCTCAGGAGAATAGAAAGATTGAAATATATGAAACAATTAATTTGTAATCGTTTGTTGAAATGTGAGTCGTCATTTATAACGTTGTTCTCTGGCGTAACCTGCTAACATTAAATTTCCAAATTATGCCCCGGTTTTAAGTACCAATAGATCACCAAATCAATTTTTTAATACTTTTAATCTTTTATTTACATTAAACTCACTATTTAAGATTTAATATCTGAATGTAATGAGTCACAATGAACTGTCCATATCAGACCATGAAAAAGGTGTCAAAACTTTTAATTCTGTGAATAATTATTTTTTTATAATTTATTTTATTTAATATATTATACACGTTTCAAATTCTAGCCTTAATTTATTTCACTTTTGAGTTTTTTGGTATTGGTTATTTCGTGTTTGGGGGTAAAGAGAATTTTATGTTAAAAGTATGAAAAATTTATCAATTTAAAAATATACCTCATTACTAATATTCCAAGTTTAGGCTTAGAAACTTTTAACGCTGTGAGATACCCGACTCAATGTTTATGACATCAGTAAATTTAATGCGTTTCCTTAAGCGATAATACGTGCGAAATTTAATTGGAATCAGAAACTAGATGTCTACTAATGAGTATCTCCTGAATTTAATCCTAATGTTTCCAGATTCGGCGCAACTTTTATACATCAAATATATTTTAAAATTTGAGTTTACTCGTAAACCACTCATTACTGCGCAGTTGAATGTTTCATAAATAAAAATGATACCACTGCTAAATTTACAGTCTTTCTTCCATTTTAAAATGCGTTGGTTTAAAAGTATAATTGTTTTCGGTTGTTCATAATCGACGAAAATGGTAGCTTCTAAAAATATTACGGAGGTGAAATATTAAATGTGATCATGCAGGTAAAGATTTTAAAAGTAGTAAAGTATTTCAAGCCGCTACGGTTGTAAATTTGCTTTTATACGGCAGGCACGTTTTTAATGCAATGGGTCTTAGAATAAAAATATTATTATAACAATCACAGTTCAGAAGTATCACATGTGATACTCATGTTGTTGAATTTTTTCTCGTTCATGTATAAAGATTTGTGTAACTTGTAAAAATAAAATGTAAATTGAAAATAATCTTTCAATTCTTAATTCTAGATTTTGTAGTAGGATAACCATGAAGTATCACATGTGGTGCTTGCCCTCCTTAACCCACTCCCTAACAAACAAAAATAAAACTTTTTTTTTTAACTTACAATGATGGGAATTGTAACTTATAAACATTTCTGAGGAAAATCAGCTGTAATTTTTGTTTCGGGTCTGAGAAGGTTAAATATAAAAGCTAACGATTTTTTTCTAGATTTGAGAGAATGAAATGTTTTAAAATCTACAAATGCAACTCGGCGCAGGAAAATGTTGGTCCAATAGCCTAGTGGTCATTTACTAATCCGCTTAAGTCACACCATTATCCGCCTTGCAACGCCTTAAAAAGTGTTTAAGATATTTTCTGAAATCATTCGCGCGCGTTTCTCCCTTAGGAGATTTATCCTTGACCGTCGACAATAGCCCGTTGTGTTTTTATGGTACGACTATAATTAAAAATTACCAAATTGCTATTCTATAAGTATAGTTTGTGGGTACGCTTTTATGAGTTTTAAATTATTTTATGATAGTTAAATAAAAGTATTTAAATTAGATTAAATGTTCCAATGAGTGACATTTTAAACGTTATTTATTAAATATAATTTAAATTGTTCTTTTGAAGTTGGAAGCAATACATCTTTCAGGTCTTTTTGTATAAATGTTATTTAGTAAAAATAACCGTTTTCCTGGGTGGAATATCTCCCTCTTGACAGGTTAACCTCAAGCCGCTGACTAGATACAGGCTACCAAATGCTGTTATTAGGCTCCCAAACCAAATATTGTTATGAGAACCTCAGACCATTCACGGTCCGCCAAATATTGTTATTAGGCTCTCATATCAGATACGGTTAATCAACTTTGCAATCCGGCCTTAGATCATGAGATGGTTCGTTGAGGGTTGTCCGAATAGTATGGATAGACAAAAAAACATAGAACCTGTCTCACTGCCGTCACAAATACTTTCTAGAAAATAGGACTGATCTCACTCTACCTACAAGAAAATAGGAGGGTTCAAATATCCAGTAGAAGACGTTGAGTGAATTTGGTGGCGTTGGTCAATGATTATTATAAAGCTTCGTTTCTTAATAGAAATATGGCTGTAGAAAAAAGGATTGGAATTTCTCATGCTAATGCATATATATCTTTACAACCCACGCCAATGGCACGAATCTGCCAAATTGACGTTTCTGCAAAAACGTGTTCAAACTTTTGATGCTTCAGGAAAAATCAGGTTGAGACTCGATCTGTTTTCTCATGAAAATCTCCATTTTCACTAAGAATCAAGATTCGTGGCTTTGTCATAGCATAAAACATGAAATGGTGACTCGTAAAATGCAGTTAGGAGAAAATTGCCCAAAATACAATTTCGTGCATTTGTCGTGGTAGTACCCATATAATTTGAATGGATAAAGAGTTGGACCCGCGATCTCAACGATGAATCAAAAAATGGAATCAACATCTCTCAAAACCCCATCATCGCAGGAGCAATAGCAGACGTGATGAACAAAATCTCATCCCCAAAGCCTAGAAGTATCACTCTTCTAAAACCTTGCCATCGATTATCCTTTGACCTCTCAGAACACAAGTATCTCTACTGTGCAATTAGTGACAGACAGTTGTTGGGCTGAATGTTTGAACTACTTAGAGTCTAACGATCTTCAACTATTTTTGGAAGTCTATTGCACATAAATTATTACACAAGAAATTCAATATAATATATAGATACTAGGGGGCCAGCCCCCTGCTCGCTAGCGCTCGCCAACCCCCGGAGGATTGCTTTGCAATCCTCACTGGTTCGCTGCGCGAACCTATGCTCGCTTCGCTCGCATCAATGAAGACATGTGTCCTAGCAGAAGGGATTGTTTACAAAATATAATATTCCAAAAAAAAAAAAAAAAACATTTTTTTCCCCCAATCTAAATTTGCTGTTTGCAGAAAAGGGTGGAGTGGTCGTTCACGGTAAGAAGGCGATTTGTCGCCAAATATAGTAACCTTCACCTTTTGCGTATTTTCTTCACATCTGCCGTTTTTGTTATGGCAACCCTATCTGCTGTTACGGTATTCGGCCGCCATCTTGATTTGGCGACAAAAATTAGTTGGCGACCAACGACTTACCGTGAAAGACCACTCCACCCAGAAAAGATATATACAGTGCCTCTAAAATTAGAATTCAAATTAAAACTGTGCAAATTTTGACTCGAAATGTGATCGCTGCTTTGGAAATTGAATACCTAGCATGTTGTTTGTGTGTACATTTCCCCAGAACTCGAGCCACTCACTTTTTCATTGAGTTTGTTGTCTAAAGTTGAAGTTCAAGCGTATTGTTGAACTACAATTGTTGGCCCTGAAAAGATACCCCGTTTTCTTTGATTTCTATTACAAACTACAACAGCTCGACTGAAATTAATTTTTTTCAATAAAATTTCATCCGATTACGTTATGAATTCAATTGAGGCGCGAGACTTCGTGATGGTAAACAAATAATCGCACAATGTTGCCAAAACGCATTAACAAATAACGTCTTTTTTGCGTGCCACGTAAGAGAATTATATATATAGATAGTGTATGCACTATTTTACAATCCAAACATATAAAATGGAGTGTTTGTACATTGAATATTTTCATCACATTGAAAGTTATTTATCTGGTTCGAGTCATTTCAATGCAGAGTAAGTAGTTTCCGTGTATCTTGTCTGTCTGTATGTGTGTGCCCGCACTATGTCCAAACAGCTGGGTATAGTTTTAAGAAATTGTGTATACTGTGAAGTCGCCGTAACTCTCAATAACTGAACTTAAAAGCGTCAATCTCTTTTAACGTTTTTTTATGTTTGTATGTTTATGAAAGTATCACATTATACATTTAATATTTCTTGTAATATTAAGCATATTTCCTGTAATATTTCCTTATGGTTATACATTTTATAAAATATATTGGGTAATCCGGAATGTTTTGCGGGTTTTCAAATCGAAGCGCGCTTTGTTGTTGCTATTGTGCTAACGCTGGTAAGGAATGACCTTGATTGAAGCAGATGTGTATATTCGGTATTTTCTGCTTTCACTGCATAATTCTAGCATGTGTTGTGTCATAATATTTGTTTCTTTGCAGTGCTAAGAATGGAGAACCAAAAAGTTCATTTTGTTCATATTATGCTCTTTTATTTTAAGAAAGAAAAAATGCTATTCAGATTGCTCATAAAATGTGTGCTGTATATGGACAAAGTGCTGTTTCTGATGATACAGTTCGACGTTGGTTTGATAAATTTAGTGCGAAAATTTCAGCATTCTAAGGTGATGTCAGCTATGAACGACCATCCTCTGCAAAATCTACGTTACACAGTTCAGGAACTATCACACAGACAAAATATTTCAAACGGTACATGATCATCTGAAGAAGATTGGGTATACAAGCCGCTACAATTTCTGGGTACACCGTACTTTAAAACAGCAGAATATGCTTGCTCGAATTTCGATATGTGATTCTTTGCTGAAACGAAATGAAAAAGCTTCTTTCTAGAAACGTTTCATTACTGGAGATTAGAAGTGGAGATACTATACAAAAGTGTTGCAAGAAAAATATATGAGTAGGCCAAATGAACCTTCCCAAGTAACATCGAGAGGGGACTGCATCCCAAAAAAGTAAAGATTTGTGTATAGCGGGACTACAACGGAATGGGACATTATGAATTGTTGCCACAAAATCGGACAATAAATTCGAAAAAATAATAATTCTAAAATGGCAGTATTAAGAGCAAAAATCAAAGCAAAGCGGCCACAATTGACCAATCGTCGAAGTGTTGTCTTCCAGCATGACAATGCTCGGCCCCAAATTTCACTGAATGGCGGTCAAAGACTTATTGAGTATGGCAGAAATGTTTTCTGGCAACGCCATATTCACCAGACCTTGCCTCTCAGAATTTCACCTCTTCAGGTGACTTCAAAATTCTCTGAACCGCCTGCAGTTCCAATTCTTTGGAGACTGTCACATAGCACCTGGGCAACTACTTTAGAAATAAGCCTAATGAGTTTTAAAATAAATAATAATTTCTAGCTGCAGAAAAGATGATAAAAAGTCATAGAAAAAAATGGTGCAAATGTGATTCAGCAACTTTTTTGTTTACGTTTTTGTACTGTTTTGTTGGAATTTATCATTAAAAACCCGCATAACTTTCCGGATGACCCAACTTTTTAATTTAAATTATTATTTAATTTTAATTTCCCTTGCATAAAATTTTAGGAAAATTTACTATAGAACATCTTGTTACCAATACTTTAATTAACTATGATTTTGCTGTTTTAGAGAAGATGGGATACAGCATATTGATTTCTAAGATTGTATAACCAGTACAAATAAAAGAGTAATTTTTAAAGCATTTTTGAAGAATATTTACTTATTTTGAGCTTTTTTTTAAGGATGTTGAGGTAGGGAATTTAAATACAATTTTTGGGACGCATGATATATCGTGAATAAAGCATTCAATATTGCTCTAAAACTTGGTAGAAGTAAATTATTTTTTGTCCGATATTCTTAAAGACGAGTGTTCGTTTTTGGGATGTGTGTTTACATTTCGGCCTAATTTCCTCGAAAATTCTTGGTCTAAAACATGTGGTTGTACAATTTCGGAAAAAGTAAAACGCACAGCGAAAACACCTTTAGAACCAAAACTATTAGCTAATCCCCTTTAATCAAAATTTTCGAAAGTTTTGCATAGTTGTCTTTACAAAGCGATTAAACTAATTGAAGCTTGTATTTCTTTTCCAAGTTTCAAATAAAATTACTTGGACTATTGGAAACTGAACTGAATTGGCAAGTAACGTCATCACATTCTCATTCTAACCAGGTACGTGAATTCCATTCAATACTAATTCTTAAAAGTTTATCTGAAACTGCATGAAAGTTAAAAGCAAATTTTAAATGAGACTTTGTAGATAGTAAAGCTTAAAAATATCATAATTAAAACTTTAAAAAGCAAAAAATAATTTTTTGTGTGTCAGAAAGGATCAAGGCTGCATACGAGTTAGAGCATATGTTACATTTTGAGCTGGAGCTGAATTTATTTTGGAACAATGATATACTTTTTTTAAAGAAACGTTATTAAATTAACCTGTCACCATTTTGTTTGTAAGATGGGAGTATGTCATCCTTGTTTATTCTGTTCTGAAGGTATTTAATTCTGAAACAAGTTCTTTCGTCAATGACATTGCCACTAAATTGAATTTTTAAACTAAAAAGGCATCTGGTTTAAAAAGTAGTATATTCGGGAGTATCTTATCAAATTATCATACTTTACTTAAAGATGATAGAATTTTTAAATGTCACATGCCTGGTGCAAGTGTGCCACTATTAAAAAATATCGATAGGAAAAGTATGATTGCTTGGTTATTTCCCGTACAGATCGTTATTTTTACGATACTAGTTTCAGTGTTTTTACATCAAAAGAATTTAAAAACGGACATTCATAATCATCCTTAAATTCAAAATTGACTTCTGTATTAGTCCCCTTAGTAATTTAAACCTTTCGTAATTTTATCTTACGAAAGGCATGCGATGTACGTGAAATGAATTTCTTGGTGGATATACAACTATACGCTGAAAACATTTTAAATGTCTGAAAGTGTGTTAAAGTTATTCACCATACACTTTAACGATACATTCAAATATGGCACTTTTCTAAGAAAAATAAAATGAATATTTTGATCACATTTACTATTATTTGTTTTATTCTGATCACTTTTACTTAATTTATCAACCAATTAAATTCAAATAAGGTAATCTGATATTGACTACGTAATTTAACCATTGTTCAAAAGTACGAGGTGTTGTCCTCAGATCTTATACTTTGGGATTGATCCCGGACCACAGCAGATGTAAAAAAGCAAGAAATATACTATAAAATGCATTTGATGATGAAGGATGCACTAAATTATTTTTGTTCCATCAAAAATTTGGATTAAAAAAAAAACATTTATGTTTAACACGGCAGGTGTAAAAAAAGGAAGAAATATACTGCAAAAATGCATTTGAACTGGACTTTTCTTTATTTTATTCCAAGCATAAGACACATTTAGGGTACAAGGGTCTAAAACTTCTTATATAGATGTTTACAAATATGTGACATTTTATGCCTTATGTTTATATTTGTTTTGTTACAAAAAATATCATAATTATGAGCACTCTTACCATAATTATGAGAATTTCATTTTGACGCTTCCACAATTTTTTGCTATAATGTGAAAATGAGAACGAAATATTAAAAAACGCCGTTCTTATATAAAAAACATGTTATTTTTTACTTCTCAGAGAATAAAACATCCCTTTTTGGAAGAAGGATGCTGCATTTTTTGCTTACATTCAAGTGAATTGTAATTAGGAAGAATACTTATATTTAATGAAAATGGTTTTTACAGATCGTTGAGAAACGTAATGTTTAAAAACTAAGCTTCTAAGAAATTTAAAAAAGCAAAATGAAACTAAAATTAAATTTCATACTCCATTATTCAAGTTTCAAAATGTTTAGTATATATATTTCTCGAAAGCAGTAGCATTTATATAGAAAAATTATACAATTTAGTATTATATGCAAACAAATTGCCATAACATGCATTCATTTACATGAATGCATGTTATTACATCTTGTTATGACAGATGTTTTGTCATAATATCAATGCGTATTATGACAAAAATTGTTGTATACACATACATTGAAAAATGTAAAACTCGCAGCAATATAAAAAAAATCCCAAGATAACAGATTATATTAGTAGGATAATATCGTATAAGTTTTGTTGTTCTATAGGCAATAACTCTAAATTATATATTACAAATTTGTAGCATTCACCAATTTACTCTGAACTTCTTGAAAAACTTAAGTCAATCTTTATATATTGTTTTCGGCATAAAAAGACAAATTTTGAAGTCAGTGTGAATGATTAAATAAATAAAAAGGCAAACTGTTCGGTTAAATATATATTTATTCTATTCTGCTATTATTAACTCACAATTTATGAAACATTATTAAAATAAGTAATTCTAGCTCAAATACAAATTTCTGTAGAAAAGCAGATGTAATTCTTGATTACATTAACCTGATATATGAACCAAACTGATACACATGAAAATTTCAGTGGAATATATGAACGACGTTAAATTATTTTTGAATAGTTATTGATGCAATATTTTTACTACCAATACTTATTTTATATTAATGTATAAGATTAGTACCCCACACAGCTACAATGTAATGTTTTGAAAGGATGGTCGGCAAACTGCTTGGCTTATTACTAGACAGGTGATTACAGCGCAATGATAACTTAGCTATGTATAATCAGGGACCGTATTGTATCCCAATTGTGACACACAAACTGACGTTGGTATCAGGAATGAGGACATGTGTTACAATCACAGATTCATGATCAAAGGACTCCATTGTCAAATAATTAACCGATATCACCTCCACATAGATCAAGTGTTAATCATCAGGAAACTGATATCAAACCAGTTTCTGATATGAGTATTAGTGCCAGTGATATATGAGATTGCGTGAAGAATATGAGCAATTGACAAAGGGCAGTCATTTTGAAATATGAAATTTACACGTCTTATTTAGCCAAAGACTTAAAGAAAGTTGAAGGATATATACATATCACACCAAGTAATAACTCATGTCTAGTGATATTTTAAAGAAAATAAATAATTCAATAAATAACTCAAAATAATTACTAAGTAATAAATCTAGAATAGATAACATACCTGAATACATAAATACAAAAACAAACGATAATATGGTCATTTAAAATAAGAATTTTTTTTTAGAATTTTTCTTAGAGAATAGAATTTTTTTCGAATTTACTCCTTACATGTATTTTGTCTGTAAGAAGATTGGATGTAATTTCCTGCTCTTAAATCGTACTGCTAACATAAATGTTAATTAAACAAAAGTGTACGATGACATTAGAGAAGAGCTTACCACCAAAGATAGTTAAGCTCTCTGCCAAAAAATCTTTCCACTCTGTATCTAAGACAATGCACCATGTAAAAATGAAACAAATGCATAACGCGTTAGCAAATTCAAACATAGAAACTTTAAACTATCGAGAAAAGAAGTTTAGAAGAGTTGCGTTACATTTACACTTGTGTGTCCTAAGTTTCAAGGAATTCGCCATATGCATTTTTGGAACAGTTATTTTTCTGTTGGAAATGAAAGTTACATTATTCCATGACTTAAAACGGAATTGAAGAAATATTCTGTATTTCTTTGTAATCGTATTACCGAGATCAATAGAAAACGTCTGATCCCTCTCTTGCTCAGAGGACAATCTTTCGTTTTTAAACTTAATCAATCCAGCTTTTTCGTTATTTTCGTAATCGCAGAAGCGTATAACTTTATTTCCAACTGCCAGATAATAACAAAACTATCATTATTTATACAAATTAAGAGCTTAAAATACATAGTTTTATCATAACATATAAAAACTTTTATAACTAAACTATATAATTCCCTTCATTATGTGATTGCCGCATCAACTAATTATAGGTAACATAACATAAAATAACATACCTGCACTAAACCTATTCACAAAATATCTGATGATTTGTGTAACAAAATTAGGATATCAAAATTATTT
The DNA here is from genome assembly GCA_947359465.1 of Metellina segmentata. Classification (NCBI taxonomy): domain Eukaryota; kingdom Metazoa; phylum Arthropoda; class Arachnida; order Araneae; family Tetragnathidae; genus Metellina; species Metellina segmentata. The sequence continues at coordinate 38,564,506 of OX375878.1, read as the reverse complement.
AAATTATGTAGAAGTCCTAATTTTTGTTCACGCACATGATTCACTGCAGATGTAAGACTAATACTACTCTTAGTGGTTATTTTTGGGCTCATGGTTAAAAAGCGTAGAATAAATTGTACTACTTTGCTTAACCTAGTATTTTTTTTAATCGAATTTATCATTTTCAGAAATTCTGAGATACGTGTGTAAATGATATGAGATACGTGTAGAAAATGTACGTGATACGAAATCATATTTATTTCTCGATAACTGTAAGTTTGGCGTTCAGGACATTATTGTCATATGCTTCAAACTGTGACCGTGCAATGGAACACTTTCTCAATTGCAACTTGATATTCGAAAACTTTCATTCAAAGAAGTTTTAAGATAATAGTTTTATCCTACATTTTTATTAAATTTCGACGAAATGTTCATTTTAGTTCGTGTATCTACATAAATCGAAATCGATATTACAGTTTTCCTAAAAGGGTTTCAAGAAATGCTTCAACCAGCTTCTTTCAAGCTTTAGTGTTCAATCCCCTTTAGGATATATATTAGCTAGTTTTCACTACACAGTTTCCATAATGTTTTGATTTGAAGATCTCACAGCATGCCATTCCTGGTCACAAAATTGCATTTAACCCTCGGTGGGTTTCAGACGAATAATTACACCTTCTTAATTGCAGTCTTTCTTTTGCATGACGTACGGCCAATTTCGATTTTCTTGACCAATAAAATCTTCCCAGAGGATTATTTAATTAGCAATAAAATCTTTACAAATGAGTCTATTCTATATTAAAGCGCTATGGAATTTTTACAAGGGATTCTAATATAACTAAAGATGCAATTGAATCTTTTCGAATAATTCTAATCTTAGGAAAGGACAAACAGAATCTCTTTTCAAAGGATTCGAATCTGCATAATGGGACACTAGAATCGTTCCAAGGGAATCTTTTCCAGGGAAAGGACCTTCAGAATCGTTTGAAAGGATTATTTTCTAAGGAAAGGATAATAGATATTTTCAAAAGGGGTTCAAATAACGCATGGATTCTCTCAACAAATAGAAATGTGGTTATTTAATCATTAAATTTGGTAAATAATACTACATTACTTGTAAATCTTGCTAGTAAAAATTTAAAAAGAATCTCATACTATCTTTCGAGTCAAAAAAGCAGTATCTCCAAGTACGATATTTTGAGGTATTGTTTCCTGATTAATGTAAGTATCAAATACTTATCAACGTCAAATATCAGTACGATCACTCAACTAATTATTCATGGAGTGTGCTCTAACTGTTTTCTGTCCATTACTGATGCAACGGATACTTTTAATAACCTTCAACCTCAATAACTAACTTGAGGGATTCTCGACGACCGACTCAGAAAATATGATGCTAAAAATAAAGTTTAGTTTTGATACAAATCTTTATGGACATAAGTTTCAACTTCAAGTATGCAAAGTCTCCTGTACTCTATCGTTTTGTGTCTCTATATGCTACTTACTTGACAACCAACTACGCAGCTTCTCTCACATTGGTGTTAGGTGATTGCTGTATCTGGTTGGTAAATGGTATTTGTAATACTCAATAGCCAGCATCCTGGCCCTACATTCCATTTACGTTATGCTTTAATAGTCCCGTCCAGCTGATATTTGCAGTTGTCTTGCGCATAATGTATGCAAACAGAGTTAAAGAAACGAATGACATGACAGCGCATTTGTCTTCAGTTTACTACTACTAGAACTTAAGTTACAATTCACTCACGCTTGCCGGATGGTTTTTGATCTAGTTATAGGAAGACTTTCATTTCTTTTGTCTCATTTATTGAATACTAGCAGAAATGCCCAGCTTTTCTAGGGTTAAATTAATAATATGTTGATTGAAAAGTCATCATCAATTATTTTTCATAAAATAATGTTAGCATCATTTAAGTGTAAGGGAAAAATAAATATGAACAATTTAACTTCTCCATCGCTTCTACAATTTACTTTGGACGCAAATATGTATATATATGTTGTATCCAACCATATAATCCATTTCATATTCTTTACACTTCTTCTGAAATTGATTTTTTAAGTTTTCGAGTGACTATAAATATTTCCGTGCATTCAATTTCAGTAAAAAATGGCGAATTTTCGGTGGATTGTCTTGCACTTAGTTTTCCTATGAATATGTTTTCATTGTATTATTCTTTCACCTAGTAAACGATATTTTCGAATTTCATCATCAATATCAGAAGATAGTAAATTAAATTGTTGGAGCATTCGTTACTAATTTAGTTTGAAGCAAACGCAATTTTTCTTGAAAATTCCATTCAGCGGCAGGTGGAATAACGAAATTTCTGTTAGATATATAAAGCAGAGTTGACGTTTGTCGGTTCTCTACACTAATCCACCTCTTGAACAATCCACACATTTGGTACACTTATATTTTAGAGCCCTGCGGATATGATAGGCTACATATTAACTAGAGTTCTATTTGTCCAAGGGGCCTAAAAATTTACGGCATTAGTGACTAATTTAATTTGAAGCAAATGCACTTTTCCAGAAAATTCCATTCAGTGACATGTGGAATAACAGAGCTTTTGTTTGAAATACATGTCATCAGAATAGACAAATTAAACCCAATCGAGTGCAATTAATAAACAGATGGTTGATTTGTACAGCGCTTTTACAGTAAGAAATTCACTTTCAACGAACTATCCACATGCATCTAAGTTGCTGATAAGATTAGCTTCAATAAATAGAGTAATCAACCTCGACTTTCTGTCTCTTAAGACATAAATTTTCAAAATTACTTAGTGTGATATTATTCCAAGATCAACTAAGTCTTGTTAAAAATTCCCGTTTCTCCAACACACATACAGTTTTAAATTGAACCGTTATGGTACTTTTTAAGATCAGAAATTTGGTTTCTAAATGGAAAGCACGTATCTATTTAGAATGATAGATGTAGTTACTTGACTATGGAGTACAGCTTTCAATAATACCCATGAAACACGAAAAACAAATGAAATTTAATTTATTTTAATCGTCGTTCAATGAAAAGCTATATCAAAATTTTGAAATATATTTTGAACTACAAAGTATGACTATGAGTTTTAATTTAACGTAACCCATCTTATTTTAAAGTTATTTTTGAAATTTTTCATGTCATTTTAAAATAACAAATTGCGCTCTAAAAAATATTTTGATTTGTAATATTTATTTATTATTTTTATCTACACACTATTACGTATTCAATAAAAGATTTAAAGATAGTTGGTGGAAATTTACATATACCACCACGAAAGTACCTATGTTTTGTGATATTTTGCAAGTAATAAATAAATAAAAGCCAACTCTGGGATAGGTAATATACTGGAACACATAATGCAAACAGAAATAAAATTCCAATCCTTAAAAAAGGCAGAATTCTGAAAAAAATATCTGGTCTAGCGTTTTGAATTTCGACTTTCTGAATATGTTCTGAAGTAAAACAATTCGACAAAAAACTTGAATAATAATGTAAAAGACAATGATTTATAAGCAAAAAAGTACACATATTTATAATACTTGGGAATCCTCAAATATGATACAACCAAGTCGTTTTCAACTCTCAAATACCAAAAAAATATATATATAAATCAATTTAAAAAATTAAACATTAATTCTGAGGTTGCCAGATATCGAGTAGCAAATTTACGCTTTTATGATCAATGAGTTTATCGTTTCGACTTTTCGTGCTCCATTAAAAAATTTAAGTAAATATAAAATTAAATGTTCTAAATATTCTTTCTTCATCAATCAAATATTTATAAATATTATTTTCATCATGGGAATAAGTAAAAATTCAGTTCAAACATGAACATTATAATTTAATTTGTTTTAAGAAAATTGCTTTTCGATCAACACTGGTAAAGCAATCTGAGATGCGTATAGCAATCGTTTTATACTCAATGTTATTTTTATGACGATTTCAAATTGGCTTTTGGCTTCGGTCATAAGTCAATTTTATGCCTCTTAGGATTCGAATTTTTCAAAATCCTTTCTTAGTGCACCCCTACGCTATAAGAAGAATCACACTGGAAAATTTCAGCTTCCTAGGACTTGTAGTTCTTGAGATACAGTGATGAGTCAGTCAGTCAATCAGTGAGTCAGTGAGTGAGTGGTATATATATATAGATTTCACTCGTGTCATTTTATAATGAATGGTATTTTTATACCGGATAAGCATTTATTAAAACTACATGCCAATCTTCCTAAGAGGAGTTACGTCTGTTTGACCATCAAGACTCCCTTTTCAATCCCTCAATGTTTTGGTTAAACACCACGCACTGACATCTCTCTCACGATAATCTATGTTTCCTTGGATGTCTGGATATACAGCTGTAAAAAATGGAATCAGCTCCTTTGACTCACGCTTAATTGTTAGTAGATCAACCTTAAAATTCAATCTCGGGATCCCCAGTTGCAAATGTTACAGTAGGCAACTGCAGTACATAACGCATTACACATACAAAACACTTGTAATTCCCACATACTCGCAATAACGTATAATGTAGACAAGGACTTGAAATTGCTTCAAAAAGGAACTAAACCATAAGTAAAAAGTTATTCAAAAATACTGAGGACACAGAACAGACAATCTTAGGTGTAAGTACGCAGTAATTTATTTTCTCGGCATCGCAAGTTGTAAATATTACTAATAAGTGCGTAACTCATTACTCTGTGCAAAGCACAATGTAGAGTTATTTAGACATTACTTCAGTACATAACTCTACATTGTACACTTAAAACGACTGAAACTTCTCTCATTCGCACCCGCAAGAAGGGATAAAAGAGAATGAAGATTAAAATTGCTTTGAAACAGGATATACAATAGAGTGCACCAGGGACACATGAGAATGATTCAAACATTCATAAGGCACACAGAAAAGACAATCTCTGATACAGTCCCTCCTTAATTTAATTCCATATACTTCTCTTGTCGTTTGACGAATGCCTTGAAACGAGACGCACATAAAAAGTGGCACTCCCTCACCACAAATGCTTCTCACGGAGGAAAGCTGAGCTATTCATTCTTTAACTAACAGCCGCTCGATATTGAGATCCTGTGGTATCCCTATTCATTGCGGCGGAATCCAAATATTCAGAAGGTATGGCCGGAACGCAGAGAATGGCTAGAAGAAAAGAAATAAGGAAGTTATTGGGGCTGTACTTCGAACGTCAATTATCCCTATACCCTTTTCGAGAGAGGAAACTTTGAAAAATAGTTCGGGTTTCTTCTTCCAGTGCCCATTGTCTCGACCAAGTCCTTTGTGTGGAATTCACAAGGGTTGGGGCTCGTTTTTCAAGCTATGCCTCCGAAATGCTTGATGGGGATGTGTGCTTGGGCGCATTGTTATGGTTTTAAGCGTTAATTCAAGCATTTTGCCGACGTGTTACATTTTATTATTTGAAGTAA